>OX359266.1:11804097-12144097 GCA_947179155.2 Hedera helix | reverse complement strand
CATTAGTATAATGACCTTTATAACTCTTACGAATCGTATAATTATATAATTACGGGTATACAATCACTTAGAAAATATTATCACTACTTGATAATATTCCGAACACAAAGAACCTATATTAATTATTTAATATAGTCCAGACACTTATCTAATATTATTAATAATTTAATAATATTTTATTAGTCTTATAGTATTATCAATCATCTAATAATACCTTATTAATCTTCTTATATTATTAATATATTAACAACCTTATAATATTATTAGTCATTTAATAATATTTTATTAATGATCTAATATTATTAACTATTTAATAATATTTTATTCATTATCTAATATTATTAATCATTTAATAATATTTTATTACTTTATTAATATTATCAATCATTTAATAATATTTTATTGCTTTTCTAATATTATTATTCATTTAATAATATTTTAACTAATTATTAATATTATTAATTATTTAATAATATTTTATTGACTTATTAATATTATTACCCATTTAATAATATTTTAATCTCTTACTAATATTATTAACTATTTAATAATATTTTAACCAATTGTTAATGTTATTCATCATTTAATAACTTTTTAATCATATACTAATATTATTAATTATTTAATAATATTTTAATAAAAATATTTAAATAATACAAATAGTTAACTTTTTAATGGTGTTAACATTAATCTTTATTTTAAATATTTTGCTACCCATTAATTACAAATAAATTTCATATATTGGTTTAATACACAAATACCTTCATTTTACACTTAGTTATACTTAAATTTTCCAATAAAACCCGACCCTAACCGACCCAGACAATTTTCATCTACTGTTTTGAATGCCCCAACGCTCAACATAGGCTATTTTGGGCGCCGGGGCTTTCAAAGCAGAAATTAAAAACCCTAAAATGGGTTGTCCGACCTCCAGCCACTCCGACAGCCATAACTTCTTTATTTTAAAACATTTTGGGGTGCTTATTGAGTCCATTCTCATCAGAATTTCCCCCTCTACAATTTCTCTTTAGATCACAAATCCAAATTCGAAACAGAAACAGCTGTAAAGTTGCTTACAATGAAAGATTGAAAAATTATAAGGTTTTAAAACGACATGTTTTGTGATAAAAGCCATAACTTCTTTGTTTTTTCATATTTTTGAAAGATTCAAGTTGGGTTTTCTTACAAACTCATATATGTAACTTTTTAGCCATAAAAATCCATTTTTTTAACTTGTATATTTCAAACTATAACATTAAACATCACATGCTCAACTAGGATTTTACCGGTAAAGTGTGTTATGAACATTTCTACTAATTTTATGCTTTACACACATACCAAATCATGTTATAAACACATAGAGCTATGAATATACATATATTACATAGTTAAATACATCTAGACGATCAAAACAAGTTTTGATCGGTTAAAAATAGATTTTAACCGTTCAAAATTGTTCTAGGCCCTAAAAATGAAATAAGAAGGAGTTTAGAGCACTTTTAAACCTTTGTGATTTATTTGCTCTTCTTCTCCTCCTACCAAAGTATGTAGTGAAGCTTTGTGTCATCCACCAAGCTCAAGCTCTAGCTTTTTCACTCAACACTTAAGTGTTTCTTCTATTTTTCTCTCAAATGCTCTCTATTTTTCTCTCTAGAATTCTTGCAAGTGAATTATCCAACATTACCAATGTTGTGGGATGTCTTATTTATAGCCAACAACTAACACCAATGTTGGTGAAATTAAAGCCTAATCAAATTAAAGTAACAATTTTGACCAATTTTGACTCCTTAAATGTATATTTATATATGTAACAATTTTGACCAATTTTGACTTCCTATTGGGCTCCACTTTGGACTCTAGGATTAAATATATTGGGCTCATCCATTTAATTGGTTTGGGCTCAATTTAATTAGCACATTGGGCTAGCATTTAAATAAATATGCTACCTTTAATTAAAATAAGCACTGAGCTTGTTTAATTAATTACATGGACTAAGGTTTAATTTAATTACTTGGGCTACTAGGTAAATTTAATTGACCTAGTTTAACAACTCATTTGAATTTAAAATATAATCCAATTAGATTTGCTTTAATTAATTATACTCATTGCTTTGATTCTTTAAATAAATATACACACACATAAGTACATTTATTTAATTATCTAATCCACAATTAATTAATACAAAAAATTTTAAATTCATTGCTAATTCTTTATTAATTATAATTACAATGACTAATAAAATTCGTGGTTATTACAGTAGTAGTAGTAGTAATAATAATAATATTAACAATAATAAATATAATAATAATAACAATAATAATAATAATAATAATAATAATAATAATAATAATAATAATAATAGTAATAATAATAATTATAATAATAAGAATACTACTACTACTACTACTACTAATAATAATAATAATAATAATAATAATAAATTGAACATAAACAACATGAGTCACCCTCTTAGCATTGATGTCATTTTCCTGTTTTTTGGATATTGCGGCCGTTATGTTTCCACATGCAAATTGATTTGAGCGAAAAATTACAAGGACGGTTCAGATTTATTATAATTGATTTGTAAGTTATTTTAGGTTGCAAAGAGTCTTTGCATAATATAGTATTTTTGAAATTTTAATCTACACCGTGCATTCAGGCACGGGCAATTACGTGTCATCTCTTTGGTGTTTTTACGAGCTATATTGAGAGCAACTATTGTAGTAGACTTTGACTCATGGTATGAGAATCTTTAGTCCAATTTTAAGAAAAAATATAGAGAAAAAAATGTTATGGTGATGCGATTTAGTTGATGTTATGACAATACTTTTTTGTTTGAATTTAGATGGCTCATTTTATACTTTTGGGTATATATGCAAAAGCCTTTCTTTTGGATTTTTACATCTTTTTTTTCCCTCATTAGATCCCACCAAATGGCTTGCAGTATTACCATTTTTTCATAGAAAATACTATTCATGGATCATATTAATCGATGGTTAGAGATACTAGAGGTAAATAAATACTGCCAAACTTCTCATTCCGTTTTGTCAATAAAGAAAAGGTGTGTGGGACACCTAAAAATATTATATTACACAAATTTGAGCTCGCTATCGTCAATCAATTAATTGCTCAAACCTGTCAATAACTAATTTTAAGTTGGGAATGAGTAACACACTAATGTTTACTTAAAAAATAAACTATGACTGGATTGAGTATCAATATTTTTGTATTAATGGTTGGGCTCTCAGTTTTATTATGAAACTGATAGTCCACAACAGTTTTAGATTTTTCAATTTAAAAATATTGAATACAGTACTCAACTGTTATATTAGTTGCACCGTGCCTTCGGGTACATGTTATCCCTAGTATGATACTAATTGAAAGATCAACTTGATTAATTGTTAGGTTTGTTCAAATGATATTAAATTATATTGGTTAGTTGTAATCAACAATCGAGACAAGTTTTCTATACTTAAACTTGTATTTATTTTGCAAGAGTTTTAAGTGATTTTATTATTTAAAATTAATCCACATCCATATTGTTTATGTATTCGCACGTAGTGCATTTGAAGATTTATAGTTCTTTTGATTCAAGAATTATTTAAGAATATCTAAGTTAATTGTTTTGGCTAGACACTGCATGTATAAATTTATTTACTTGAGTATTTTTAAAAATTTTATCCAAACCATTGGTTAGTGCGGATTCTTATAGTAAGATTGAGAACGAATAACCCTAAAAGGAGATTATATTTAGGAAATCGGCATTTGCGCAAGATCTTTGAATGTTATGCATATACATAGGGTATAAGTGTGACGCCCCCCAAATTTAGGCCCACACAGCCCAAACTTGAGTCGTCAAAAGACTACAACAAAATTATTACAACAAAGCACAACGTACAACAATACAGTGTATAATAATACACAACTAAGTCTTTACTATTATTGCCACACTATTTTACAACACGTGAAGACTAGGATAGCTATTCCTCGGACTCTCACTCCATCCCCCGGCTAGACCCCGTTATGTTTTCATCTCCTGTTGAAAAATAATGGAACAAAAGAAAGGGTGAGCTCAAATAACCCAGTAAGAAATATCATGACTAAGATAATGACGAATAAATTATCATTAGCCTTCAACAGTTGAGTTCTTGATAGAATACAATAGACTACAAGGTTTATATCAAAAACTGTAGTTAAATTCTTAAACAATGTTCAGATCAATAATAGCAGCGGAATGAGCAATCTATTAGAAGAATAATGCAGACTATAATGTCCACTCGCTTCTCTTTTTAGTAAAAATATCATCAACTTTTATCATCTGAAATACCATTAGTCAAGATAATACAACTTCAAGTTTCCTGGTCATAATCATGCAGATCAACAGTTCATCTTTGCACTACGGGCCAAAGATATTCAATAAAGCACCAACGGTCATGATTATACCAGATTCAGCCTTTGGTCATAATCATACCAATCAACAGTTCATCTTTGCACTACGGGCCAAAGATATTCAATAAAGCACCAACGGTCATGATTATACCAGATTCAGCCTTTGGTCATAATCATACCAATCAACAGTTCATCTTTGCACTACGGGCCAAAGAGAACATTAACCACGTGCCATAAAAGACACCGAACAGATGTATCGCCTTTAACATATCATCTGTTCAACAATTATATCACATCTGTGCCCCCGGCCACAGATATTCACAATAGCTTGATTCTTGATGATTAATACAAATAACAGTGATACAAATGATGAACAGAAGAACAGGATAAACAATAAGTATCAGAAGTTTACTTTGTGCAGATTCAAATAATGTCCAAATTGTCAACATGATGTGGAGTGAAATTTAAAAATGATATTCAAGATCCACAGTTCAGAATAACAGTTACAGTTCAATAGAAAGATTCAGAAAATAGGAAGGTTCAGTTGAAATAATGAAGTTCAACTATTATGGAACATATAATATTTTCAGGAATTATAGAAGCAATAGTTCCATAATAAGTTTCGATTCAGGAGTATGAAAGAAAATAATATCCCTTACCGTAGCAAGTTCAAGAGTGTAAAAAAATGACATTTCTTACCTTAACACGTGACTGAATATTGATTTAAATGAGGTTGATCAACCTATATATTTATAATATAAATTAGTAATTACCACATATAAATTTCAAAGTGTATGATAACTCGTATATTATGAACTATCAAAATTATATATATTTAACATAATTTTTGTAGTATAAAATACCAACTTTAAAATAGTTTTAAAAATAATATTCCAAAATAAATCTTCCAAAGAAAGCTTTTAAAAATGAATCTTCTCAAAGAAGAGTCTTCTAAAGGAAGATTTGTGAATACCGTGAAAAATAGGAATTTATGAAATTACTACTCTTTAATAAAAGACTTACTTGAAAAATTCCTGCACTCCTTTTGGCTTTCAAACTCTCAAAATAACCTTACTATTCTCAGAGAAAACTCATAAAATTCTTATAGAAAAATTTTATGTTTTAGGTGTGATTTTTCTATTCAGCTGAACAAGCTATTTATAGGAGAAAAGAGGTTACTATGCGTGGTAGGTGAACTAAAAAAAAATTCAGCAGAGGCTGCGCAAACGTTTTTAAAAATTTTCAATACTTGCACAGTAACTTTGCACAGTAACTTTAAAATTTTCAAAAAGTGAACAGTAATGAACAGTAACTTTTGTTGGCAGATGAACAGTAACTTTCCCGAGATGAACAGTAACTTCCGCCAGTGAATAGTAACTTTTCCGGGAATGAATAGTAAATTCCGGGAGTGAATAGTAACTTTTGAAAAATAAAATTTTTTATTTTTCCTGTGGGTCCAACATATAAAATGAAATAATGCTACAACAATAATGTAATAAACACGTTACAGATTATTATTAATTTAATAATATAAATTACAGTATATTTGCAACTGTGACAATTATTAGGTTCAATAATTTTAAAAACAGTGCAGCAACAATTATTGACTCAATGATATAAAATACAGTGTAATGACAATTATTAAATCAATAATGCAAAATACTGTGTAACAACAATTATTGAATTGATAACATAAAATATTATGCAGTGACAATTATTGATGAAATGATGCGTAACAGTTACGGTGTCAATTATCAAAACAATAGTATGAGACACTGTGCAATACCGCGTGCTACTGTAGAGTACCGTGTGCTACAGAAAATACCATAAATTATCGTATGCTACTATTCTTTTATCACCGGTATTTTAACAGTTAATACCGTTGACTATTTTTATTTAAAAAGGTTACTTCTGTCGTTTTCTATATCCGACAAATATTCCGTTGTGGGGTCCACCAATAATTAGTTATTTCGGCGCCGTCGTACGGCCCGAATATTCCCCGACAAAACGAATATTCCCCGACAAAACGAATATTGTCCGACAAAATAAAATTTACACATAACATCCTTAACTTTCAATTTCGTTAATTTAACCACTTACTGTTTCAGGAAAAATATATATGAAGAAAAATTAATTTTTATATTTCATAAAATTCGGGGTCTTACAACCTCCCCTCCTTATATAATTTTGTCCTCGAAATTGACGTACCGGGCATTTCAAAGTTATCCTCCTGATTTCCAGATGCCATACTTAACTGTGGTCACAAAATAATTGTTAGTTCAAACAAACTGACTCATCACTTCCTGTTCCTACATTTAAATCGATTCGTTAGATAACAAAATCTAATTTAGGTGGGACACACTAGTGACTGATTCTATCCGTATCTCCCCTCCTAGTTTTAACCCCAGATCTCCATTAAAGACCATATCCCTAAGCTCTGATGCCAACTGTGACGCCCCCCAAATCTAGGCCCACACAGCCCAAACTTGAGTCGTCAAAAGACTACAACAAAATTATTACAACAAAGCACAACGTACAACAATACAGTGTATAATAATACACAACTAAGTCTTCACTATTATTGCCACACTATTTTACAACACGTGAAGACTAGGATAGCTATTCCTCGGACTCTCACTCCATCCCCCGGCTAGACCCCGTTATGTTTTCATCTCCTGTTGAAAAATAATGGAACAAAAGAAAGGGTGAGCTCAAATAGCCCAGTAAGAAATATCATGACTAAGATAATGACGAATAAATTATCATTAGCCTTCAACAGTTGAGTTCTTGATAGAATACAATAGACTACAAGGTTTATATCAAAAACTGTAGTTAAATTCTTAAACAATGTTCAGATCAATAATAGCAGCGGAATGAGCAATCTATTAGAAGAATAATGCAGACTATAATGTCCACTCGCTTCTCTTTTTAGTAAAAATATCATCAACTTTTATCATCTGAAATACCATTAGTCAAGATAATACAACTTCACAGTTCCTGGTCATAATCATGCAGATCAACAGTTCATCTTTGCACTACGGGCCAAAGATATTCAATAAAGCACCAACGGTCATGATTATACCAGATTCAGCCTTTGGTCATAATCATACCAATCAACAGTTCATCTTTGCACTACGGGCCAAAGATATTCAATAAAGCACCAACGGTCATGATTATACCAGATTCAGCCTTTGGTCATAATCATACCAATCAACAGTTCATCTTTGCACTACGGGCCAAAGAGAACATTAACCACGTGCCATAAAAGACACCGAACAGATGTATCGCCTTTAACCTAGTATATCGCCTTTAACCTATCATCTGTTCAACAATTATATCACATCTGTGCCCCCGGCCACAGATATTCACAATAGCTTGATTCTTGATGATTAATACAAATAACAGTGATACAAATGATGAACAGAAGAACAGGATAAACAATAAGTATCAGAAGTTTACTTTGTGCAGATTCAAATAATGTCCAAATTGTCAACATGATGTGGAGTGAAATTTAAAAATGATATTCAAGATCCACAGTTCAGAATAACAGTTACAGTTCAATAGAAAGATTCAGAAAATAGGAAGGTTCAGTTGAAATAATGAAGTTCAACTATTATGGAACATATAATATTTTCAGGAATTATAGAAGCAATAGTTCCATAATAAGTTTCGATTCAGGAGTATGAAAGAAAATAATATCCCTTACCGTAGCAAGTTCAAGAGTGTAAAAAAATGACATTTCTTACCTTAACACGTGACTGAATATTGATTTAAATGAGGTTGATCAACCTATATATTTATAATATAAATTAGTAATTACCACATATAAATTTCAAAGTGTATGATAACTCGTATATTATGAACTATCAAAATTATATATATTTAACATAATTTTTGTAGTATAAAATACCAACTTTAAAATAGTTTTAAAAATAATATTCCAAAATAAATCTTCCAAAGAAAGCTTTTAAAAATGAATCTTCTCAAAAAAGAGTCTTCTAAAGGAAGATTTGTGAATACCGTGAAAAATAGGAATTTATGAAATTACTACTCTTTAATAAAAGACTTACTTGAAAAATTCCTGCACTCCTTTTGGCTTTCAAACTCTCAAAATAACCTTACTATTCTCAGAGAAAACTCATAAAATTCTTATAGAAAAATTTTATGTTTTAGGTGTGATTTTTCTATTCAGCTGAACAAGCTATTTATAGGAGAAAAGAGGTTACTATGCGTGGTAGGTGAACTAAAAAAAAATTCAGCAGAGGCTGCGCAAACGTTTTTAAAAATTTTCAATACTTGCACAGTAACTTTAAAATTTTCAAAAAGTGAACAGTGATGAACAGTAACTTTTGTCGGCAGATGAAGAGTAACTTTCCCGAGATGAACAGTAACTTCCGCCAGTGAATAGTAACTTTTCCGGGAATGAATAGTAAATTCCGGGAGTGAATAGTAACTTTTGAAAAATAAAATTTTTTATTTTTCCTGTGGGTCCAACATATAAAATGAAATAATGCTACAACAATAATGTAATAAACACGTTACAGATTATTATTAATTTAATAATATAAATTACAGTATATTTGCAACTGTGACAATTATTAGGTTCAATAATTTTAAAAACAGTGCAGCAACAATTATTGACTCAATGATATAAAATACAGTGTAATGACAATTATTAAATCAATAATGCAAAATACTGTGTAACAACAATTATTGAATTGATAACATAAAATATTATGCAGTGACAATTATTGATGAAATGATGCGTAACAGTTACGGTGTCAATTATCAAAACAATAGTATGAGACACTGTGCAATACCGCGTGCTACTGTAGAGTACCGTGTGCTACAGAAAATACCATAAATTATCGTATGCTACTATTCTTTTATCACCGGTATTTTAACAGTTAATACCGTTGACTATTTTTATTTAAAAAGGTTACTTCTGTCGTTTTCTATATCCGACAAATATTCCGTTGTGGGGTCCACCAATAATTAGTTATTTCGGCGCCATCGTACGGCCCGAATATTCCCCGACAAAACGAATATTCCCCGACAAAACGAATATTGTCCGACAAAATAAAATTTACACATAACATCCTTAACTTTCAATTTCGTTAATTTAACCACTTACTGTTTCAGGAAAAATATATATGAAGAAAAATTAATTTTTATATTTCATAAAATTCGGGGTCTTACAACCTCCCCTCCTTATGAAATTTCGTCCTCGAAATTGACGTACCGGGCATTTCAAAGTTATCCTCCTGATTTCCAGATGCCATACTTAACTGTGGTCACAAAATAATTGTTAGTTCAAACAAACTGACTCATCACTTCATGTTCCTACATTCAAATCGATTCGTTAGATAACAAAATCTAATTTAGGTGGGACACACTAGTGACTGATTCTATCCGTATCTCCCCTCCTAGTTTTAACCCCAGATCTCCATTAAAGACCATATCCCTAAGCTCTGATGCCAACTGTGACGCCCCCCAAATCTAGGCCCACACAGCCCAAACTTGAGTCGTCAAAAGACTACAACAAAATTATTACAACAAAGCACAACGTACAACAATACAGTGTATAATAATACACAACTAAGTCTTCACTATTATTGCCACACTATTTTACAACACGTGAAGACTAGGATAGCTATTCCTCGGACTCTCACTCCATCCCCCGGCTAGACCCCGTTATGTTTTCATCTCCTGTTGAAAAATAATGGAACAAAAGAAAGGGTGAGCTCAAATAGCCCAGTAAGAAATATCATGACTAAGATAATGACGAATAAATTATCATTAGCCTTCAACAGTTGAGTTCTTGATAGAATACAATAGACTACAAGGTTTATATCAAAAACTGTAGTTAAATTCTTAAACAATGTTCAGATCAATAATAGCAGCGGAATGAGCAATCTATTAGAAGAATAATGCAGACTATAATGTCCACTCGCTTCTCTTTTTAGTAAAAATATCATCAACTTTTATCATCTGAAATACCATTAGTCAAGATAATACAACTTCACAGTTCCTGGTCATAATCATGCAGATCAACAGTTCATCTTTGCACTACGGGCCAAAGATATTCAATAAAGCACCAACGGTCATGATTATACCAGATTCAGCCTTTGGTCATAATCATACCAATCAACAGTTCATCTTTGCACTACGGGCCAAAGATATTCAATAAAGCACCAACGGTCATGATTATACCAGATTCAGCCTTTGGTCATAATCATACCAATCAACAGTTCATCTTTGCACTGCGGGCCAAAGAGAACATTAACCACGTGCCATAAAAGACACCGAACAGATGTATCGCCTTTAACCTATCATCTGTTCAACAATTATATCACATCTGTGCCCCCGGCCACAGATATTCACAATAGCTTGATTCTTGATGATTAATACAAATAACAGTGATACAAATGATGAACAGAAGAACAGGATAAACAATAAGTATCAGAAGTTTACTTTGTGCAGATTCAAATAATGTCCAAATTGTCAACATGATGTGGAGTGAAATTTAAAAATGATATTCAAGATCCACAGTTCAGAATAACAGTTACAGTTCAATAGAAAGATTCAGAAAATAGGAAGGTTCAGTTGAAATAATGAAGTTCAACTATTATGGAACATATAATATTTTCAGGAATTATAGAAGCAATAGTTCCATAATAAGTTTCGATTCAGGAGTATGAAAGAAAATAATATCCCTTACCGTAGCAAGTTCAAGAGTGTAAAAAAATGACATTTCTTACCTTAACACGTGACTGAATATTGATTTAAATGAGGTTGATCAACCTATATATTTATAATATAAATTAGTAATTACCACATATAAATTTCAAAGTGTATGATAACTCGTATATTATGAACTATCAAAATTATATATATTTAACATAATTTTTGTAGTATAAAATACCAACTTTAAAATAGTTTTAAAAATAATATTCCAAAATAAATCTTCCAAAGAAAGCTTTTAAAAATGAATCTTCTCAAAGAAGAGTCTTCTAAAGGAAGATTTGTGAATACCGTGAAAAATAGGAATTTATGAAATTACTACTCTTTAATAAAAGACTTACTTGAAAAATTTCTGCACTCCTTTTGGCTTTCAAACTCTCAAAATAACCTTACTATTCTCAGAGAAAACTCATAAAATTCTTATAGAAAAATTTTATGTTTTAGGTGTGATTTTTCTATTCAGCTGAACAAGCTATTTATAGGAGAAAAGAGGTTACTATGCGTGGTAGGTGAACTAAAAAAAAATTCAGCAGAGGCTGCGCAAACGTTTTTAAAAATTTTCAATACTTGCACAGTAACTTTAAAATTTTCAAAAAGTGAACAGTGATGAACAGTAACTTTTGTCGGCAGATGAACAGTAACTTTCCCGAGATGAACAGTAACTTCCGCCAGTGAATAGTAACTTTTCCGGGAATGAATAGTAAATTCCGGGAGTGAATAGTAACTTTTGAAAAATAAAATTTTTTATTTTTCCTGTGGGTCCAACATATAAAATGAAATAATGCTACAACAATAATGTAATAAACACGTTACAGATTATTATTAATTTAATAATATAAATTACAGTATATTTGCAACTGTGACAATTATTAGGTTCAATAATTTTAAAAACAGTGCAGCAACAATTATTGACTCAATGATATAAAATACAGTGTAATGACAATTATTAAATCAATAATGCAAAATACTGTGTAACAACAATTATTGAATTGATAACATAAAATATTATGCAGTGACAATTATTGATGAAATGATGCGTAACAGTTACGGTGTCAATTATCAAAACAATAGTATGAGACACTGTGCAATACCGCGTGCTACTGTAGAGTACCGTGTGCTACAGAAAATACCATAAATTATCGTATGCTACTATTCTTTTATCACCGGTATTTTAACAGTTAATACCGTTGACTATTTTTATTTAAAAAGGTTACTTCTGTCGTTTTCTATATCCGACAAATATTCCGTTGTGGGGTCCACCAATAATTAGTTATTTCGGCGCCGTCGTACGGCCCGAATATTCCCCGACAAAACGAATATTCCCCGACAAAACGAATATTGTCCGACAAAATAAAATTTACACATAACATCCTTAACTTTCAATTTCGTTAATTTAACCACTTACTGTTTCAGGAAAAATATATATGAAGAAAAATTAATTTTTATATTTCATAAAATTCGGGGTCTTACAATAAGAGTCTGATCCCCTCGAATACCAAAATAATAAAAGAGTTAGATACATATATGATTTACCTTAAATATTAGTTCATGGTCTTCAGAGGCCACTCAGCAGTAAAGACTCAATCGTTTATTTTAATTAAAATTTGACTCTTGTTCTTTCACAATTATTATATATTGTTAAAATCTATGAAGTTATTTTTATTCAATCATGATATATCAAATTTTGTATTTACTGTTCTTAAACTTGCTAAGCAAGTTAGTTGTTCACCCTTACTATATCATGAACCATTTTTCAACTAAGCCTGAGTGCTCCAGGAAAGACATGGGCAAGGGAAAAGCCAAAGCTTAGAATTTGTATGTTAATTAGTTTATTGGTTTAATATGTAATTAAAGTTTGTAAATATTTTGTGATCTCTTAAGATATGTATTGTTTATGTTAAGGTTAGAAGATCATGCGATTTTTTTCTTTTTATGAGAAACATTTATGTATTATTCCGTTAAGTTTAATGAATACTACGTATTCAGTTGTTATTATATTTTGGATTGTGAGCACTAAACATGAGATTATGGAACCCGAATTTGGGAGCGACACATTATATGTCAAGTTGGAAAATGCCATGTTCAAAATACCAGTCTTTATATGCCTTTGCCAATGCCGAATGATATATGGGAGGATCGCAGTATGGATTGTATTTTGGGTATTCATCGGACACAAAAGGGGAACGATTCTATATTTGTGGTTGTTAATAGGCTTTCAAAGATGACGCATTTTATTCTTTATAGGAAAACTTTTGACGTTGTTCATGTTTCTAAGTTATTTTTTTAAGAGCTGGTCTGTTTACGTGGAATGCCATTGTCGATTGTTTCGGATCATAATTCTAAATTCTTTCCTTCTTTTTGGATAACTTTATGGAGTCATTTTGAGACTTATCTAAAATATAATAGGGCAACCCATCCTCAATCTGACAACAGACGAAAGTTATAAATTGTACCCTTGGTAATATACTTTGTTCTATTTGTGGAAATAAAATTTGGCAATGGGAGCTGGCTATTGGGCAAACTGAATTTTCTTACAACAGCGTTGTCAATAATACTCATGGTTTGTCCCCTTTTGAAGTTGTTTCCCAGTACTTACACATGTATTAGATTTTAGTGTCATATGTTTAGGCTGAGGTCTGTGCTAAGTTGGCGGCTGCAAATGCCAAGTATAAAGCTATTGTTAATCTACATAAGCACACCAAACAATTTCAGGTTGACGACCAGGTGATGGTATTTTTGTGCAAAGAGAAATTTTCACTCGATAGACATCACAAGTTTAAATAAAAGAAGTATGATTCTTTGCATGTTTTGTAGATGATTAATGACAATGCTTATGTGCTCGACTTGCGGTTAGATATGGGTGTTTCTTTAACTTTCAACGTGTCAAATTTAACAACATACTTCTGTACAGTTGTGTTTGATTATCCATATCATACATCCAGTTCTTGCGCGGGGGAGATTGATGCAGGGACGAAGTCGGAATAAGAGTTTTCGTCAATAAACTTCAAATGACCATAACTTTTGATCTGTTTTGAGTTACAAGCCAATAATATATGAAATCGAAGTATTTAAAGTGGTCATATCGTTGATCAAATTTTTGGTTAAACTTTGAGTTATTTTTGTTAATGTTAATATTTTCTTATTATCTTTTCTAATTAGGTTTAGAAAGTGTTTTACATTATAAACGCGTTATTTTAAGGATTTGAATATACTTTTTGACAATTATTATTAATATTATTGTGTATTCTCTTGAAAAATTCGTTACTTTCCCTTGTGCGTAAAGATTTTTTATTTTTTTATGATAGTAGGCTAAATTATTGTAATCTGCTGCTTCAAAAATAGTATTGAATTACATAATTGTAAAAGTTTTTTGAAGAAAATAAATAATAAAGTTATATAAAAGTATGAGATGAACTTTTGATTTTTTTTCTTCCAGTTATTTGAAAATTAGCTTATACATTGTATTTGGGCTAAAAATAAAATTATCCACATGTTCGAGTTTACTCTTTTTTCAAGAAGTTAGAATTCAAGAAGCGCTACTCCTCTATTTTATTATGCATCTATTTGGCAACAAAATTAACAAAACTATGCTTATAGCATGTGTAAGTTTTATCTTAGATTCTTCCGCAAATTATCCTCATATGACTAGATTTAAAATCAAAATCAAGAAATTAGAATTCAGTAAATGCTACAAAAAATTTAAAAGTACGTCTCTCTTAAAATTTCTCCTAATCTCTCATATACTCTCCCCTAATTTTTATGACAAAATGTATCATTAGAACTAAACTGGCCCTCAAAATTGATAAATTTTTAAAATTATGAAAACACCAAAATATTACATTTATTCCACGAAATTGCTCCGCCAAACGGCTGATATTAAGAACCAAACGGATAGTCCATTCCCCAAAATTTGAAATTGTATCCGCGCTACTCACAATTGGATCCGACCGTCCATCAATCCGAAAACACAAACACTCTCTCACTCACTCTCCCTCTCTCCTCTTTCTCTCGCCGGAGTAAAATTTTCAGAACAGTCGGAGTTCATTGATGGCGGATTAATTCGATGTGAAGATGACGACCTTAGAGAAGCTGTTCGTCCAGATTTTCGAACGAAAGAACGAGATTATTGAACAAGTCAAGCAACAGACAGATTTGTACTACAAACACCTCGCTTCCAAGTACCTTATTCATGGAATCCCCCCTCCTTCCTGGCTTTGGAACCCTAATTCTCACTCCCTGTCTTCAGATCCCAAAGGTATTCTTAACTTTTACCGTGCTTTGGTTTCTTCAATTTGAGTGTTTCAGTTTTAGGGCTTTTTTTGGCTGCTGAGAAGCATTAGGATAATGAGATTTTAATTTTACGTTTTGATTTCACTTTTTTATTGGGTGGAAGTGGGTAACAAGTCCGTTAAATTGATTTTCCTTAATTTTACTAAATCTAAGTCCGAAAGATTCATACTTTCAATGTCTATCTTGCTTATATCGTGAATTAAACGGGGTTTGTAATCTTTTCCTACATAAAGTTGGCAATCACAAGCTTCCAATGCTCACAATTATTAATCATGTTTTGGAAAATGCTATTGTTATGCCAACATAAACTTACTACTACAATATAAGAATGCAGAACTTGTCTGGCATTGCAGTATTAGCTCTGGTAATAGGCTATACATATTTTCCCTTAGATTTCAGCATCTATTTTAGTCAGATTTGTCAAGTGTCTTGCCTTTGTATCTGTACTTACAAGTTTCATGCTACTTGGTCCAAAAACATTCTTCCATTCATGTGCTTTCGTGTTAAGTGGATAGACAGGCTTATAGATACACTTAAAATTTATTCCAAACTTGCTAATTTGGCTCCAAGCTTTTATCCCAAATTTGTTTGTAGTGTAACTGTTATTTTGTGCCATTAGCTGCTAATTGTTCATACCATCATAATTTAACACTGATACATTTGCTTGAAAATCTAAACTGAGTTTTGGACTTACTGATCTTTCTTTTTGTCCTTTGCTTAATTTCCTGCGAATAAGTTTTTTTATGAGGGTAAGTTTATTCTCATTATATGTTTTGTCAGAACCGTAATGACAACATAACTCTTAAAAACTTGGTTTCAAGCCTATTTAGAAGGCCATTACAGTAATTCCCTTAAACGTTATGCATGTACCCTCAGCAAGTATGCAGATGTAAGTGGAAGAATTCTTCCTAAAAATATATTTCAATTGCAGATTTGAATAAAGAAGAGCTGATTTCTGAGCTTCTATTTCCTCATGCAAGACATACGATTCCTTACTCAACTGGTCAATGCTCTTTGTACAGCAAGTTAGTTGTTTCAGGTGCAAATGGAGAGTTATTGGATGGACTACCTAAGGTAATCCAAGACTCAAACAAAGGTCTTGACACAGTAGATGAGCTGACCACTGTACCCGAGTCCCATGGCAACGATGTTGGTTATACCTCAAATTGTGTTCTGCAGCTAGATTCTACCACTCCTCATGATATGGCAGATGTAGGAATCTCAAACGTCTGTGTTGCATCAGGTCAATCACCAGCTAGATTTCAGAGGTCCCAGCCAGTTATTGCACAGAACAGTGGAGAATTGTCAGATGGATCGCTCATGAAATCACATGCTTCTAACAAATGTCTTGATACAGGTAATGAACCGATACCTGTGCCTGCTTACCTCGATAATGATCCTGGATGTAGATCAAATTGTGTTCCTCAGAGCTCTCCCCAGGATCAGACAGATGTAAGAATCTCAAATATTTATAAGGCGCCAGATCAATCTCTAGCTAGAATCCATAGGTCCAAGTCAAGGCAAAAGGCTCTAAAGCTTCGCACTAGTGCAAAAGCAGCATGTAAGAGTCGCTTAAGCCATGAGAATAACACAATATCTTCTAGTGGTATGATTGATCCCCTAGAGCCTGATCATGCTAATGAGTTATCAAAAATGGTTGAATTTTCTGATATCAATAGAGGAAGCTTTGCAGCGAGAGATGCAAAGGGAGGAAACCTAAGCAATGAAATTGGCACAAGCAGCTATTTTGCTAGAATCACAAGATCAGGAAATACTTGCAAACAACCTGGCTCCTCCAATGAACCTTTAAAGGTGGATGGATCTTATGAACTTTTGAGGAAAGATGGTGATATTAGTAGAGAAAGTTGTGTGACGAGACAAGCAAAAGGAATAGAAAAGAACAAGGAAAATGGCACAAGCAGTTATTGTGGTAGAATAACAAGATCTAAAAGTTCTTGCATACAGCACATTTGTCTAAATGAATCCTTGGAACTAGGTAGGTCTTCTAGAATTGCAAGGAAAGATGGTTGTATACTTGCACAACCTATGGCCAATAACCCTCAATATGTGAGCGAGGTATTGGAGGCAGTCGTTCCTTTCGATGTAAGTAGTGGAACTAGTAGGGTGAGAGAAGCTGCAATGGGAAATTGCGACGACAGGGAACAGGGAAGCGGCAAGTACTTTGGTAGAATTACAAGATCCATGAGTTCTAGCCGACAACCTAGTTCTGTAAATGATTCTGTACAACTGGACACATCTTTTTACATTTCATCAAAGGTAGATGGTGGCAGCACCCTTGATAAAGCAAATGAAATCCTAGAAGCGGTCAAACCTTCAGGGGAGCTTGGTGATAGAATGAAAAGGTCATCAACTACTTGTAGTAGTGAAGGGCTATTATTGCATGTCGAATCTTCCAGTATTGCTGATCTTGGAGTTACTACGTCCAGATCTGGTGCAACAGAAAACTATCCACTTGTAAGCTCATTGAATAGTTTTGAAGGAAATGCCCTTAAAAATGTGTCAGGTAGTAAACTAATCCGGCCAAGTCCTGAAACCAATTCTATTGTCAACCACGAGGAAAATGTTCAATCTTCTGTGGCAACTGAGCTTGTTATAGAAGGACCAATTGAATCTTATCCTCATGGTTTTGAGTCTAATTTGGATGGTGTTGACCCAATAATAGGGTCGGAAGGTTTTATTGTGAGGTCAACTTCTGATGCTCATATGGATTTGAAGCCCAAACAACTGGACTTTGATAACATGGAAAATTGTGATTTGAATGAAACTTTTAGCCCTCCTCCTCATAATACATGCCCAGAAAAATCTTCCCAAAGGATATGTTGTAACTCATTGGAGCTTGCAAAATCATTAGATAAATTAACTTACCCTTTGAAGGTTTCTTTAGGGAAGCAGTCTATAGGGTGGAGGGAAGCTTCAAGTGAAGCACAAGAAGCTTGCAGGCCTTTTGAAGTGAATACTGAGGAGTGTGATGAAAATGAGAGAAATAGATCTGGACCTAATATGAATGAGAACCCTCTGGTGAACTATGCTGAAAATGATCCAGAGGCTTTTGTGTATATTCGTAACTCCCCTACTCTTCATGAACCAGATGTTGCATTATCAGATGTCCGTAAGAGTTCTGATGTAGACATGCATCAGCTGAAATGCCAACCGACTGAAGGGTGTCCTGAGCTGTATATTGAAGAGGTAATTGTTTCAATCTGTTTTACTCTGTAGTTGTCAAAGTCTTGTAGACATATATTTTGTGTAATATTTTTCCTTATAATAAATTAATATACCTACCCGTGTTTTTTCTTTAAGCATGTTCAGAGAAAAGAAATTGAACTCTAGTCGTTCACGGACTCATATACTCCCTCCGTCCTCAAAAGGATGTCCAAAGTATATTTTGCACACAAATTAAGAAAAGTAAAGTAGAGGAAAGAGAGTAGAAAAAGTTCAAAATTTATCCCAAGTGGCCTCACAAAATTAAATTGAGTGACGAGTCTTTCTATTTTTATATACTAGTAAACCCCACTAAATGACATTCACACTTTACTTTATATCCTTGTTGCCATCCTTTTGAGGACAAAAAAAATTGTACCTTATGCCATCCTTTAGAGGATGGAGGGAGTATGTTGTTCTGACAGCAGTCTAGATATATTTCAGTAAAAGCTTGCATAAGAGTTCCTATAAGGCTTCATCTATGTATTGAATGTACCGTAATGCTGTGACAGCACAACGACCACAGCTAGATATTTCAGTGTGTGATGATTTAAATCCAGATATATAATTTTTCATCATTTAGTTAATCACTTAGGGAATTTATGAATAACTGAGGATATGACTCTTGATAGAGCAGAGTGGAGGAAAATGATTCATCTAGCTGACCCCAACTAGTTTGGGATAAAAGGCTTAGCTGAGCTAATTTGTTGTTAATCGCCTAGGAGAAGTAATTTAAAAGCAGCTTTTGTATTGAGCGTGGGATCACTATCCTTTTGTACGTCATTACGTGTGCAGTATGGTTGACATTGAGGATAGATTCAGTATCTGTAGTGGTTGTAACAAATGCTGAAAAAATTATAAACAGCATTGCCAAATGTAATGTGTTTTCTCATTAGTGTCTATTAGAAGGTTCCATCGAAGTTTGTATGACAAATAATTTGACAGTTTGAACTCATTATCCTTGAAATTTGTTGCCTGTATTTTAAAATGAGTTTTCGCGCAAATTGGTTTCGACTTTTCTGCTATTACCCAATCTTCATTGATGCAAGATTTTCTATTCTACTTTTTGGTAGCCTTTATTCCAAAATGAGAGTTTGTCCTATAAAATGGCATAGATAAATGAAAATTGATTTAGACTTTTCTGCTATCACCAAAACTTCATTGATGCATGATTATTCTTCAATGTTGTCCAACAGGGTCATCTTTGCAGTGAGAGTTGGAACAGAAGTGAAATCATCCCTTGTACATTACGGCAACAATGTTCTGGGTCATCCCTTGTCTCAAATTTGATCAGACAGGCTACTGGAGATCCAAAAAATTGCCTGGATAAGGAAGTGGATATGGCAAATCCACCAGACCATGTCCTTGATGCAAGAAGGCGTAGCAGCGTAGATGATGTCAACGATTTGTTGCTTGAACATAAATTTGATTGCGAGAATACAGGCAATTTGACTTGCACTAAGAAAACGGGTTTGGCGGAAGGGAAATTTAACTTGTTTGAGGGTGGCTTTAACGCATATGGTTCAGTTGGGGATCTTCACGGCAAGGACGGGGATTTTGGATTTTCAAAGTTGAGGGAACCTCAACCTACAAATAAGTTCCCATTACCTGGAATATTATCCAGCTCTACAAAAGTTGATTCATGGCCTCAATTTAAGCGGAGAAAGGTTGAGGACAAACAAGCAAATTGTTTATCTGCTTCCCCAAGCTTTAGGGTACAAAAACTTGATAATATTCAGAGGGGGTATAAAAGTAGCTATTCAAGAACTATGGATAATAATTCAAATGCTGTCTCAGATTTCCAATCTTTTCCTCTTTCTCATGAAGGAAAAGCCAATAAGAGTTCTGACATGATCTATCAGAAGATGGAGTGTCATATAACAGATGGGAATGAGTCTTCACCTAGACTCCAAATTCAAGAGGTATTAATCTTTCTGCTGTAATTATGACACTTTTTCTGGTTATGAAGTATTCTGGAGAACTAGATTTTGTGGCATATGTTATCTTAAGAGTCAACCAAAGTACATGGAAATGTATTAAGTTTGTTGGTTGCCAAATATTCACAAAGCCTGCAAGAAAATGATTATTTTGTGATGATTAAACATCTACCAAGTTTGGGTTCTGCTTTGAGATTTTTATGTATAAAAGTTGTCCTTGATTGTTGGTCATAAGCTCAAGTCATATAGTATAGCTACCTTTTTGTGTGAGAGCTATTTATATAATTTTCTATAAGACTACTCATACATTTGTGTGTGTGTGTCTAAATAGCCAAAATAGAAACTTTACCTTGTGGTTTTTATGTAAATAATATGTATATTATCTTATCAAGACAAACTTTTCTGCCTAAAACATTACTGTCCCATTTTATGTGTCACAGTCATTCCACATAGTTTAAGGAAAAGAGGAATTTTATCATACAATTCCTTAAATACCAAACATCTATCCCAAATTGACTGTCATGTTTCAAAAGCATGTACGCTGCACGGATTCTGAGACATGCCAATGAGACATATATATATATATATATATATATATATATATATATATATATATATATATATATATTTTCATATTCTTTATTCAAAATTGCATGTTAGGTGCATAAGAATAAAATAAAAAATAATATTAATGGATATAATATCTAATGTGTCGCTTGATCGTCTCAAAAGATCCATGCCAAAATCATGTACAATTTGGGAAGGAGAGAGTATAATAGATTGTGTGGTCCACAAATTTGTAACTTCATTTTTAAAAGGATTATATAGGAATTGCCATTAAAAAGTGCATTTGGTTTGCAAATGTGAACTCATAAAATGGGATGACATTGTACTTTATATTTTTAATTTTGTATAGCTGTAAAGACAAACAAAATTTACTTATAGCAAAAGATGAGAAAACTTTAATTATTTATGCTTGTACAATGCTTCCTCTGATGCAGAAATATGTTTTATATCTTTTCTTTTTTCTTTTTATTTTTGTTCCTGCCAGGGAAAACTTGGTTTTGAAGAGAGAATAATGGTTGCAGAGATCCCTTCCACTTTTAATCATGAAAAGTTAGGATCATTCCTTGTATCAAGTTTGAGCAAACAGGCATCCGGAGATTCACAAGGTATCTTGGTCGAGGATGACAGTAGAGCAGATCCAACAAGTGACGTCTTTGCTGCAAGAAATATGTGTGATGAGCAAGCTTACCAGAAGTTCTTGCATGTTGAGAATAATGATAATCGGGTAAATGCTGATGTTTTGACTTCTTCTGAGAGGACCCTTCTAGAAAGGAAATCTCATCTGAAAGATGCTGGCCAACTTTTTAATTATTCAGTTGCGTCACCATGTAACAATGACCTTGCTTTTGATCAGACTTTGCCGGTGTTTGAGCGATTTGTTCTAAATGAAAAAACAGAGAATGGAGGGCTGGATATCTCTGGAGATGGAATTAACTTTGGTGAACTGAATCATTCATGTACCTCAACAAAACGTGTTAGCATTCTGGAGCAGATATGCAGAACTGCCACCAGGCACACCCCTTTGCCACGTCTTTCATCTACATTTAAATCACTCAGAACCAAAGATCAATACTTACCTGTAAATGGACTTCTTGAGCGTGGGGAGATGAAGAGCACTCTACCTCTTAGTGATGATGATGGCAACCATCTTAGGGCTACCTTTATGGATGAAATAGACACTGCTTTTCCAAGGGTGTCATATTGTGATACTCGATTTGGTTGGAATTCAAAAAATTCTAATTCACCTCCTATTGGAAAGTTCTGGGAAAGAATCTCATCAAACTCTTTCAGTTCGGAGAAGCAATTGAGCTTTAATCCAGAGCTTACTTGCTTTCCCATTGAGGAAGATCCTAGTGTTAGTGAGGAAAATGAGAATGCAGATGATGTTGCTGATAATATTCAAGAGGACGTTGGTTCGACACAGATCAATAGCTATGCCAAGAGAGAACCACTTTCTGATATATCAGAAGTATGCCTAAACCTTCCTGCATCAGCATCCGCAGCTGAGAAATGTCTTTATAGAGGTAGGTTTGATTCCATTAATACAGAAGTTGTCCCTACGATTCTTAATAGTGTCAAACAGAGGCTTAGAAACCACTACAGCAATAAAAAAGGTAAGAATGTGGGAAAGGAGAACCAAAATATATCAGTTGGTGCAAATAGTATTAAGAAGGCCAGTGAATCACTTCACAACAGGTTCAGTAAGGCAAAATTATCAGGTACGGCAAGTATGAAGAGAAGAGGGCAGAGACTCTCTGAGAAGGTGAAGCGTAACAACATTGTTTCAAATATCACTTCATTTATTCCACTAGTTCAGCAAAAGCAAGCAGCTGCAGCTTGTACAGGTAATTCTTATTTTCATTCTCCCCGTGTTTTGCTTTTATATAAGTATTGCTTTGTTTCAAAGTAATAAATAAATAAATGAACTTTTGTGCCATAGAAGGACTTGGCAGAAAAACAAAAAAAAGGGTTGTGAATAAGGTGATGGTGATGCAGGTGACTTAAAGAGAGAGGGGAAGAGAGGAGGCATTAAAATTGGTTGTAGAGGTGTTTGGGGGCAACAATTAGATGGGATGGGGTAAGATGAGTGTTAAAAGAGAGAATTAATCTGACAAAGACCCCATTCAGAAGATGTTCATGTGCCATGCAATTAACACTTTAACATGGAATTTTATAGCAATAACTTGAGATTCAGGAAAAATGTTGGTACAAGGTAAATTTGAGAAAGAAAAAGAATAGTTTGATTGTAAATTCCAGCCTTAGTCAAGGACTATTTATGTTATTAACCCTAATTTTATTGCAATAACTTGTGGTATATTAAAAGCTTTATTCTAATTTGCATGAAAACTATTTTTTTCTTTTCCATTTTTCTTGATTTACTGAGCCGCACAAAAGTATTTGGATGTTTCTTTTGTTCTTTTTCCTTGCTTCTCCTGTCTGTTGGGTGGGTGAGTATCGGTTAAACAGTAAATACTATGAATAGTATTTGCATGCTGTGTGCTTTCTGTTATGTGGTTGTGAAAAGTTATGTACCAGACGAGCAGTTCTACAGTTATTTTACTGACCCAAAATGTAATTTGCAACTTTTGAATTCTTTTACAGGAAAGAGAGACGTCAAAGTGAGGGCACTAGAGGCTGCTGAGGCTGCAAAGCGACTCGAAGAAAAAAGAGAAAATGAACGTAAGATGAAGAAAGAAGCACTAAAACTTGAGCGAGCGAAAATAGAGCAAGAAAATTTGAGGCAAAAGGAGTTGAATAAGAAAAAGAAAGAAGAGGAACTGAAGAAAAAAGATGCTGAAATAGTAGCAAGGAAAAGGCTGAGAGAAGAAGAAGAGAGGAAGGGGAAGGAAAGGAAAAAAAAGTGCATTGAAGATGGATGGCGAGCTCACAGAACACAAGAGGAAAAATTACGTGCTGGAAAAGGGGTGAAACAAAAACCATGCGGCAATGCGGTAAAATCTCTTTATAACCATAATATTATGCTTCCTTTGTTCCAAAAAATATGGGACCAAATTTGATTTTTTGAAGTCAATTTGAGGTATTTTTTAAATTCAAATTTAATATGAATTCATTTAATTCTTGACAAATACAATTATGGGGAGTGGTCACTATCTATAAAGTACTACTAATTACAAGGTTTATTGTTTTCAACATTAAGTCAATCACATCAATTTTGAATTTGGAAACATCTCAAATTGATTTCAAAAAGACATAATTGATCATAATTTCGGATGGCGGGAGTTTTATCTATTTCCCACTGTTGCAGCAGCAATTCACTTTGGTCTTGTGCTCTCCAGGGTAAAAAAATGAATGACGGGAAGGAATATGATAACAGATCAGTGAAGGATCAAGATGTGGGAAAAGAGAGTGGAAATGAATTTATTTTGATTAAGCCAGAAACTGAACCCAAGACAAAGCAAGCTAGCATTATTCCTGCAGTTTGTGATGCTTTTAGTGATTGTGATGGCAGCAGAAAGGTAAAAGTTCCCACCATGGTAAAAAAATATTTCTGTTTTTTTTTTTTGGGGTTATTTCAATGTTTATCAAGCCCTAGTCACACTATTCAATGCAAAAAGAGATAAATCCATGAGCATAAAGCAAGCTAGCATTATTCCTGAAGTTTGTGATGCTTTTAGTGATTGTGATGGCAGCAGAAAGGTAAAAGTTCCCACTATGGTAAAAAAATATTTCTGTTTTTTTTTTGGGGTTATTTCAATGTTTATCAAGCCCTAGTCACACTATTCAATGCAAAAAGAGATAAATCCATGAGCATATATGTAGTAAGACCCCCGACCCCCCCTTGTGCACCCAACATCACCACAAAAGTTAAAGAATAAGGAAATGGAACTAATTAATGAAATTAGTTCCATGCACATAACTTATTCACAAAACTTCGTGCTCTGCTTTAATTTCATTTAAATTACCACAGATTGTGGTGTCTGCTCTAGACGTGTCATACACTTGTTACTTAGAGCAGAGGGATAATATGAAAGGGAAGCATTACCATAGTCTTACTATGCTTGTCAAGGTGTGTGTGATCCATACTTTACAATAATACATGAAAGATCAAATCTATATTAAACTCCACCACCTTAATTTAATGATATGAAAAGGAAGGGCACTCATCATTAGTCGACAATGTGCCTTATATTTATTTGGTAATATATTGAGGAAGGTCCATTTGACATTTTGGATTGGGAATTGTCCGATCTTGACTCAACATACTAAGGAGTTCTGTGAACTTCTCTATTCTCATTATTTTTCCTATATCTTTTCACTTTCACGTGAGCATGATGCTCTATTGGTTTTTCTTCTTTGTAGTCAACAAGTATGTTGGATCAATCAGCCTTGAGAACTTATGTGGCTACTAAGACAAGTCTAGAAAAATCATATGAGATTTCTCCATACCAGTGCTCAGACGATGAAGAGGAAGAGGAAGACATACCCACCAAAAAATTTATCCCTTCATGGGCCAGGTAATTAACTCTTCCTTTCATAAAGTGTTAAACAAGATCTTGCACACGAAACATTGCACAAGCACACACGGCAGTATGGATATTAGTCAGAGATTTAAAGTAATTTGTGACTAAGTTCATCCAATTGTTCTGCACCATCTAAGGCCTTACCTCTGGATTAAACTCTAGTTCATCAAATGATTATGCTGTGTGATTTTTTTTCATTCTGTCTTTTCTCTTGGCCTTTCTTCTAAGAAAACTAGAAGTTCACGGAATGCCTGCTCATTTTCTGCAGTAAAAATTGTGTGGCTCTTGTTCTGTCCTCCCAGCAACAAATTGATCCTAGTGTTATATTTCCCAGAGAAAGTTTCTGCAGTATGGATGAAGGTAGTTCTACTTTATTTGTTTTCGTGGAATGAACTTACCTGATATTTATAAACTGAAGACCATAATTTGTTACTTGTAGTTCTGCTGCCTCGAAACTTGCGTTAAAGGGTGTTTTCGCATTCTATTCAAGAACCTTGTCTATTGATTTGGATGAAAGCTTCTCGCATCCATGGTAAGCTCAGGTTCTTACTTTACTGCCTTTTGTTATCTGTTTTTGTTTGTGTTATCTTGTACGGGACCTTCCTTGCTTGCATTATGTCTATTGTCTACCTTTCTAACTTGTTATTGCAATGTTGCTTGGCCTTAATCACCCTGTAGTTTTGCTCTACATCAGTCTATGCCCTTTCCAGCAATGAATTTTTGGCCTAGTTAGTATGTACACATACTAGAAATTTTTTTTTTGTTTGTTGCTAAATTCACATACTAGAAACTGCCTAAGCCTCTCTCTGTAATTTGACGCGCTTTTCTGTTGAAAAAATTGATAGGATGGTTCTCAGTGTCAGATGGACTGGACCATGTTCTTGAGACCTACATGATATTAGGATTTAGGTGCAATGGAAAATGATATGGTAATTGTAGCGTTCGATTAATATATGAAAGCAAAATTAGTTAGTTGACATATTTGGTGACAGTTGGCCTTTTCGTATCATGTTTTTCATCGTACTGTCCTATTAAATTTCTTGAAACTACCAATTTACTTGCATTTCGATTTTCATTGGAGGCAATTAAGAGAAAATCAATAACTACCCATCCTTACCTTTCTCTTTTACAATATCATACTCTCTAATTAGTTTTTTTTTTTTTTGGTGGCAGCATTTGGTTAACATTTTTGGAAATTATGGCGATGAAGCAAACTTTTCGGGGCCTGAGCTTTGTGAATTTCATCCTGCCACATCTGTACCTTAGCATAGTAGAATTTTAATGATGTATATACTTCATATGCATTGTTGTATGGATTTTTTTTACTAAAAATAAATAAATTCAGTGGAGTTCATGAGTTTAACTATTTATGTGACAAGCTGTTGCATAGATTTAAGTGGATGCTTCCTGGTATTTGTAGGCTAAAAAATGTAATTGCACTGTGAACCAAAAATCTTGGAGACCTTCCCTCCCTTACAATTTCCTATATCTAGTTGAAGTTTGAAAGCCTTTTAGTTTGATAGGAAGAAGTGCATATTTTATACCTATGGGCTCTGGTGGCTTTTTGATTTGACAAACCCCCCCCTTCTCAAGTATGTTGATTGCTTCTACACTTTTTCTATTTTTTTTAAATTTTTTAATCATATTATTATTTTTTTTCAAAATTAGATATGTATTTACAAAATAGCGATTTTTAAGAAAACTTTTAATTTTTCATATGTTCTCCTATCATTTGCGAGAAGACTAGTTTTATATGCACAAATGATGAGGAAAAAGTAGAGCATGTGAGTTTTTATTATTTAAATTATTAATAAAGTTTATTAACTTTTTACGTCGTTTTGTTTACTATTTAATACATGGGGTAATAGTATTTGTGTACATGAAATTAATCTTGCAACATAATACTCTCTTTCGCAAAACGTAGTTTAGTTTGATGATTTAAGTCAAATTAATTATTTTTATAATCAAAATTTGTACTATTTTTTGTTATTGTAAATATAAGTGAAAAAATTATGGTTATAAGAAATTATATTAAATTTATTGTCATCTTCAATTTTCATATATTTGAAAATGTAAATATTCTCAATTCTTAATTTTAAAATTAGTCAGTTTGACCAAAAAAAATTAAACTAAATCAACTTTTGAAAAATCAAGAGAATATTATTCAATTCGCATAAAATATAGTACGGCAGGTTAGGATTTCATGTCATTTTTTATAGTTTAAAATTAAATATTTATTAATAATTCTAGATTAAATTAAAAAAAAATATATTTCTCTAATTTTAAAACGGAAGAATTACTTTATTTTTTGTGGGTTGAAGCTTTATGGGGTGAGAGTATAAAGTGTTGTGGTAAAGCCCAAAGAATAAGAAAGGTAGTCCAAAGAGAAAAGATGCTTACGAGAACTGGGGAAATTGTTAGCTAGGCGGTGCCGATATAATGTAAAACTCAAAGAAAAGCTTAAATTGCGAAGAAATCAGATTACCTTTTTCAGCTTACTTTTCTAAATTCCTTTTATATTTAATTCCAAATTTCATTTTTACATTGTAATATAATGAGATTGGAAAATTTAGGACAGAGCCGAAGCGACGAATTTGGACTTAATTACATTATGTAGCGTACATGATTTAATTTTTGCTATGTAATATTTTATTCGTATCAAAATATATTATTATTGACTAGACATCTTTAAATTTAAAATTGATATATATATATTTAAATTTAATCAATACAACGATAAATATTATAAACTATTTAAACAGTCGTATTACTTGTACAATTGTAGTTTGAAAATAAATTAGTATCTAATATAAGAATAATATAAAAAATAAATTATTAATATTTTCTTAAATTCTGCAAATAAAAAATATAAATATAAATTTTACTCTATGAAAAGGATCGGGGTGGGTAGTTATTAAACTAATATCCATTCGATGATAGTTTAATCAATCAATCCTATCTAGGGGCATTATAGTATTGTTAAATATAACGGCTATGTGTGACATGTGATTCTTTTTTATTGTTAAATATAACGGCTATATGTGACATGTGATTCTTTTTTCAATTAAGTAGTATATTCCCTCCGTTTCAATATATTAGTCAATTTAATATATATATTTTTTATTTTAATATATTAGTCTTTTTTCTTATCTAGAATAAAAAAGTACCTATATTTTTATAATACTTATAATTTTTTTTCTTTTCAAGAATATTTATTTTTATAGAAACACTACTATTCATTTTTCTCTCTTTTATTTAATGTTTTCTGATAAAAATATAAAAGGACAAATATAAAAATTGAAACTTATGTTAATTATGAAGTAATAATATTTTTAATATATGTATTTTATGTTATACTACCTCCATTCTTTTTTTTCTGTCTTTTTAGAAAAAAAATTTATTCATTTTTATTTGTTATTTGTAGATTTCAAAGAAATATTAAATACTTAATTTTTTTATATTATTCTTTATAATTAAAGGTTAATTTATTTATCTTATTTTTTCAATAAATTTTAGAAGACTAATATTGAAATTTTATATTCAATTTAGTCAATTAGATAAAATATTAATTATATTTTTTAATTTATATGTATAATTTTAAGAAGACAGATAAAAAAAAATAGGGATAATAACGACTAATAAAATAAAATTGATGAAATATTTTTTTTGTTCTCTAAATTTGAGGGAGAAAAGTAAGAGTTTGGGCTCATAATCACATGGTTTTCAGTGCAATTATTAAATCTCTAATTCAATGTTCTTCCTAACCCAATTCCCAATGGCTCAGTCATTCACACAATTCAAAATTAAAGTCATCTCTCAAGTTTAAATTTCCAGTCCAACTTTACTTAAAGTAGTAAAGGTGCACTTTCTTTAAAGCAGCAAATCTACTATTTTTTCACCGGAATTACCTTGTGCGTTATGAGCAACATAATTTTAATAATACTTTTGCCCCTAAACATTGAAAAAAGGGGTCCTTTTAATTACCGGTATATCATTAAGTCAATGTGGTAGGCACTAAAATTTTATTTATGTTGGTTGTTTGTCAACTTTTTTTTATCTGCAAAAAGAATCAGCACAATTATGTGATATATTATACATAAAAAAAAAATCGGTTTAATTGCGTGACACGTTACAAGTAATACTCGTAATTACATCATCAAACTCTAAATAATAATATAAAAAATAAAATTTCAACAGTTGGTTTAAATATAATAATGCAGACAAGATTTAGTATGGTTGGAGTTTTATGAAATGAATGAATTATAATATGGCTTGGGACTAGGGTGGTCCAGAAAACGTGTGACGCCCCCAAATCTGGGCCCACACAGCCCAAACTTAAGTCGTCAAAAGACTACAACAAAATTATTACAACAAAGCACAACGTACAACAATACAGTGTATAATAATACACAACTAAGTCTTCACTATTATTGCCACACTATTTTACAAAACGTGAAGACTAGGATAACTATTCCTCGGACCCTCACTCCATTCCCCGGCTAGACCCTGTTATGTTTTCATCTCCTGTTGAAAAACAATGGAACAAAAGAAAGGGTGAGCTCAAATAGCCCAGTAAAGAATATCATGACTAAGATAATGACGAATAAATTATCATTAGTCTTCAACAGCTGAGTTCTTGATAGAATACAATAGACTACAAGGTTTATATCAAAAACTGCAGTTAAATTCTTAAACAACGTTCAGATCAATAATAGCAGCGGAATGAGTAATCTATTAGAAGAATAATGCAGACTATAATGTCCACTCGGTTCTCTTTTTAGGAAAAACATCATCAACTTTTATCATCTGAAATATCATTAGTCAAGATAATACAAATTCACAGTTCCTGATCATAATCATGCACATCAACAGTTCATCTTTGCACTACGGGCCAAAGACATTCAATATAACACCAACGGTCATGATTATACCAGATTCAGCCTTTGGTCATAATCATACCAAACAACAGTTCATCTTTGCACTACGGGCCAAAGAGAACATTCACCACGTGCCATAAAAGACACCGAACAGATGTATCGCCTTTAACCTATTATATCGCCTTTAACCTATCATCTGTTCAACAAATATATCACATTTGTGCCCCCGGCCACAGATATTCACAACAGCTTGATTTTTGGATGATTAGAATGATATAAATGATGAACAGAAGAAATAGGATAACAATAAGTATCGGAAGTTTACTTTGTACAGATTCAAATAATGTCCAAATTGTCAACATGATGTGGAGTGAAATTTAAAAATGATATTCAAGATCCACAGTTCAGAATAACGGTTACAATTCAATAGAAAGGTTCACGTAAATAGGAAGGTTCAGTTGAAATAATGAAGTTCAACTATTATGGAACATATAATATTTTCAGGAATTATAGAAGCAATAGTTCCATAATAAATTTCGATTTAGGAGTATGAAAGAAAATAATATCCCTTACCGTAGCAGGTTTGATTAACAAAAGGTGAAGGAAATTAATACAAAGGGTTATTCACCAACAGGCGGCAATCCGCTCCGTAAGGTTATTCCCACAATTTAATAGAATTTGAGTACAAAGAGTTATTCACCAAACAGGCGGCAATCCGCTCCGTAAGGTTATTCTCAGAGATTGATAATGAATGAATACGAAAGGTTATTCACCAACAGGCGGCAATCTGCTCCGTAAGGTTATTCCCACAATTTAATAGAATTTGAGTACAAAGAGTTATTCACCAAACAGGCGGCAATCCGCTCCGTAAGGTTATTCTCAGAGATTAATAATGAATGAATACGAAAGGTTATTCACCAACAGGCGGCAATTCGCTCCGTAAGGTTATTCCCACAATTTAATACATGGAAATAAAAGGCACGTCTTATGAGTAAGGAAGAAACAATATTATTATCGAGAATCAAATAATGATAATCCCTTACCATAGTATGTTTGAATAATGGAAGATGAAAAAGATGGTATCCCTTACCATAGTATGTTTGAATAATGGAAGATGAAAAAGATGGTATCCCTTACCGTAACACGTGACTGGATATTGATTTAAATGAGGTTGATTAACTTGAACAGTACACGTATACTTATAGATCTTCACAAATACTCAAGATGACTTAAGCACACTTAGAGAGAACTTTCACAAGAAGTATTTAGAGAGAGAAAGAAAGAACAAGTAAGGAAGTTTATGAAAAATCCTTAAGTTAAGGCTTCTATTTATAGCCAAAAATCTTATCATTCATTTAATCTAAACCATTCATTTAAAGATCACCTTTTAATCTACATCATCCATTTCAAATATTATATTATCTTTAATCTACACCATTCATTTCATATCACCTAATAATCACCTAACTTTATATTATAAACAAATCAATTTAATTATTCAACAATAATTCACACTTTAATCTACACCATTCATTTCATATCACCTAATAATCACCTAACTTTATATTATAAACAAATCAATTCAATTATTCAACAATAATTCACACTTTAATCTACACCATTCATTTCATATCACCTAATAATCACCTAACTTTATATTATAAACAAATAACTTTATCAATTCAATTATTATGACTAATTGTTATAAATACAGTATAGTTAGCTCTTAGATATCAAGTCAATAAATTAATGAAATACAACTGTTTAAATAACATCATAATAGAGATAACAATAATGTAAAATAAAGCATACGTTACTGTGTAATGACAATTATTGATTCAATAATGTGAATTACTGTGCATATGTTACTGTGACAATTATTAGGTTCAATAATTTTAAAAACAGTGCAACAACAATTATTGACTCAATGATATAAAATACAGTGTAATGACAATTATTAAATCAATAATGCAAAATACTGTGTAACAACAATTATTGAATTGATAATATAAAATATTATGCAGTGACAATTATCGATGAAATGATGCGTAACAGTTACGGTGTCAATTATCAGACCAATAATATGAGACACTATGCAATACCGTGTGTTACTGTAGAGTACCGTGTGCTACAGAAAATACCATAAACTACCGTATGCTACTATTCTTTTATCACCGGTATTTTAACAGTTCCGTTGACTATTTTTATTTAAAAATGTTACTTCTGTCGTTTTCTATATCCGACAAATATTCCGTTGTGGGGTCCACCAATAATTTATTATTTCGGCGCCGTCGTACGGCACGAATATTCCCCGACCAAACGAATATTCCCCGACAAAGCGAATATTGTCCGACAAAATAAAATTTGCACATAACATCCTTAACTTTCAATTTTGTTAATTTAACCACTTACTGTTTTAAAAAAAAATATATATGAAGAAAAATTAAATTTTGTATTTCATAAAATTCGGGGTCTTACAACCTCCCCTCCTTATGAAATTTCGTCCCCGAAATTGACGTACCTGACATATCGAAGAGGTAAGGATACTTAGATTTCATCTCAGATTCTAGCTCCCAGGTCATTTCCTCAGTATCTTGGTTCCTCCATAAAACCTTAACTTGAGGTATAACCTTTGAGCGTAGGATCTGCTCCTTCTTATCCAGGATCTTAACAGGTACCTCCTCGTATGTTAAATCCTCTGCTATAACGTCTGGTTCTAACTCAATGACGTGGTTTGGGTCCTTCACATATTTACGTAACATAGATATGTGAAAAACGTTATGGATGCGAGACATACTTGGTGGTAGGGCTAGTCTGTAGGCTACGGTTCCTATTCGATCGAGGATTTCAAATGGGCCAATAAATCGAGGGTTGAGCTTTCCTCTTTTTCCGAATCTCGTAACCCCTTTCCATGGAGAAACACGTAAGAATACATGATCTCCGACGTTGAAACTTTCGTCTCTCCGATGAAGATCAGCATAACTCTTTTGTCGTTCTTGTGCGGTCTGTATTCGTTGTCGGATCATTTGGATCTTTTCGGTCGTCAAGCGTACCAACTCGGGTCCCAACAATTTTGCTTCTCCTACCTCATTCCAACATATTGGAGAGCGACACTTCCTTCCATACAAAGCCTCGAATGGAGCCATGCCTATGCTTGCTTGGTAACTGTTGTTGTAAGAAAATTCCACCAATGACAAGTACTTATCCCAACTTCCTTTGAAGTCTAATACACAAAGTCTCAAAAGATCTTCGAGGGTCTGGATCGTCCTTTCCGATTGTCCGTCCGTTTGAGGATGGTATGCAGAACTAAAACGTAGTTCAGTGCCCATAGCTTTTTGTAGACTGATCCAAAAGCGTGAAGTGAATCTAGGATCTCGATCAGAAACTATGGAAACTGGCATGCCATGCAATCTCACGATCTCATTTATGTACATACCGGCAAGACGTTCAAGTGAAAAGTTTTCTCGTATAGGCAAGAAATGAGCAGATTTGGTCAATCTATCTACGATCACCCAAATTGCATCTAAGCCTTGAGAAACTTTTGGAAGACCCGTCACGAAGTCCATATTGATGTGTTCCCACTTCCATTCGGGAACTTCAAGTGATTGTAATGGACCTTTAGGAACTTGATGCTCTGCCTTGACACGTTGACAAGTTAGGCACCTTGAGATAAACTCCGCAATCTCTCTTTTCATATTGTTCCACCAAAATGTATGTCGAAGATCTCGATACATCTTGGTACCTCCTGGGTGGATTGCAAACGGCGTGTTGTGTGCCTCCATCATGATTTTATGCTTTAATTCAGGATCGTTAGGAACACAGAGTCGAGAGTTGACTCGAAGTATTCCTTTCTCGTCGATTCTTGCTTCGGGAATGACACCTTCTTGTACTTTCTTTATCATGTTTATCAGTTCCGGATCGGTAGCTTGAGCAGCTTTAATTTTATCGATTAAAGTTGGTTCTACTCGCACGTGAGCAATCTTCGAGTGGGTCCCTGGTGTCTTTAGCTCTATCTCCATCTTTTGCAAGTCGTACAAAATACACTTTTGTGTTGTCAGCAGTGCACTTGTACTTGCATAAGATTTTCTGCTCAAAGCGTCAGCTACAACGTTCGCCTTTCCCGGGTGATACTGGATTGTGTGGTCATAATCCTTTAACAGCTCAAGCCAACGTCGTTGTCGCATGTTGAGTTCCTTCTGGGTGAAGAAATACTTGAGACTTTTATGATCCGTATAGATATCCACTTTTTCTCCGTACAAGTAGTGTCTCCAGATCTTCAACGCGAAAACGACTGCTGCCAACTCTAGATCATGAGTAGGATAATTTTTCTCATAATCTTTGAGTTGTCGAGAGGCGTAGGCTATAACCTTTCCATGTTGCATAAGGACACAGCCTAGACCTTTGCCAGAAGCATCGCTGTAGATAACAAATTCTCCTGATCCTGATGGTATGGTCAGAACAGGAGCTGAAACCAGTCTCTTCTTGAGTTCTTGGAAACTTTTCTCGCATTCCTCGCTCCATATGAATTTTGTGCTTTTCCGAGTAAGCTGCGTTAATGGAGTGGCGATTCGAGAAAATCCTTCTACGAATCTCCGATAATAACCAGCTAGACCCAGAAAACTTCGGACTTCGGTTACTGTTTTGGGTTGTTCCCAATTTAGTACCGTTTCAATCTTCGTAGGATCGACTGATATTCCTTGACTAGAAATCACATGCCCAAGAAACGCGACCTCCTCAAGCCAGAACTCACATTTCTTCAACTTGGCATATAATTTGTTTTCACGGAGCTTTTGTAGTATCAATCTCAGGTGTTGTTCATGATCCTCGCGACTCTTGGAGTATATGAGGATGTCATCAATAAAGACAACCACAAAATGATCCAAATGTTCCTTGAATATCCGGTTCATCATGTCCATGAAAGCTGCAGGAGCATTAGTTAGTCCAAAAGACATGACTAAGAACTCATAATGCCCATAACGAGTTCTGAAAGCAGTCTTTGGAATGTCCTCAGCTTTAACCTTTAACTGATGATATCCAGAACGGAGATCAATCTTTGAGAAATGTTGAGCGCCTTGCAATTGATCAAACATGTCATCAATCCGAGGTAACGGGTACCTGTTCTTGATGGTGATATGGTTCAATTCTCGGTAGTCAATGCACAATCTCATACTCCCGTCTTTCTTCTTCACAAAAAGAACAGGAGCACCCCAAGGTGATGCACTCGGACGAATGAAACCGGTATCCAACAATTCCTGTAGTTGGACTTTTAACTCTTGAAGTTCAATGGGAGCCATTCGGTAGGGAGCTTTGGAAATGGGCTTGGTACCGGGTTCAAGATCAATATAAAAATCAATTTCACGGTTTGGGGGTAAGCCAGGAAGTTCTTCAGGAAAAACGTCAGGAAACTCATTCACAATGGGAATATCATTTAAGTTTGACGTATTTTTGTTCAAATCAGTGACATGAGCTAAAAAGGCTTGACATCCGTTTTTCAATAAACGAATGGCTTTATGGCTAGAAATAACAGTTATAGATTTCAATGGTTTAGTTGCTTGAATTTGCATGACAGGTTGATTAGGAATATGAAAACTAATAATCTTATGAAAACAATCAATTTTAGCATGATGGGTAGTCAACCAATCAATTCCTAAAATCACATCAAATTCACGCATCTCCAAAGAAATAAGGTCAACAGGTAATGTGATGTTGTTGATTTGAACTAGGCAAGATTTATAGACAGTAGATGTAATGGTAATTTCTCCCAATGAGGTTTCAACTGATAAGACAAGATTTAAGTTTTCAATAGTCAAATTTAAACGTTGAGTACATATAGGTGAGATAAAAGAGTGGATAGAGCCAGTATCTAATATGGCATAGACTTCACGAGAATTTATGAATAGCTTACCGGTTATCACCTCATTCGGTTTCTTGACTGTTATCGTCAAATCGAATCCCGAATACTTCATTCGGATCTTCACGTATTTCAACCATGGGAATACCACTGAATAATTTTCTAGCAAACTGTTTCTCGGGTTCATCAACTTCATCAGTAGTAAGGTACCAATGATTTCCATTAAAATAGTATTTTCGATAGACTGCAGTTTCCACGATAGTGACTAACTTAACCTGAATTCCTCTAAATTGTAACGCCCAAAAGTATAGAAACATCATTTTTAAATAATCTTGAAAATCATAGCTGGAACACCATAAATCCCAAAGACTAATATGAAAAGTCCATATTTTCTGATCCTTTGTTATAGAGCATAACCAGGTGATATCACTCTCCCAATTAGTGAGTAAATTAAAGGCAATAATTTCCGCAAGTTCGTTACTTCCTTTAATTGCTTCTAAGAATGGATCTGGAACGACTGTAGCAGAGCTTTCACCTTCATCCTTACTGGATAGAACACGCATAATTTTTGCCTTAGGCAAATGATTCAACTCTGAGTTTGTAAGAAGATTATTCGTCGCCTCTTGTTTTGCAGCTACATTTGTTTCGGTAATTTCATAGTTAACCTCTTGATTTCCAGATGCCATACTAAACTGTGGTCACAAAATAAATGTTAGTTCAAATAAACTGACTCATCACTTCATGTTCCTACATTCAAATCGACTCATTAGATAATAAAATCTATTTAAGGTAGGACACACTAGTGACTGATTCTATTCGTCTCTCCCCTCCTAGTTCTAACCCCAGATCTCCATTAAAGATCATATCCCTAAGCTCTGATGCCAACTGTGACGCCCCCAAATCTGGGCCCACACAGCCCAAACTTAAGTCGTCAAAAGACTACAACAAAATTATTACAACAAAGCACAACGTACAACAATACAGTGTATAATAATACACAACTAAGTCTTCACTATTATTGCCACACTATTTTACAAAACGTGAAGACTATGATAACTATTCCTCGGACCCTCACTCCATTCCCCGGCTAGACCCTGTTATGTTTTCATCTCCTGTTGAAAAACAATGGAACAAAAGAAAGGGTGAGCTCAAATAGCCCAGTAAAGAATATCATGACTAAGATAATGACGAATAAATTATCATTAGTCTTCAACAGCTGAGTTCTTGATAGAATACAATAGACTACAAGGTTTATATCAAAAACTGCAGTTAAATTCTTAAACAACGTTCAGATCAATAATAGCAGCGGAATGAGTAATCTATTAGAAGAATAATGCAGACTATAATGTCCACTTGGTTCTCTTTTTAGGAAAAACATCATCAACTTTTATCATCTGAAATATCATTAGTCAAGATAATACAAATTCACAGTTCCTGATCATAATCATGCACATCAACAGTTCATCTTTGCACTACGGGCCAAAGACATTCAATATAACACCAACGGTCATGATTATACCAGATTCAGCCTTTGGTCATAATCATACCAAACAACAGTTCATCTTTGCACTACGGGCCAAAGAGAACATTCACCACGTGCCATAAAAGACACCGAACAGATGTATCGCCTTTAACCTATTATATCGCCTTTAACCTATCATCTGTTCAACAAATATATCACATTTGTGCCCCCGGCCACAGATATTCACAACAGCTTGATTTTTGGATGATTAGAATGATATAAATGATGAACAGAAGAAATAGGATAACAATAAGTATCGGAAGTTTACTTTGTACAGATTCAAATAATGTCCAAATTGTCAACATGATGTGGAGTGAAATTTAAAAATGATATTCAAGATCCACAGTTCAGAATAACGGTTACAATTCAATAGAAAGGTTCACGTAAATAGGAAGGTTCAGTTGAAATAATGAAGTTCAACTATTATGGACTTAATTACATTATGTAGCGTACATGATTTAATTTTTGCTATGTAATATTTTATTCGTATCAAAATATATTATTATTGACTAGACATCTTTAAATTTAAAATTGATATATATATATTTAAATTTAATCAATACAACGATAAATATTATAAACTATTTAAACAGTCGTATTACTTGTACAATTGTAGTTTGAAAATAAATTAGTATCTAATATAAGAATAATATAAAAAATAAATTATTAATATTTTCTTAAATTCTGCAAATAAAAAATATAAATATAAATTTTACTCTATGAAAAGGATCGGGGTGGGTAGTTATTAAACTAATATCCATTCGATGATAGTTTAATCAATCAATCCTATCTAGGGGCATTATAGTATTGTTAAATATAACGGCTATGTGTGACATGTGATTCTTTTTTATTGTTAAATATAACGGCTATATGTGACATGTGATTCTTTTTTCAATTAAGTAGTATATTCCCTCCGTTTCAATATATTAGTCAATTTAATATATATATTTTTTATTTTAATATATTAGTCTTTTTTCTTATCTAGAATAAAAAAGTACCTATATTTTTATAATACTTATAATTTTTTTTCTTTTCAAGAATATTTATTTTTATAGAAACACTACTATTCATTTTTCTCTCTTTTATTTAATGTTTTCTGATAAAAATATAAAAGGACAAATATAAAAATTGAAACTTATGTTAATTATGAAGTAATAATATTTTTAATATATGTATTTTATGTTATACTACCTCCATTCTTTTTTTTCTGTCTTTTTAGAAAAAAAATTTATTCATTTTTATTTGTTATTTGTAGATTTCAAAGAAATATTAAATACTTAATTTTTTTATATTATTCTTTATAATTAAAGGTTAATTTATTTATCTTATTTTTTCAATAAATTTTAGAAGACTAATATTGAAATTTTATATTCAATTTAGTCAATTAGATAAAATATTAATTATATTTTTTAATTTATATGTATAATTTTAAGAAGACAGATAAAAAAAAATAGGGATAATAACGACTAATAAAATAAAATTGATGAAATATTTTTTTTGTTCTCTAAATTTGAGGGAGAAAAGTAAGAGTTTGGGCTCATAATCACATGGTTTTCAGTGCAATTATTAAATCTCTAATTCAATGTTCTTCCTAACCCAATTCCCAATGGCTCAGTCATTCACACAATTCAAAATTAAAGTCATCTCTCAAGTTTAAATTTCCAGTCCAACTTTACTTAAAGTAGTAAAGGTGCACTTTCTTTAAAGCAGCAAATCTACTATTTTTTCACCGGAATTACCTTGTGCGTTATGAGCAACATAATTTTAATAATACTTTTGCCCCTAAACATTGAAAAAAGGGGTCCTTTTAATTACCGGTATATCATTAAGTCAATGTGGTAGGCACTAAAATTTTATTTATGTTGGTTGTTTGTCAACTTTTTTTTATCTGCAAAAAGAATCAGCACAATTATGTGATATATTATACATAAAAAAAAAATCGGTTTAATTGCGTGACACGTTACAAGTAATACTCGTAATTACATCATCAAACTCTAAATAATAATATAAAAAATAAAATTTCAACAGTTGGTTTAAATATAATAATGCAGACAAGATTTAGTATGGTTGGAGTTTTATGAAATGAATGAATTATAATATGGCTTGGGACTAGGGTGGTCCAGAAAACGTGTGACGCCCCCAAATCTGGGCCCACACAGCCCAAACTTAAGTCGTCAAAAGACTACAACAAAATTATTACAACAAAGCACAACGTACAACAATACAGTGTATAATAATACACAACTAAGTCTTCACTATTATTGCCACACTATTTTACAAAACGTGAAGACTAGGATAACTATTCCTCGGACCCTCACTCCATTCCCCGGCTAGACCCTGTTATGTTTTCATCTCCTGTTGAAAAACAATGGAACAAAAGAAAGGGTGAGCTCAAATAGCCCAGTAAAGAATATCATGACTAAGATAATGACGAATAAATTATCATTAGTCTTCAACAGCTGAGTTCTTGATAGAATACAATAGACTACAAGGTTTATATCAAAAACTGCAGTTAAATTCTTAAACAACGTTCAGATCAATAATAGCAGCGGAATGAGTAATCTATTAGAAGAATAATGCAGACTATAATGTCCACTCGGTTCTCTTTTTAGGAAAAACATCATCAACTTTTATCATCTGAAATATCATTAGTCAAGATAATACAAATTCACAGTTCCTGATCATAATCATGCACATCAACAGTTCATCTTTGCACTACGGGCCAAAGACATTCAATATAACACCAACGGTCATGATTATACCAGATTCAGCCTTTGGTCATAATCATACCAAACAACAGTTCATCTTTGCACTACGGGCCAAAGAGAACATTCACCACGTGCCATAAAAGACACCGAACAGATGTATCGCCTTTAACCTATTATATCGCCTTTAACCTATCATCTGTTCAACAAATATATCACATTTGTGCCCCCGGCCACAGATATTCACAACAGCTTGATTTTTGGATGATTAGAATGATATAAATGATGAACAGAAGAAATAGGATAACAATAAGTATCGGAAGTTTACTTTGTACAGATTCAAATAATGTCCAAATTGTCAACATGATGTGGAGTGAAATTTAAAAATGATATTCAAGATCCACAGTTCAGAATAACGGTTACAATTCAATAGAAAGGTTCACGTAAATAGGAAGGTTCAGTTGAAATAATGAAGTTCAACTATTATGGAACATATAATATTTTCAGGAATTATAGAAGCAATAGTTCCATAATAAATTTCGATTTAGGAGTATGAAAGAAAATAATATCCCTTACCGTAGCAGGTTTGATTAACAAAAGGTGAAGGAAATTAATACAAAGGGTTATTCACCAACAGGCGGCAATCCGCTCCGTAAGGTTATTCCCACAATTTAATAGAATTTGAGTACAAAGAGTTATTCACCAAACAGGCGGCAATCCGCTCCGTAAGGTTATTCTCAGAGATTGATAATGAATGAATACGAAAGGTTATTCACCAACAGGCGGCAATCTGCTCCGTAAGGTTATTCCCACAATTTAATAGAATTTGAGTACAAAGAGTTATTCACCAAACAGGCGGCAATCCGCTCCGTAAGGTTATTCTCAGAGATTAATAATGAATGAATACGAAAGGTTATTCACCAACAGGCGGCAATTCGCTCCGTAAGGTTATTCCCACAATTTAATACATGGAAATAAAAGGCACGTCTTATGAGTAAGGAAGAAACAATATTATTATCGAGAATCAAATAATGATAATCCCTTACCATAGTATGTTTGAATAATGGAAGATGAAAAAGATGGTATCCCTTACCATAGTATGTTTGAATAATGGAAGATGAAAAAGATGGTATCCCTTACCGTAACACGTGACTGGATATTGATTTAAATGAGGTTGATTAACTTGAACAGTACACGTATACTTATAGATCTTCACAAATACTCAAGATGACTTAAGCACACTTAGAGAGAACTTTCACAAGAAGTATTTAGAGAGAGAAAGAAAGAACAAGTAAGGAAGTTTATGAAAAATCCTTAAGTTAAGGCTTCTATTTATAGCCAAAAATCTTATCATTCATTTAATCTAAACCATTCATTTAAAGATCACCTTTTAATCTACATCATCCATTACAAATATTATATTATCTTTAATCTACACCATTCATTTCATATCACCTAATAATCACCTAACTTTATATTATAAACAAATCAATTTAATTATTCAACAATAATTCACACTTTAATCTACACCATTCATTTCATATCACCTAATAATCACCTAACTTTATATTATAAACAAATCAATTCAATTATTCAACAATAATTCACACTTTAATCTACACCATTCATTTCATATCACCTAATAATCACCTAACTTTATATTATAAACAAATAACTTTATCAATTCAATTATTATGACTAATTGTTATAAATACAGTATAGTTAGCTCTTAGATATCAAGTCAATAAATTAATGAAATACAACTGTTTAAATAACATCATAATAGAGATAACAATAATGTAAAATAAAGCATACGTTACTGTGTAATGACAATTATTGATTCAATAATGTGAATTACTGTGCATATGTTACTGTGACAATTATTAGGTTCAATAATTTTAAAAACAGTGCAACAACAATTATTGACTCAATGATATAAAATACAGTGTAATGACAATTATTAAATCAATAATGCAAAATACTGTGTAACAACAATTATTGAATTGATAATATAAAATATTATGCAGTGACAATTATCGATGAAATGATGCGTAACAGTTACGGTGTCAATTATCAGACCAATAATATGAGACACTATGCAATACCGTGTGTTACTGTAGAGTACCGTGTGCTACAGAAAATACCATAAACTACCGTATGCTACTATTCTTTTATCACCGGTATTTTAACAGTTCCGTTGACTATTTTTATTTAAAAAGGTTACTTCTGTCGTTTTCTATATCCGACAAATATTCCGTTGTGGGGTCCACCAATAATTTATTATTTCGGCGCCGTCGTACGGCACGAATATTCCCCGACCAAACGAATATTCCCCGACAAAATAAAATTTGCACATAACATCCTTAACTTTCAATTTTGTTAATTTAACCACTTACTGTTTTAAAAAAAAATATATATGAAGAAAAATTAAATTTTGTATTTCATAAAATTCGGGGTCTTACAAAACGTGAGTTGCAGTTCCAAGACAGTATAATTGGAGCGAGTCTATAGACTAGAGCGAGTTAGTGGGAGTTAGAACTGGCTCGTGTGAGTGAGACTTAGAGCGGAACAAACTAGTGTAAGCGAACCTCAAAATTAGAGTGAATCAAGGGAAGTTAGCAAAAGTCCTAGGGATTAGCTTAAGATATTAATCTAAAACTTAAGTCAGTAAATATCTAAGATAATAATCTAAACTCTTAAAATTTAGGATTGCTAACTAAAACTAGTAAAATGAGAGAATTCACCTTAGAAATGGAGGGAGTACTTGGGGATTAATCATAGGTGGTGTCGTGGGAAATGACTAATTTGTCATTTGAAAGGTGAAATTATCATTGTGCCCTTTGAGTAAGAATGAAAACGTTCATGTTATCCCTAGATGAAGGTCTGTTTTGCCCCAATAAAAGTGAATATGTATGAAGCACCTAATTTGAAATTTATCAAAGCCTAATTTAATAAATAAAAAAACAGTGATCTCATCCAAATATAATTATGAGCGGATAGTGTGAACATGAGGACAAACTGGGTATATGTCACATGGGCTAAGCTACCCTACTTTGACCACCGTTTCTTGGAGTGAGTTAATTCATTTTGAAAATGACAAAATACAAAAGACAAATGGCCCCATTATGATCAAGAAGGCAATAACTGGCCAAAAATCATTGAACTAGGAAACACAATACTTCCCATAATCCAAGTAATACCCCATATTCTGTATATATTTAAGTGTTAAGGTCATTTTCTTCTAGATCATTATTCCAATATAACCGTTGCAAATCCCTTGTACTCCCCCCTTCTCAAAAATAAATGTTTAATTTTATTCTTTTAATTATATTAATTTTTCTTTAAATATAAAAAGAAAGAAGAACGACGCAACATATAATTATATAAGTTATAACTATCACATAAAAAAAATATTATTGTATGTAATTCAATATATAAAAATATAGTCTCTCTCATTTGTACACGAACGAGAGTTTTGTAATTTTTTAAAACTGTGTTATTTATGTGGACAACTCATGATAAAACTTGAAATATCTCCCACATCTTGTGCCCTCGTTTATAAACTAAATTTTATAATATTTTGAATAAAATATAAGTGAACGATATAATTATAAGAAACTACATACAAATTACTATTACAATAATTTTTATAATTTCAACAAAAGTAAAAAATAATTTATAAATATTGACTACTGTCGAATATAAATTTTGATTGACATAAAATTAAAAATAATAAAATAAAATAATAATGTTTGAATTATTTTCTTATTACCTTCTATCTCATGTTAAACATTAACACTAAAAAAATTATATGTTTACTTTTTTTATTTAATAATAACTTATTTGAAATAGAAAAGAAAAAACAGAATAATTATTTTGGGACAGAGAGTAATTTTTTCCCTCTGTTTTTCTTTCCTTTTACTTTCCATTTGCTTTTCTTCTCCAAAACCCAACCACGCGCCCATTTTCTAACCGTTTAAACCCCATTTTCCCACAAAGATTCCCACAAGCCCCTCTCCTTCCGTCTCCTCTGTAAATTCATTCAATTCCCTCCAAGAAAACCCCTCCCACTTCAATTCCGCACACTTGCAAGAACTTCCTTTGCAAATTCATGGGCCTATTGTATTCAAGAAAGCTTCTTGTTTTCTTAATCTTCTTATTTCTCTTCAATTTCTCAAACCCACCATTAATTTCAGCCCAAAATGTGAGTTTCGATTTCCCCTCTTTCAGTTCCCTAAGAAATCTCACTCTCCTCGGCGATTCGTATCTCCGAGAGGGACTAATCGGGTTGACCCTAGAACTCGGGGTGCCGTCTTCAAGCTCCGGCACCGTAATCTACAACGACCCAATTCAATTCTCCGGCGAAGAATCCAATTTCACTGCTTCTTTTTCCACAAGGTTCAGTTTCTCCATCAACAATGTGAATCCGGCGTCGTATGGAGATGGGTTGGCCTTTTTTCTCTCTCCTGATAATCGGACACTGGGTAGTCCTGGTGGGTATTTGGGCCTTGTGAATTCGTCCCAGTTCACCAAGAACAAGTTTGTGGCATTGGAATTTGATACCCGACTTGATTTGCACTTCAATGACCCGAATGACAACCACGTGGGTCTGGATATTGATAGCCTGAATTCAATCAAGACTGCCGATGCTATGTCTATTGGGATTGATTTAAAAAGTGGGAATTTGATTACTGCTTGGATTGATTACAAAAATGGGGGGAAAAAGAATTTGCAGGTTTTCTTGAGTTATTCAAGTTTCAAGCCTTTAGAGCCACTTTTGGTGGTTGATATTGATCTTTCTGAATATCTCAAGGGGTTTATGTATGTGGGTTTTTCAGCCTCAACTGGGGGAAGTACAGAAATCCATTTGGTTCAAAATTGGAGCTTTGAGACTTTTGGGTTTCAAGCAGTTAGGCCAAGATTTAGTCCTCACAATGTGACTGATTCTGTGATCATAACACCCCCGATGACTCCGGTGTCTGATTCCACTAATAAGCATCATAAGAGGCTTGGTTGGGGTCTTGGGATTTCTGGACCAGCCTTCTTTTGTGTTTTTCTTGTGGTTTTTGCTTGGATTTCAGTTAAGAAATGGAAGGGGATTAGAATAGAGAAGAGTCTTAAAGCTGAGCTTGTGACAGGCCCAAGAAAATTTAGTTACAAAGAGCTCAAATCAGCCACTAATGGGTTTCATTCAAGTAGGATTATAGGCCATGGTGCATTTGGGACTGTTTACAAGGCCTTTTTCACTTCTATGGGCACAATGTCTGCGGTAAAGAGATCAAGGCATTCCCAAGATGGTAAAACTGAATTTGTTGCTGAATTGTCTATTATAGCTTGTTTGAGGCACAAGAATTTAGTCCAGCTCCAAGGTTGGTGTGTTGAAAAGGGAGAATTATTGCTTGTTTATGAGTTTATGCCTAACGGGAGTCTTGATAATGTGTTATATCAAGAATCTGAACAATGTAACCCTCTAAAATGGCCTTATAGATACAATATTGCAGTTGGGTTGGCTTCTGTTTTGACTTATTTGCACCAAGAATGTGAGCAACAAGTGATTCATAGAGACATAAAGACTAGTAACATAATGCTGGATGTGAACTTTAATGCCAGGCTTGGAGATTTTGGATTGGCAAGGCTTATGGATCATGACAAGAGTCCTGTTTCTACGCTGACAGCCGGAACAATGGGATACCTTGCTCCCGAGTATCTTCAGTATGGAAAAGCAACCGAAAAAACTGATGTTTTTAGCTATGGTGTGGTTATACTTGAACTGGCTTGTGGGAGGAGGCCTATTGAGAAGGAACCAGAAGGGCAAAGGATGGTGAATTTGGTTGATTGGGTTTGGGGGTTGCATTCCGAGGGAAAGATTGTTGAGGCAGTAGATAAATGCTTGAATGGTGAGTTTATAGAGGAACAAGTTAAGAAGCTATTGCTAGTTGGTTTAAGCTGCGCTAATCCTGATAGCACCGAGAGGCCTACAATGAGGAGAGTTTTCCAGATACTTAATGGTGAGGCTGAGCCTATGTTGGTGCCAAAGATGAAACCAACTCTTAGTTTTTCGAGTCATTTGCTTTCAAGTCTTGAGGATATTGTTTCGGATGTTGAGGAAAGTAGGACACCAGAGCACATGATTGAGATCAAATTTGACTAACCGCAAACAAAATGCTAGTAATTCTTTGGATTCTTTTATTTTTGTTGTTGTTTTACATTGATTGCATAGTTAGTATGGTAGTTAAGGCAGCTGAAAGATTATGATAGTTCTATGGTGTGAGTTCAAAGCATTCCATTGAACTATTTTTCGTTTTCTACTGTATCTTGAAGATTTCCACTTAATATTGATGTCAAATTAGCTTTACTTTGTTGATACTGACTTGGTTGTTATTTTTTATAAAAGTATTGATCTCCCAAAAATCAGGACATAGTGGAAATTTGTATCTAGAGTCTTAAATATTGAATGGAAATGGTTGCATATTAGAACATTTCAGATATATGATAATCTCTTGAGGCAGCTGATGATGATAAGTTGGTGCAGATCAAGTTTTTTGAAAAGCTTCTTTTTTTGATGTCCCGTATTTTAGACCCTTCTTCAGTGCATATTATATGAGTATTGAATTTAGAAGAATAAGTATAAAGCATGGGCATTTCCTTGCCATTCTCAGTGTAATTGCTTACCATTGATGTTCATGATATTTATGATTTACTGTTGGAACTTTTTTCTTGAACAAATATTGTCGATTCAAAATTTTAAAAGGGGTGGTGCATACATTGTTGAAAATTATGTCTTCCGTGCTGCTACTACAGCATTACATGCAGTCCAGTACCACTAGCCTAGAAACTTTCAATAGATTACAAACATGATCTAGTACTTACAGTCTTCTTGATGTCATCACTAATTTAGTTAGTTTTCTTGTTCCACCAGGCCATGGCCTCTAGACAGATATATGCACACAGCTTGTAGAGGTGTTCGATAGCATCCTGCTGCAGTGTTAACTCACTGATTGATAGTTTTCTGTTGGATTAAGTTGAATGCTATTATGTGTAGGATACTTCTCAATGAGCAAAAATATACAAAAGAAGCCCTTACTTATCTATGGTTGTTTACTTGTATTTGGCTGTGAAGAGTGATCAAGTATGGTTTCACTGATTAGTGAAAGCTTAGTGAGTTACAGAATCAAGTTAATTCAAGGAAAATCTTTAGACTAATGCCTCAACTTGTTTCTTTGAGTTGCAGCTAGTTAAGATGTAGAGAGTAGTAGTAATAGTACAACCTTTTTATTTTATAACCAACTTTTTCAGAAAATTACTTTAGCATCTTTTTTTGGGTTTTAATTTTCTTTGATAATGGTACTCTTTTTCCCGAACAATGCTGAGTATGAATAAGTGAAATATGATTATACATAAATATAAAAAGAGACCTAGCAACATAACACTGACCAAACAAACTACAATCTCACAATTACAAATAGAAACTGCAGTTTGCTGTATGCAATAATAGCCCTCAATGTATACATGGATGTAGGCTAATCAAGATCTGCAAGATACAAAAGAGAGATATCATTGAGTTATAATGTATGTATATGTACTCTTCTACAGTTTACAGCAAGGTAATATGGAGCATTGATCTGAAAATAGCAAGTCATAATATCAGAGAGAGTTATAAAAACAGGACAAAAATAACACATCCAAACACCACATAATATGCCAGAAAGACTTGCAAAAAGAGGACAAAAATACACATACTCGGTGGGCTTTTTTCTTAAATCAGATCAAGAAATACTAGGTCCAATGAAACAAGTCCATCATGCTAGCTTAGTTTCTTTGCTGAGATACTAGGCCCATATATCCTCTAATATCCCAACTCCCATTCTTCACCATCCTTACATAACATGATATTATTCTTCACATAGTATAATTTTTGGGGGCCCAAAATATATTAAGTAATCAAAATATGAAATACAAAATTTAAAAACACATGAAGTTAAATGAGTAAATGGAAGAACATGAAGTCCCTTTAGGTACTTGGTTTGAAGAAAGAGTATAGTGTAGTGTAGGAGGTAGATAGGTGACAGAAGAAGAGAGAGCACATTCCCACAAAAAGAAAACACTTTGTTTAGCTTAATGGTGGATTTGTGCTCCCTCTCTTCTGTCAACATATTATACTACTATACTCTCTCCTTCTTCCATACCTATATTGTCTCATAGCAGCTGATTTGCATACATGCTAATTTAACAAAAGGAGCCAATATTTTGTTTGTGTATACATTATACACACATATATACATACATACATATATCAGAGAGAGGAAAATGGTGCAATGGAGCAGTGAAGAGGAAGAAGAAGCTACATATATATATAGCCAATTTATAGAGATGAGAAATGATGGGGAAGATGAGCAGTATTAGTTAGTAATAGTAGGGGATAGTGCATGGATTGTGACAAGTAGTAGTTGAGTGGAATTATATTTAGAGAATCTAATATTTGTGAAATAAGAATATTTAAAGAATCTAAAAGGTTTTTAATTGGCAAAACCTTTCCTTTTCGAATATTTTTGTTGCTCCTACTCTCTTTTACTCTAAACAGATACAAATCCTACTGGAATTGTGACCTCTCAACAGGGAGGAAAAACCTTTGTAATAATACTATATATGAATCTAGCAATTCTTGTTTCCCCCTAGCTGCATATGGACTTGGGCTTGTACAGGCAGCAGAGCAGCGGATCAGAATGGTTTAGTAGGAAACTTTGGGCCTTCTTCGGGGAGTGACTTATAAGTTTGTCAAAATAACTTGTAAGTACATATTTACTATTTGAGCGTTTGTATGTGACTTATTTTTAACTTATAAATTGACTTATAAATACTGTTTGAGAATAACAATTTTTTACTTCTCAAAAATGACTTATAAGTCATTTTAACATAAATAGGTTTGACCAAATGTAAAGACTCTTTAATTTGCCCTTATTTTAGTAATCTTTAGAACTTCTTTTTACTTATAAGTCATTTTAGCTAAACACCTTTTCAACTTATGTGAACTTAATTTCTGACTTATAAGTCAAAATAGTGCCAAAGACTTTTATTTATAAGTCCTAATTTAATCTAACTTATAAGTCATAAAATAAGTTACGGCCAATCAGGCCCTTAGGCCCAAACTGAACCAGGCTTAATCTTATTACGACAGAGGAGGTGAAATTTTAGTCCAAGATCAAAGCCCTTTGTCAATTTGAAGTTAGCCCACCTGACGGCATTTGTTCTAGGCCCAATTATCGCTGAGCTTAAAACATTTTCAGGCGTGACCCTGTCGATACTTTTCTTTTCCGAAATGTTTATTTAATTTATTTGACTTTAACGACCCGCATAGTCACATTAAGATTTGTCCAAAAATAATAGAAATATAATTTTTAGTAATGATTTTTATGCTCCCTCCATTTCATATAAACCGTTTCGTTTGCAAAATTTATAAAATATAATTTCATTCCGTATTTATTTTTAATTTTAAATTTATTGAGCGCTTAATTTAATAGTGATAATATAATAACGAAATTATGATAGTGATGTCATTTTATTTTGTAGCACTATCAAAAAAAGTAGCGCGACTCTTAATTTTTTTTTGGAAATTTTTTTTATTGCTAAATTGGAACAAAAAATTTTATAAATGAAACGCTTCTGAATTTTTTACATGAGATCCTATGAATAAAGTTTGTTGCTGGGGCAAAAAAATTATTGGACAGGTATTCTAGTCTCCTAGAGGACATAAATATATCTTAAAGTAGAAAAAAAAAAAGGAATTGATATTTTCACAATTTAATTTAATATTTTTTACAAGATCAAATGAGATTCACTTTTGAAAATATCAAATTAACTTTAAAAATATCAATTCTCATATGGAATTGATATTTTCACAAGCTGATTTAATATTTCTGCAAGATCAAATAGGATTTACTTGTGAAAATATCAAATTAACTTATAAAAATATTAATTTTCAAAACAAAATGATCAAATAAAATACTACGAAGTAAAATGAAAACTCTAAAATTATTTTAGGACAGATTAGTAAGTAATAAACGGGGTTAAAATTTGGAAAGTAGGAATGAAATCCCCAATGGACATGGGCATGTAAATGGTATCTCCACTAGACCAAGTCATGTAAAACTAAAACTCAACAGCCCATTTCCCCCTACCCCTACCCCGCACCCCCACCCCCACCCCCACTACGCCAACTCACCTTACATATAACCAACTTAACTGCCATGCCAGTCCCCTTATAAAAACACAAAATCCCCCTCCCTTTCATTTTCCGTTACTTACAAATACAGTTGATTTACGTATCTGAGTTTTTCAATCTCTATCTCTAATGGCTTCTTTTCCAGCAAAAATCTCTAAACTCCCCCTCCTTAACTTTGCTCTCCTCCTCTTCTTCATCTCCCCTGTTTCTTCCCATCAGTTTGAAGTGGGAGGTGACAAAGGCTGGATCAAACCCTCTGCGTCTGCAAACTACACTACTGGGCCACCATACAATGCCTGGGCTGGCAAACTCAGATTCCAAATCGGAGATACACTTTGCAAGTAAAATTAAAACTGCTAAAACTCACTTTTATTTCAAAAAAAAATAAAAAAACAAATAATTATATAAACTAATTTTCTTGTTTTTTTTTAATAATTTTTTTTGTTTTTTTTTGTTTCAGATTTCAAGTACCAAATGGACTCTGATTGTAGTGGACTATGAGCATTGCCAAAACTGCGCTACACTGAATCCGATTTCTAAATATGAGAACTCGAGAAATTATTCGGTGCCTCTGGGACACTAATCCGATTTCTAAATATGAGAACTCGAGAAATTATTCGGTGCCTCTGGGACACTATCACGTGCTACCCCAGGACTATAAAATATTTTTTTTTCTAAATACAGTGATGGTAATACTGTTTTTGAGTTTAACAGATCTGGGTTTTTCTATTTCATCAGTGGGGAGACTGGGCACTGCAGAGCAGGGCAGAAGCTGATTGTTCCTGTAATGCACCAATCTGAATATCAGCCACTGGAATCTGCACCATCACCATCGTCAGGCAGGGATCATCATGGTGTCCCTACCATGATTCGGCCAACTCTACTACCGAACTGGCTGTTGCATCTTATCTCATGACTGCTATTGGCGGCGTGTTGGTCATACTCTGTTCATGACAATGGCAACCATGCAAAAGAAATCACCATATTTGCTCTTGCTCCAAATGAATGTAAAGTCCTAAATTGGTACTTTAATATGCTCTATGTTGTTCCTGTTGTTACAATTCTACATTTCATGTGCAAAACTTCTATCCGAAAGAAAGAAGAAAAAAAAAACCTTAAAATGAGTATTGCCGATTAATAGTAACTTATAATAGGAGAATTGGCTATGGCCCTTCAAGCAGGAAACAACAGATTTGCAGGTGTGCGTAATTTATTTACCAACCTGAGCTTCAGCAGGAAATAAAGAATCTGGGAGTCAAATACTTGCTAAGCGATCACTTGAAAAATCACGAATCACGCTAATTATTTTCTCTCTCTCATCTTTTCCCAGAGGATTTAGGCTTTTATGCTGTCCATGTTCTTTGCCTAAAGTTTCGTCTTCTTGCATTTCCTCTAGGCTAGGTTCCAACAGTTTGGTCTTCCATTTAATACCAACAGCCTCAGCCTGGTCTGCAAACAAGATTTTTGAAATGGAAGATTCACAAATTTCTTTATAAACTTCGTAACTAGCAGCACGACTGCATCCACCTTCCAAAATTTTTGAAAGCGGATGCAAAACTGAGATTGGGTCATTGTTCGTTTCTAAGGTTGCCTTCAACTCCAGGAAATCGGAGACCAATTCTGTCTTGCTAAACAGAACAAACACTGCTGTTTCATCCAAGTGGTATGTGGATGTAACAGAACTTGGACCAAAAACTTTAGCGATACATTCTCTTATTTCTGCTGCCTTGAGCTTGGATGGGAATCCCCATAGCAAAACAATATTTGAGAACAAAATCTTTGGGTAGCGGTCAAGAATGCCGTGTCGTCCAGCGGAGCCTAGAAGTTTCACATTAGAACCTGCAGACTCCAGAGTCTGCTTACTGGTCCTAAGGTCAATGATGTTTCCATTAATCCAACTGAGATAAAGGAGATTTAGGTGCTCTTGAAGCTTCTCTTCCAGTGCCAAATTTGCTGATGGGGTGCGAATTTTGAAATCAATACCTATATGACTGCATGCCTGAGCAAAAACACACCCTGTCATAAAAGCATCGTAGCCAGCTTCATGCTTGGCCCCAGAGTTCCAATTCGAGGACCTGCAAAGGAAGTTCTGGGCTTAGTAGCAGTAGAGTTTTTCCTGCTTATGTCAAATTTGAAGCAAAAAAATTAACATACACTTCATAAAAAGCTCGTCTATCTATTTAACTTTCCAAAATGTTTTCATCATATAATGCTGCACTTTAAAACAAAGAAATGCACAACTAATCCCATCGCATTTGGTGGAACTTTGGAAGGAGCAGAACTGTCGGCAGTTTGAAAGCATTTATAGACCTTATGTTCATATTCAAAATCAGTTCCTTTTTCTTAGCCTTCTTTTCTTTAGATTAATGAGATGTTTCCAGGCTCTATTGTGTATTTTGTGTTTTGAAAGAACCATTTGGGAGCCAAGTGTAGCTGTCTCGGTTTCTCTCTTTTGGAAGTTCGTGTATAGGGTGGGGTTTTGATTTTCGTGGGGTAACGGTGTGCCTTCAAACCCCCCAAAAAAAAGAACTCATCCCCCTCCCCCCAATTGCTTTTGTATACTGTGGATTTACATTCACCCCCTTTTGGCACTTATAGTAAGTTAATATACTTTCCAAAAAACAAGTTATAGAAATTCCAATGCACAAAATCATAAATTCATATTCTTGTGGATGTGATTGGTGATTTGTGTCAGTTTCACTGTTTAGTTGTCTAATACCCAGTACTAAAGTTTTCATGAGGAAGAGCGACGGAGACAGAAGTACCTGTTTTTGTATGGTACTCACATCTATGCCCATGTATTATATGCATGACTTAATAATAGGTTTTTTCATTCAGAGAATTGGAGGAGAAGAAAAATGAGACCAGGAGCGCATGCATATGGGGGTGAATGTCACCTTTCTAATATGATTAATCTAACGCAAATGATACTAGAAATGTCAAACTCCATTAAAATATTAAATATAATTTCTGCATGAGAGAAAGGGAGTGCTACACTGCCAATAAAATCACCCTTCAATCAAATTAACTTAAAAATCAATCTATTGGAAGCATCTACAACAAAGGCAGGTGACCATGAGCTAGCAAGCAACTACATTCCATTTCATTGATTTCTACAAAATCCAATATTCAAGTAATAAATTAGGTCACATAAACATCAAATGAAAGTAAAAGCAATTAAAACAGCCAGCATGAACCTACCACTCCACCTTGCAACAGCACATGAATAAAACTAAACAAAAATGCAATAGTAAAAGCGAAGATAAAGAATTTTAAAACCCTACAGAAATACCGAAGAAATCAAACCTCATTTCATCCACTTGAACCTCCACTTCAACGCAAGATTTATATGCCAAATGAGAGGTTTTGACAACTGAAGCAATTTCTGGACACAGAAAAGCAAACGCCTTGGCTAATGATGTGCTGTTCTTCCTCTTCATTTCTTGAAATATACTATTAGCATTCAAGAGTATTTTTGTGTCTATTAGATATGGGAAGTACTTGGGAATGGAGGAGAAATATTCCTCAGCAGTAGAAGGAAGAGGACCTAAGAACTTGCTGTACACATGTGCTATATCTGTATCATTGAGAAAAAATATCTGGTTAATGTATACATTATGTATAAGAATCTCTTAATGAAACTTTGCTGGAAAATCTTTTACCAAGAAAGCAATTGTGACCAACAATCAACTTCTGTTCTGAGCAAAGAAGATCAATCACTTGACGAAATCCAACTGCGTTTTTTATCTTCATCTCTGCTTCTCTGTGAAGACAAACCTTTACCTCTTTCTGCATAATATAAAATACAATGAAACAATAAAATAAAAAAATAAAATAATAAGAAAAAAGAATCAATATTATTCAAGTTATTGACAAAATGTTCTTGTACTCTTCTTATTTTTAGACTTCGACTTCATCATGACGACAAATGAGATGCAGAAACTCTAGGACATACTATATATATATATATATATATATATTCCCAATCTCCACTATTGCCTAGTTCTCATTCCGACAAATTCAGTCAAAACATCAAGAATTATGGAAGCCTTTGAGAAAGATTACATTGAAATGGATTTTTTTTACATGTATAAATAGAAAATCAATATGGACTAATCACCAAGTGCGAACTGTTAATCTTTTCGGTTTAGAATTACATTATGTAAATATTTGACCATGCTTTTACATTATGTAATAGTTAACCATGCTTTTACATTATGTAAATATTTGAAAACTTCAAAAACATATAAACATGATAATAGATCTACCCAGAAGCTTTAGCATGCCTTACCATAAGCAAGTCCTTGTCACTTTTAGAGTCCGTATAGACAAGTAACTGTAGCAAACTAGAACCTTCACCACTCACACGGATGCAAGCAATATCTTTAAAATGCTTTTCAGTGACCTGCATAGTTGCAGTTCTAAACGTCAATAATTGTAAAAATTTGCAACCATTGGTATATCAGTAAATTTTGAAGAAATTAAAAGTAGATGAGATTTTATCAGAATCACAAGAAAAATAGATTAAATTAGGTTATTTACGTAATAAAGGAAAAATTACTTTAGTATTCAAACCATTAATGCAAGTACTCGTTAGCATATTCTCAAATTAATTAATTTGCTCAGTTTGTATACCAAAACTTAATTAATTAATATGAAATTAGTTTTGGCATAATTCGAAACAGTAAATATTTTATTTTGAATGGGAAACAAAATTTAGCTTTGTATTTGCTTTAGAACTCAATATTTTACGTGATTATTGATTGATGATTTAAATTTTTTATTCTTATTTTGATCAAGAATGATTGACGTCAGTTATATTTAATGTTTAAATAATGTTTTATAGGCTTCGCAATCTTTGATGTTTAAACAATGTTTTATAAGCCTCACAATCTTTGATGTACTTGATAACTTTTACAGAAGATACTTTATAATGTAATTGCATGATTCATATAGTGCAGATTGATTATTTGGTCATATAAATATTTTTAATTATTTAAACTTAAAAATCCAGCTCAACCGGTGTTCAATTGACTGTTGAACCGGAGAAGCAATGAACATTGACCGGTGCCTCAGCCAGTTCAATGGCCAGTCTGGTCTGACAACTATGGTGAGAAGAATTTTTAGTTAAAACAAGATTTTCACTGAAAACATTACCAACTGAATCAACCTTAGTTGCCGGGAAGTGAACCCATTCAACTTAATAGCTGGACGCATCTTGAAGAAAATGGTCTCAAATTGCTGAACTGAATCATTTGAGCTCTTCTGACACTCATGCTCTCCATTTCTAACTTGTAGTAGTCCATTCTGCCATTCACTGATTTTGCACTTCATTCTCTCAGTGAAAAGAACCTCAGCCATTCTGACTATTGGCACATCTTTACTTTCCTTTAATTTAGACTGTGACTCTAAAAACTCATCCTCATACAAGGAAGTTAAGCGTCTCCGTGCTTCTTCTTCTTGTCCTCTGGATAAATAAGATATCCCTGAGATAATCCAAAAAGTGTAAAAGCTCAAAACAAGAAAAAGAAACAAAATAACCTATCAGAAGGACTCAACTTGATATGTTACAAGACCCACAACATGAGTACCTCTATGAAAGCGGAGCCCATCTCATTAGTAAGCAACCATAGATAACCCAACAGAATATAAACCAGATTACAGTGTAGGAATCAAATGAATGAATTTTTTATATGACCATATCACTTATTGTTTCACTATCTCGGGATGGGACAACACATAACACTAAACTCAACAATGTCTTTTCTCCCAAATTAGTGAGATATGCTGAAAATGAATACCATATGCAAGTGTAAAAAGTAGAAAGGAAAGAAGAGAATTAAAAAAGATAATTGAAAAAGAAAAGAATAAAAATAAACTAAAAATATAATGGGCCAGTACATAAATTTACATAGATCTCAGCTACGAGAACTCAAATTCGAATGAATGGTTTGAATGATAGCATAAATAATTAAATCATAATATCCTTTATTATAAAATTATTTCTTACGTCATTAACTCTCTAACCAAGCCTTCATTTTGAATCACTGCTCTAAAAATTGTCCCAGGGGGACACTTAGGTGGCAATTGGCTCTCCATGCCTCAATTTGGCTCTAATAGCTCAAAAAAAAAGTCTACGTGGCCCTCTTTAAGTTTTTTTTTTTTACCTCAGATGTTTAAAAAAATAAAGGTAAAGTTATTTAGTAACAATGCTTGAAATGAACTTGTTGTGCCTTTTAAAATTTCTTTCTCGGTAATTTTTCATGCAAAATTTAAAATTTTACATTTAATATACGCTTTATTTAGTTATATACAAATATAAATAAATAAATAAAACCGCCTAAAAAACGCTAGGTAGCCCAGGCTCTATGTGCTACCAGAGGTTCCGTACAAATTTTTAGAACACTGATTAGAACCACTAGTGGTACAAACTAAAGCATAAACAACAATGGCTAAACTACTTTCTAGTCTAAAATAATATTACAGTTGAAGAAAAAGACATGTACGAAGCAAAGAGCTACCTTCACGTATACACATATTGAAATCAAATTGATACTTTGCCAAGAAATCAATTGAGGCTGTCTGGCACATGAATTCATGGGGCTGGCCATCAACTGGAACCTCTTGACGTGGAAATACATAAAAGTTATGCCTGTAAGGGACATCAGAGTTATAGAAAAATTCGATAATAGGAGCAACAGGGGAGATTGAAACTTGAGTATTGATACAGATTCACACAAACAAGCAACTACAAAGGAAGTCAAAGGATTAAAATGTCTGAGGTCCTCAACTATTATGGTAAGTTGCAGCATTAGGGAATTAGTTGTGTGGATTTATATAACATTTTCATAAAACTTATATTCTCAATATCACTTCTCCCATCAACAGAATGTAGCGCACAAATTGGAGCATACACTTAAAAAAAAATGCAATATTTACGGAAAAAAAACTTTTAACTATAAATTCGCATATAGCATTTTCAGTTTACTCCGGAACAATGTGGAAAAGGAAAGACGAATGAAATAAATTTCTTAAGTTCTTCTATACTGTAAAACTAAAAAAAAAAAAAAATCTAATTCAATTCTTTATTGCCCTCAGCTTTATTCTAAGAATCAAATATCAGTAAAAACAACCATAGCTATAACTGAAAAAATTAGTTTAAAGGAGAATGACTGACGGATGTGCTATGAAGGAATTCTTAGAAGAGTCCCAACGGAAGGGACAGACGCCGAACTGAACAATGGCGAACTTCTCGGCGGAGTCTTTAACTTTGAGATACCGAATGTCGAATCGGTCGAACTCGAACGACTCTCTCCACGGGGCGCTGGTGATTCCGGTCATCTCCAGGTCGATCGCCACGAAGTCGGCGTCTCTGACATGCCGCCGGAGCTCGGCCAGAGCCGATTCGAAGTTGGATCTGGTGACATTCTTAAGGGCGAAGCTGGTTTTAGCTGAAGAAGAAGAGGTTGAAGAGGAAAATAGGCGAATTGAGGATGTTAGGGTTAGGGTTTTGGAGAGTAGCCTAACCATCCGCCGGTTCTTCATTACTTCTCAAAGTTTAGAAGAAGAAGGGGGGATGAAATTTAAAATTTATGCCAGAAAAAAAAAAAAATAGTTTAATTTTTTTTTTGTTTGTGTTAAAAATATTATTATTTTATTTTTATGAATTTTTTTTGATAAATAATTATAATGATATTTTAAATATTTCTAAATGTTATATAGGTGTTTGATTAATTTTCTAATTTAAGGAAGACTTTTTGTGTTGATATTTTACTTACTTTTAAACTTAAATGGACTTGTACACTTGTTCTACGAAATATATTGGCCTCGTACAAACAATTCAAGAATATATTGACATCATCAAATTTAAATCAATATAATCACTAAGAATTCCTCCTATTTGATGATATCAAATAGAGTTGTTCCTTTTTTCTCCATGTTATTCCTTGTGTGTCGAAGATATAAAATGAGTGCACCAGAAAGAAAAAAAAAATTATATTGGTCCATATCATAGCAAAACATCTAAAGGGTAATTGTACATTCACATAATCTTTGTTAAGAGATAGGAGCATTCGATGGAATCGGACGGTGAACTACACTTAGAGTGTGTTTATATGCGTCTTAACGTCTCTTTTCAGCTTCTACTCTATTTCAGACTGAGACAAAATTTGTTTGGTAAAAAAAATTCGCCTCTGAGTACTGTTTTAGTAGTAAGAGTTGATTTTCAAGTTAAATAGTTAAGAGACAAATATTGGACAAAATTACCTTTAATATCTTGAGATAATTCCTTGATTGTTCATTGCATTATATCAACCCTAATTTTTCAATTATAATTTATGATTTTTCTGTTCTAGACCATGTGGCATCAAATATTAGCAAGTGTTTGAAATTAATGTAATGTGGTTGATTGAATTATTATGTAATTTGAATGATTGAAATATTTTATAATTTGATGATTGCACTATTATGTAATTTGAATAACTGAACTATCATGTTATTTAAACTAGGTTAATTTTATTTTTGTTTATTAGAGTCACATTATCATAGTTAATACTTTTATTATAATGATTTATTGGCTATATAGGTAGTTAATAATAGTATATTTGAATTTTTTTTATAAAAATATATTGAGAAATGTTATTTAAACATGTTCAGATAAGATTGTTGATTTTAGATTAACAAACATATTTGTTTAAAATAGTTCAGAGGGTTAAAATGAAAAAATATTGTCATTTAAATATTTTAGACAGATAAATTATTAAACAACATTTTTCATTTAGACTTTGCTCCAAACAGAAGTGTTATTATATTCAAAATTCTAACTCATTCAGACTGTTCATTAAGTTTTATCAAACACAACTTTACTTATAGATAGATATGTGGGACAAAGGGCTCGTCTTTCCCATTGCCCATTCTTCCTCATGTGCTTTAAAAGTATATTTGGGATAGCTTAAAAAGTGTGACTACTGATTATAATTAGTTTAAAAAAGTAGTTTGTGTATAGTAAATAAAAATTACTTAAACTTATAAAAAGTGTTTGATATAATTTTTTTTTGTTAATCACTTATTTCAAGTGTAAATTATTAAAAAAGAATATTTTGATATATATAAATAGATAATGGATGAAATTACTAAGACAAATATGGATAAATCAGTAATATACATAGTCAAATCTAATTATTAGATTTAGCAAATAATCAGAAACTCCAAATTGACTTTTTTGATTATTTACACAAAAGGTGATTATAAATTAAACTAACAAACATGATAAGGGTGTTTGACATTTATTTATTAATAAAAGTACATCATTCTTCATTCATTACATGGTCATTTATTTGGTTTATATAAATCTCCAAATTTATAAATATTATGATTTATGTGTATAAATAAGTATTATATACAGAAGATACAAATTATATGTAATATATATAAATAAAGATATAATGATTTATAACTTATGATAATTTGGAGATATTATCATGTAAGTTATAGTGCTTTAATAGAGATGATTTATCTTGATCATGGAAGTTGGAATTCTAATTAAAGTACTAGTGTCTTAACGGTGTACATTAAACAAATTATGTGATCATATTTTATTTGTAAAATATTTTCACATAAATGCTAATTTGTGATTTTTTCTTAATTTTAAAATAATAATGGACTTAATATTATTATATATATTAATTTAATATTCCAGTGAGTAAAATTATATTGTGTTAATTAATATCTCAAAATGTTAATTAATATTAGGAACATTATTATTGTCAAAACATTTATAAATTTTTTTATAGGATAATTTATTATTGATCATAGAATCTTGACCAAGTCTTTTAATATTTATTATTAAAATGATTGATTTAATTGTTAAATCAATTTATGATCAAATGAAGATTAATTATGAACTTATGAAAGTAGTTTAAAGATATTGAGATTATATTTAATTCTGAAATATTTATGTACATCTATAGAGAAAATATTTACGGTTTAGTAAAGAGTTTGTTTTAATAAATTCTTGGACTGAAGTGTAATTACAATTATTTAGTGAAATTAATTATAATTAATATTTATTTTTTATATTTTTATTAGATAATAATATCTAAATAAGTATTGTAGTCAGAATAAAAATCCCTTAGGATCCCCATCATAACATAATATGAATCAATTTTATAAGAGAGAAAAGGATCAATAAGGATATAAATATATCATCGATTAGATATGTGGTTAATAGGTTTTAGTCCAAATTAGAGTAAAGACTAAATAACGTATTCTCTCTCTCTTCCTAGAAAAAAGCAAGTGAAAATATTTTTTCAAAAATTGTGCTTTGAAGACCACACTTCAGATTCAGTATAAGGTTATAGGAAGGAAGATTTTGAGGATACTAGAGATTATTCGAATATTTAAACGTGCTAATCCAACTAAGCACCGGATAATAATTTGTACTCTATATACATGGTATATATATAATTATTATTTTGTATAAAACCATAATGATGATCCTGTTTTATTAAAATTTTAAAACTATTTTTTGAAGATTTTTTCCAACAAAGGGAAAGTTAAAATATTTTCCCATCCATTCTTTCTTATCTCTTCTTCGCTTATACTTTCTTATTCCTTTCTATTCCTCCAAACTCACAAACACAATATTAATTCAATGAATTATACCACACTTTCTCTCTGTATTTCAAAAAATATATATATTTAACCATGATAATTAACATATATTGGCTCGCTTAATCACCAAGTCACCCCTTACTTTAAATTTGACTTTAGAAATAGAGACCAACAAAAATAACCATATTCTCTTCGAATGATTCGGGGTCGAAGCTAAAAATATTAATATGTTTGTCAGTGAAGCAGCAACCATAAAAGTTTTTTTTTGGTTCCATAAGCTAATAAAAATAATAAAGTTAGCTGTAACCTTTTGATTTAATCTTAGTAAAAAAAAAAATTCATTTTAATAAATGTACGTTGTGTTTGAATAATTTTGTATACGGATGTGTCATAGTTTGTTGAACTCAATGTGAGATAGTATTTGTCTACTTGGCAAGCTATTATTTTGTTAACACTATCCTTCAAAATTGGCCAATTACTTAGTTAAAACTGGTTAGACGATTAAAAATATGAAGGAACTATTTCTTTATGGGTCTTTTTGCCTTTGACTAACACTTGATTTCATGATTAACTAACTCTAATTGTTTACTCATTGATGTATAACTAAGGTTAAAGTATAATATAAATAACAAGTCGCACTACTATCACTTTAGTTATCTTAATTCGTTGATTTTATGATTAAATTTAGTTAAGCATTCAAATCAACCAAGATAATCGAATAATGTGATAAGTGCAATTATGCGGCAAGTTAAACCAATTTATTGTTTAGCAAATATCAATCTCACATATATACATCTACATGCAAGAATTTTAATTACTAGCTAGTAGCAGACAGTTAAGTAAAAACTTGAAAATAACTGTTAGATATATTGTAAACTTTACAACCCGGATCAATATCACCGTTGGCAAAATGCAAAGTAATTCAACAACACCGTATAACAACATGGATATATGTGAGTAAATAACTGGGGTTGAATATGCAACTAAGGCCGAATGGACGTAACAAGTTGTAAATCCAATTCAGCTAAACATTACAACAAATAACTAAACCAAGGTCGGCGGAACAAGTTAATTGTTGTAGCCTAAACTAAAACTACTAGAAAAACTATATGTTTTGGACTGGAGTGTTTGTCTATATTCGCAAAAATAGACTTGTCTTATTAATAGAGCTGTTGGGAAGCTGATATACCATCTTAATTGTCCACTTAACCACGTTCTCCTCGAAATTAGGTCCACTAACCCGCTCTCTGCTAGTGCGTCAGGAACTTGAACGTGACCTACCTATTATGCTGAACTAAAGGCAACTTGGGTCTTCATTTTTTTTACTCCAAGTATGAGACTTAACTGTCACGTCCTTTGAATTTCGGCTAGCTTTACTAGCGTGTTAGTTAACTAAATGTGACCTTTCTATGTTACTGATTTGTAGGAACATGCATGTCTAATTGCAATTCCATGTGTTTGACTATGTAAAACATGTCTTTAATCGTTTTCTTAATTATCAACCTAACTAGATGTCTTTGTCTAAATGCTATCAGTTAACTGAAATTCTTTAATAATGTCTAGTTAACTGATGCAAGCACTTAAGTCAAAAATTACTTAACCTAAGACTAAAATTTTAGAATTTGAATGTAAATAATGTCAACAAATTAATTTTATGAAACCATTTTTACTTTACAAAAGGCAATTTGTTCATGGATTCAAAGTTAATGACAGATGAACATAAAGGTAAGATGGTCAAATAACCACTCTAAATTTTTTAAATCTTTCACAGTTTCACTATAAGAGTTAGATGGTGTATTATAAAAACTGAATGAAATAGTTATAAATGCTTAAGTAATCTAAATGAAGTAGATTTCTGAATACTAAATGAAAAAAGTTGTTTGATAAGTGACATGTCTGAAACATCTGAATAACATTTTTTTTTACTATTTTACCCATCTGAAAAAATTCAAAATTGTTGTAAATTTATTTAATATTACTTAATATAATATTTAATATATTTTTTTTAATTTTTTTTTTTTACCCCATTCAACCGAGACTTAACCATTCAGCCAAAATAATTAGACTTAGTCATTTAACCCAAAAATCTGACCGATTCAATCATTTAGTTCCATTTAACTCTAAACAAACGCACTAATTGGCTGACCGATTCAGCCATTCAGCCCCATTCAGATACTATCAAACAGTCCCTTAATTTGTACACCAATTTTTTTATAGTATGAAAGTAACATTGAATTCATTAATGGCTAACATAATTTTTTGATTTTTGTTAAATACTAGATATATGAATATTAGAATTCATCGCACGCGCACCACACGCATCTCATATACAAGTCGCTTTCAAATTTATATATTATTTTGATTTTTTAAAAATAATTTATAACTTTTTAAAATTTAAAGCTGATAAAAACAATATTATAAATTATCTTACAAAAAGTACTACTAATTTTATTACAAATTTTGTAATTTTTCAAACTTAAACGAGTTCAAATTAATTTATATTTTGGAGTTTCCAAGTTTACTCTTTAACGGGCAAAATTGGACTCTTTTTAATGAATACATTTTTTTTTAAAGGGAGATATTCACCATAAAAATAATTCATTAATTTATGAAATACATTTTTACCTATAAGAGACGACAACAGATCAAAAGAACTAGTGCGTAATTAACAATTGGCATAGTATCAATTTCATTATTATTTATCTTTTATGAATTAAATATACTTATAAATATATATCATATTGAATATATGCACAGAATATCTATATATATATATATATATATATATATATTGTGTGTGTGTGTGTGTAGTTAATTTTATGTGCACAAACAATATTATAAAAAAAGAAAAAAAATGAAGTGAGACCTACCATTTTACACACCTTCATGATATGCATTGCATGGATCCTAGTATCTTACAATATGTGCACAATTATTTGTAATTCATTAATATGTGCACATAGAATTATTCATTATTATTATATTTTAAATGTCTTAATCATTGATTAAGTGGGACGTTAATCAAGAAATAAATCAAAAAGGAAATGCAAGTTAACTCTTGAAATTAATTTGAGGTTTAGTTAATGTTCTAATACAATTCTTATTCTTACTATTACTAATATTTAATTACGTATTTATTTTATTATTACTAAAATGTATAAGTATATTTTTTAGAGTTTATTTAAGATTTTATTATTACACAAAATAAATGAATATATAAATAGATGAATCATTAATTTGAAACTGAATATTTGTTATTTAAATTATATGAAAAGATGAATTCTTATTTTATAGTTTTAAATTTAATTAATTTCATTAATAATTGGTTAAATAAAATTGAATTATTATCTAAATAATATTTTATATATGAAAAATTCATATTCTTATTATCAATAAATTTAATTATGTAATCATTTTATTACTTTTAAAATATATAAGTATAACTATTCAAGATTAAAAAGGATTTTATTATTACATAAATAGGTGAATATATAAATTGATGAACCATTAATTTAAAGATGATTATTCTATTACTTTAATTATATGAATAAATGAGCTCTTATTCTAGAATTTTTAAATTTAATTACATTAATAATTAATTATATATCAAGTTATATTACTAATTAAATTTTATTTTAGAAGAAACTAATTTTCTTATGGAACAATAATAATTTATAAATATATAATAGTAATAATAATAATATACTATAATCACCTACCACGTGATTTAATTATAATATTACACAATAGATATTAACTAATTTATCTAATAAAAAGTCTTTATGGAAAAAAATATCAACAATATATTAATTCTATTACAATAGTTGTAGTTCGCAACGGGATAATGAACTCATATATTCAATAACATAAATAAAGTTAACGTATATTTCACACGGGATAATGAACTCATTTATTTAATAATATAAATAAAGATATAAAATTATTATATATTTCACAAAAAAAAATTATTTATAAACAAAAGTTATATTTTAGCGATGATAATATAAAGAGAATTGTTATTTTCAAAGTGAAAAATATTATTTTTGTATGTGGGCTCTATTTTTTATCTATAGCGACGGTTTTAAAATCGTCACTATATGTTTATGACTATACTTCACATATTAAAACTGTCTCTACAGATTTATTACGACACTTTACATGCAAAAAATGTCGTCATAAATTTATAACGACGATTTTAAAATTGTCGTTATAAATAAATAATAGGGTCCGCATATAAAAATAACAAAAATCACTACAAAAATATCAGTTTCCTAATATAAAATGTCATAATCTATAAAGTTTCATAACTAAACACTCATTTTGTACAGATAAATATGAAAGAAAGTTATATCATTAGAATTTGCAAGTTTTTACAAATGAAAAATATGATGTTTTCGTGTTCGAGTTCTTCAACTGCCATTTTTTTCCCCTCATTTTCCAAAAAAATACCCAAATTTCTCGTTTTATAGCAAATGGGATTTTCTGCAAATTCCACTGAATAATTGAGAGGTAACAATGGACGCAAAACACCCAAAGCCGATGTAATTCTTGTATGATTTCTATTTAATTCAATTTCCAATAACCCATAATTTTTTTTTGTTTATATATTTTAGTTTGGCAATCATGTAAACAGGTTTGGAATTGGAGAACAGTATCTATACACTTCTAACACTACACCGTTGGGAGTCACTGAACCGCATGGATTACAAATTAGCTTCACTCAGAACAGTTTATGGAAGACTAGCTGTGAAAAACCTGGTATGGACCCACCCACATTGCTCAAATGTATTGTATAACAACCCATATACTTGTTAGAGCTGCCAAGTCAATTCCTAATGATTTAACTGGAATGGGTAATGGGTCAAATTTTTGTTTTTGGGGCACTAATGGATACATACTGTCTTTGCAATTTGTAGGATTTAAAATACCTGCATTTTATTCGCCAGTTTACACGTAACAAAATGAGAACTAAAGGCATACTTCTCGAAGTGTGATCATTTGGTACAAAAAAGTTCATACCGTCAAAAAATCGAAGTCAAAGTTAAATCCAAACAAATCTCTGAACTACAATTCTTGTAGGATGAAAATAGAGAATAAAATTCACAATTTATAACAAAATTGGGATATCACTCTATAATTGGGAGTTCTGTATTTTGGCTTAAATCACTACACTATATATGATGACTGATTAATTGAGATAATTAAATGTACTGGGGTTATGGGTTTTTATAGGTTTAGTGATTCAACCCACTTCTTAAATATTTTTTAACCACTCAGTCATCTTAACGTTATAATTATAACGGTAATAATGTTAAAAGATTAAGTCTTGATGGTAATCTGACTAACATTCAAATGGGACGGACCCTCTATGGACGCCCCATTTGGATTACCCAATATCCAACATCTCCCACTAACCCATGGTGGGGACAACGTAATCATCACATCCGCCAAAAATAACTCAAACCAAAATATTGTGAACCCATGGCAGGTGAACTCAACTAACCCATGACGGGGACAACGTAATCATCATATCTGCCAAAAACAACTTAAACCAAAATATTGTGAATCCTTATTTGCTAGATCGTGCGATCGTTGAGTTCACCTGCAATGCGGGAGCTCTATATCAAAACCATTAGGGCCAACATAGAGGCATCTACCATTTTAAAGAAAACAGTACGGAAGCTCTCACGTCGAACTTAATTAGTTTGCTTAGAAGCTACAACCCATAAACTCATAGTACCCTAAACACATTTAAATTTCACTAGGTTAAGTATCTCTAGTTCCTTAGAGAGCCATACTTAACCACCTTTTTGGGCCCAATTCCATTTCGTATCTCAGTTATTCCAATGTTGCTATTAAAGTGCTATAGTTGTCGACAATAAGTGCAGAACGAGGTGAAATCAAATCGTCTTCCTTTTGCCCTAATATTGCTCAGATATGAATCAGTTGCTTTCGCAGAAGCGGTCCTTATAGTCTTTCAATTCTGACCTTAGGAATCAAAACCAAAGTAGCAATACTAATCCATGTCTTTGCAGTACAGTTAAAGATCACAAAGAGCACTTGATGTAAGAATAAGAATTTTTTCCTACAGGACTCACACGACAAGGAAACAGGGATTCATTCTCTCACCTCCTTTACACGGTTACTAAGCATATGTAACACTCTCACAACTTACTATTCTATAGTCTTGTTGTGCGGATCTTAGTCTAGTCACTGCCAAAATGTCTAACTCGAACATTTCAAACTGTTTGCTTATTAAAGCGCCATATTTGAAACCCTACGAAGCCCTAATGAACTAACATACCTATAAAAAACATCTCTAGGTGTAGGTTTTGTCAAGGGCTCCGCTACCATAAAGTAAATGGGCATGTACTCCAATATTACCTCATTATTTGTAATGTTCTCTTTGATGAAGTTCATCTTTAAGTCAACGTGCTTTATTCTGCCGTGATACTTAGGATCCTTAGTGTAATCTAAGACCGCTGTGCTATCACAATAAATAGTCATAAGATTTGAAGCATGAAAGACGACTCTAAGATGCTCGAAGAATCTCCCCAACCATATGACTTCCTGAACAACTGACGTACATGCTACAAACTCTGACTCCATTATTGAAAGAGCAACACGAGTCGTTTCTTGCTACACTAAGTGATGGCACAACTATGTAGAAATGTATATCCTGAGGTCAACTTACACATCCCTTGGTTACCTCCCCAACTAGCATCAGAGTAACCAATCAATCGCAAATCCGATCCACCATAGCAAAACATGTAGTCCAAAGTACCTTTCAAATATCGCAAAATTCTCTTAATTGCCCTTTAGTGAGAAATTTTAAGGTTTGACTAATAACGACCGAGATAATCGACTGCATATGTTATATTAGGCTGAGTACATATAACTGTATACATTAGCTTTCCTATAGCACTAGCATACAGATAGTGGATCATTTTCTCAATTTTCTTGGGAGAATTAGAGCATTTCTCGGGTCCAATAGCATCGCCTTTAGCGATATGAGTGTCTATGGGTTTGTAGTTGCTCATTTGAAATTGATCGAGAACCTTTTTAAGGTAAGTCTCTTGAGACAAACAAATAATTTTTTTTGAGTGATCTCTATAAATCTGAACTCCAAGAACATAAATTACTTTCCCTATGTCCTTCATCTCAAAGTTAGAGGACAATCATTCTTTGGTGGTGACAATCATCTCCTTATCGTTCCCAACTAGCAGAATGTCATCGACATACATCGATAGGATAAGGAATTTTTCTTTGGACTATTTAATATACACACAATGGTCTTCCTTGATCATCGTAAACCCTTCACTAATGATGACTTGATGGAATCTCATATACCATTACTTAGATGCTTGTTTTAAACCATATATAGAACGTTTGAGCTTACATACTTTGAGCTCTTGTCCTTCTACAATAAAATTCTCTGGCTAATCCGTGTATATTTCCTCAGTTAAGTCTTCGTTGAGAAAATCTATTTTAACGTCTATTTGATATAACTCTAGATCTAAATGCGCGACAATCGCTAGGATGAGACGAAATCAGGCAAACCTCACAACTGGTGAGAAGGTTTCTTCGTAATCAATTCCCTCTTGCTGGGTATATCCCTTGGCTACAAGACGAGCTTTGTACCGATCAATGGAACCATTTGTCATGTGCTTGACTTTAAGAACTCACTTGTTCCCAATAGCCTTTCGCCCTGGTGGAAGGTCAACCAAATCCCAGACTTGATTAGTCCTTGTAGACTCCATCTCTTTTTTCATTACAGTCGTCTACTTATCACTCGTAGCAGATGATAAAGCATTTAGATAAGATCGAGGTTCCTTATCATCCTGCGCATTAGATAGAAAGGCATTCCCCTCAATCTCAAACAGACGATGTGGAATGTTACCCCTTTGACTTCTACGCATTTAAGGAACATAAAATTCTTCATTCGATAAAAGAGAACCACTCGAAGGCATGTCACTCCCACTATCTACAGGAGCTTGAGGAATAGCCTAATCGGACTCTACTATACGAGCTAGGTGCCCAAATCTTCCTCTACATCATAAAACTTCATCTCTTTGCTCACATCGCCTCTGTTAGGGAAATCCATCTTAAGAAAATTCAAATATCGTGACTCTATCTCGGATACAGTCTCATCAACTTGCTCTCAAACGAACACATAGCCTTTGGAGTGTTCATAATATCTTACAAAGATACACTTTTTACCCCTCGGGCCCAACTTTCTATGTTCATGAGAAGTGTTGTTCACGTAAGCTGCTGATCCCCAAGGTCGCATATTGCCTAATTCTGGCTTTCTACCGGTCTACATTTCATATGGGGTGGATTGAACCGATTTTTAAGGCACACAATTAAGTATATATGTCGCAGCCGACCATACATCACCCCAATAGGAGATAGTCTAAATTTACCTGCGCCATTATAGACCTAACCATGTCTAATAATATCTGGTTCCTCCTATTCGTCACACCATTTTATTGCGGAGTTCTAGGGATTGTTAGTTGCCTGATTATCCCTTTTTCTTTACATAGTTCCTTGAACTGATCGGACAAATACTCACAGCCGTGGTCAGTTAGAAGTGCCTTAACACTTTTATCTAACTTTTTCCTGACTTTAATCAAATAACCCCTAAAGCATTCTAATGCCTCAGACTTATGAGAGATCAAGAAATTGTACCCAAAGCGCGTATAGTCATTTATCATTGTGAGAAAGTAGGAATGTCCATTTTTTTTTCATATTCATATTACCACAGACGTCTAAGTGAATGAGTTGCAATGGTGTTTATGCCCTAGTGGCTTTACCAAATGGTTTTCTAGTTAATTTTCTTACTAGACAATGTTCATAAGTGGATACATTGACCTTAGCGAGTGGGCCTAAAAGACTTGCTTGAGCTAACCTAGTCATTCTATCATGTCCAATATGGTCTAATCTAGCATGCCATTGAATTGAACTAACATTGTCATTTTCAACAAGCAAGGAATAGAAACCATTACTATTAATACTAAAATCAACAGTATCCAAAATCATAAAACCATTATGTACAAAGCCATATCCAATTACATTCATTCCACGCGAAATTATTACAGCAATATCCTCAAAATTGACATAGTATCCTAAACGAAGCACTGATAAAACAGAAAATAAATTATGCCAAACATCCAATGCATAAATTACACCATGTAGCGTAAATGCAAAGCCTCCTTGCATTTCCAATTTGTAAGTGTCAATGCCTAGCATGTCCACACTGAAATCATTCCCTGGGAATACTCTTCTGCCAGTCGAAATGCAGCGGTATTCCATGAATTGACTCCGATCTCTAGCTATGTGGTCCGTTGCTCCTAAATCTATAATCTAAATATAGAGAGAATGAGCAACCAAAATAGTACTTGATACTACGCACCTGATTAGATTAGGACTAGGAATTACCTTTTTCGGCTCAGTGCATTCACGAGTGAAGTGTCCCGCCTTACCATAAATGTAGCATGCCATCTTGCCCTTATCCTTTTTACCAACACCTCGCTTGCCTCTTTTTCGCTTGCTGACAGCACCACTCGTAGCCATTTTAGGCGCAGTAGGTTTAACAGATTTCCTTTCCTTCTTAGGCTTGGACCCTTTATGAGAGCTTGATTCCGTTATATATGCCCTGGAGGACTTGGTAACGTCAAGTTACTCAACTTCGAGTTCTAGGTGGCGACAAATATCATAATCTTTTTTGATATTCTTATTATGGGTCATGTTGACCTGCATATGTTCTTAATTGTCAGGAAGAGAGCGAACCACAATAGAAATTTATTGCTCGTCTGACAGTTGAGTCCCATCGAATTTTAATTTTCGGATCATGTTAACCAGGATTCGAAGGTGTTGCTTCATTGTGTGGTTATCATGTTTTTTATAATTATCGAATCTAATGGCTAACTCTCTCAGACTTGTCAACGAAGTGCTGCCAAACTTCACCTTGAGAGTTTCCCACATCTCATGTGCCATTGAGCATTATTCATACTCAAACAAGAAGTTGTTGTTCATGCAGCTTAACAACGGTATGTGAACGATTCGATCTTTTTTACGCCAACTTTCGAATGTTGTAACCTTGACTGGATCCTTTACATCTTCACTGTCTAGTTTTATCATCTTAGACAATAGGGTTTCTTCAACCTTTTGTTCTTCCAAGACCATTTTACCTTATGGTGCCACACATTATAGTTATCTCCGTCTAATTTTTTTCCTTGTTTAAGATCTACGATTATGTATTTTAAAGACATTTCTGTTTTGGAAAAGTAATTAGAGATATTCATAGTTCACCACACTATGACAATATCTTAACTGCACAAATCGAATTAACATAAAAATAATTAGGGCATGAATATAGAAGGGAGACTTCACAAAGCTTTGGAATCACAAACTTTATAAATGTCTAATTATTTAAATTTAATTTTTCGGGGCATAAGACATGTAAACTAGGAAATAATTTTAATTAAATTACCACATCCTAAATTACTCCCACCAAGAACAAGTGTAAATGTGTAATTATAGCATGGTAATTTAATTCTAAACACCAACAATTAATATTTCAAAAATTATTAAAAAAGGAATTAAATATCGGGTAATATTACTTAATTAATATACCAAGTATGCTATAAATACATCAAATTACTTCTAAAAAAAATTCAACAGTAGCTTATCATCATAAAAGGTTACTATAATTTTTTGGATTTTTTTTTATAATTATTCTAATTATCACAATTAATTAATCATTGTATAATTAAATTAAAAATTAATTAAAATTATCCAAACATATTAATTTTTCAAAATTTTAGTGAAAACATTAATTTTATGTCAATAATTAATATTTGTAAACTTTTCAAAATTTAATAATCATATTAAGTATTTATAAATCATTTTTCATGCAAAAATAATTAATAAAAATATTTTTGAAAATTAAATAAACTGTCGGGTCAAAAAATTGGGTCGCAGGTCAGGCAAATTGGGAACTTAGGTCAACGGATCGACCATATATGACGTGCATGTGGGGCGACCGCGGTGTTCTGGCATGCTTATAGTCCATGTGCCACCTTCCCGGTGCCCGTTACCGACACAACTTATACAGTTTTGATCGTCTTAATTTTCTGAATCCATTGGTATGGTGAGGGTATGATGAACGTGAATCCTAATAAGAGTGAAATTCACTTCATCTTCATCCTTCAGTATTTTAGCAAAAATAATTTCGTGACCTAAACTTTTAGAGATCATAACTTGCTTATTTTTTTTAATCCAAATTAAACATATAATATATCAACGGAAAGCCCATGAAATATTCTATGCATACATGCCAAATTTACATGAAATGGATAAACATAAAAAAAATTATGGCACTTAAAAACATAAAAAATTTAATTTTGTACATGCAATCATGGCATATTGTATAAACGTTGTATACACATGATCATAAAACATGCTCTGATGCCAATTTAGGATTTAAAATACATGTATGCTATTCACCAGTTTACACAAAATAGAAAGAGAATGAAGAAACTCATACCGTCAAAAAATCAAAGCCAAACTCAAATGGGTCTCTGAACTACGATCCTTGTGGGATGAGAATAGAGAATAAAATCCACGATCCTTAACAAAATTGTGATATCACTTTATAATTGGGACTTAAATCACTAACTTAAATCACTAAACTGTATATGAGGACCAATTAATTGGGATAATTAGATATATTGGGTCATGGGTTTTTAAAGGCGTAGTGGTTCAACCCATTCCCTAAAACCTCCAGCCACTCAGCCATCTTAATGTTACAATTATAACATTATAATAATAATGTTAAAATATTGAGTCTTGATGGTAATCTGACTAACATTTAAATGGGTCGGACCCTCCATGTGCGGCCCATTTGGATTACCCAACATCCAACACAATTCAAACCCTTTGTTTTTTGACCTTTTGATTATGATTTACATAAGAAACTTGATGGTTAAAAATATGGTAGAGACATTTCATTTGATGGGGTTGAGGGCTTTAAGACATCAATGTTCACTTGTAACATGCTGTTAAGGACAATGGTGAAGGACAAGTCGGTAAGGTCCGTGTGGACAAGTCGGTAAGGTCCGTGTGGTCATTTTTCAAGGAAATGCTTGCAAGAAATATTTGCCTTAGTATTTGTACATTTAATATACTTTTGCATATTTTTGTGTGAAAAGAAAGCTTAAGAAAGCCAGGTATCTCCTTGGAAAGATGGAATAGAGTGGTTATATTCCTACTGTAGTTACGGATAATACTTTGCTCAACTGTTATTGCAAGAAGGGAAGATATAAAGAAACTTTTGAGCTTATTAAGTAGATGGGTCGTAGGATTCTTAAAGCAAATTTGTGTACATAAAACATGTTAATAGATGATTTATGTAAAAACCATAGGAGTTCAAAAGGTTATTTATTGTTAAAAAAGATGAGGAAGAAGATGTTATTCCTTGATGAAGTCACCTATAATACTCTCATTGATGGGTTTATCAAAGAGGGGAAGATTAGTGCTGCTAATCGAATTTTCAATGAGATCTCAAAGTTGAATATTTTACCAAATTGTGTCACTTACAATGCTTTGATTGATGGGCATTGTTAGGAAGGTAGTTTTATAGAAGCTTTAGAACTTATGAGGAAAATGAAAGTACGAGGATTATGGCCTAATGAAGTTAGTTACGGGGGTTGTCTTGAACGGGTTATGTAGGCATGTGAAATTAGATTTAGCAAGAAGTCCTTTTGAGAGGATGAAAATGAATGGTATATCAATTAATAGTATTGCATATACAATGTTAGTTGATGGGTTATGCAAAGGTGGGATGCTTGAAGAAAGTGTTCAACTACTTGATAACATGTGTAAGGATGGTGTGAATCCTGATGTTATCACATATTCTTCACTTGTAAATGAATTTTACAAGGCAGGGAAAGTACATAATGCAAAGAAGATTTTATGCAAGATGTATAGAACTGGAACTGTACCTAACAACATCATATATTCCACAATAATCTTCAACTCTTGCAAGCAGTATAATGTAAATGAAGCAATGGGAATTTATGCAGTGATTGATGTAGGACAAGGTGAGAAGAATGAATAAGATACCTATCCTCGCAGAGAATGGTAACACACATAAGCATAAAGCTTTAATCTCAAATCAATTCATATTTCATAATCTGAAAAATAATGAGGTATTACAATATTTAAATATAAAACCCAATACTTGGGAGCTAAGTAAAAACTTTAATTTAAAAAGGAAATAATCTTCTAATTAAAATTTACCATTATAATAAAATTCTTCTAGAATATCCTACTAAATAATTACATTACTAATTCAATATTTATTCATAAATAATAAAATACATTTAATAATAAATTTATGTACTTTTTTCTTCCTTTATGCATTAGTGATGAATCCCAATGGCCATTGTGTAGACCTTTTCACGTGTAATATGCTTATTACTTCTCTTTGTAGAGGTGAAAGGGCTAAAAAAGTAGTAGATCATATGTGCAAGATCGGTCAGGTACTTAATGCTGTTACTTTTGATTTTATTATAAATGGATATGCAAATGAAGGTGAGGGATTAAAAGCATTTTTCCTGTTTGATGAAATGATAAAGTTCGGTCATCACCCTAGTCTTTACATATATGGTGCCCTACAAAATGGACTATTCAGAGGATGAAATTTCAAAGAGGCATTGAAATTTGTGTGCAAAATCCAACACATACTTGGTGCTGTAGATGTTTTCACATATAACACTTTACTTACTGAGACATGTAAATCAGGCAACTTGTAATCGTCTCAAATGCTAATGGATGAGATGGTTCAAAATAATGTTCTTCTTAATAGTTATACATACACCAATATTCTTGGTGGGTTATGTAGGAAGGGCAAAATGGTCTCTGTAATTCTTCTATTTGAAGATTTGATGGAAAAAAAAAGAACTCTCTTTCCTAATCAAGCTATATACCCATGTTTAATTGATGGGATTTTCAAGGCAGGCTAGTCAAAGGCTGCTATATATTATTATGAATAGATGGTAAAGTAAGGCCTTAATCCTGATATAGTTGCACTGAATGCAATTATAGATGGTTACTCAAGAATGGGACAAATGACTAAAGTAGATACCTTTTTGTTAATGATGAAAGGGGGCAATTTGTACCCAAGTTTAGCTAGATATAATATTCTGTTACATGGGTACTCATTGTGATGCCCCCAAATCCGGATCCCTTGAACTTAGGATTCAGTGCTCACGATCCAACACTTAAACAACATTCATAAACTTAATATTCAATATCTAGCAAAAAATATATCATTTGTTCTTTTGCAAAACGTACCATCTTCTCAGGTTCAACTAACCTTAATTACAATAAAACAACCTGATAATACAAAAGGCTTACGGTTATGTAAAACATAATATAATGATAACAATTTCTTTTAAGCATTTACTTGTCTGCCCTTACTTTGCCTTTTCCTTTATAGGAACACTCGAGCTCAGCTGAAAAATATCTATGATATAGCAAGGGTGAGTAGCTACTTTGCTTAGCAAGTTTTAAATAAGTAATAAGGGATATATCATGAATGAAAAATGTTTGATTTACAAATACTTCAACAATATACAATAACTGTGAAGTCTGGAAACATACAAACGATATTCAATAAAAGGATGTTTTTAGAATATTTACTGCTAAGTTAGCCACTAAGGACCTAGAACATGTGTGAGGACTTATCAGTTTTTACAGAACACATTGGGAGGACTTATCAGCCTTTACTAACCACCTCAGGAGTGTTTATTAAAACTGCGACACTTAAACATAATACTTGTGGGGATTAGTTCTCTTATATTCAATGTATATGCATAACATTCAGGCATACATTCGTATGCAAAGTCGAATTCTCGACAAAATATACTCCTTTAAAAGGGTTGTCCTGCTCAATTTTATCATATGAGTCTGTACCAACTACTGGTTTGAATAAACTTTCAAAAATGTAATCAAGTTAATGAATTAATACATGCATTGTCTAGTCGGTACAAATAACATATACCTCTTCTTAAACAGTTCACGGACTTAAAAGAACTTTAAAGCTTTAATAATAGAATAAGTCTTCAATTGTAATAAGTGCGAATATCAATAATATATAACAATGTAGACTAATTTTCAATAATTATCCCACTTAGAATACTTGCAAAATAAATTCAAGTTTGGGTATAAAAAATTTGCATAATGAAATACGTTTAGAGTTAGAAAACTTGCTCAATAATAATTTAAATAGGGATAGAGAACTTGCACAATGAAACGAGTTAAGAATTAGGAACTTGCTTATCTCGCTGTCTACAACTATCCACCTTAAATTAACTTCTTTTGAATGACCTAAAATTAGTAACGTTGGTCTATTAATTAGTATATTGCATATTGTTTATTTCACATTAATAACCTTCCATTACATTACATCAATCATATAACACTTAATTTTAATTCTTTAATCATTAAATAATATTATTAACCTTTGATAATATTTTGATCACATAATTAACATTTAATAACATATTAATCACTTCATAATATTATCAACATTTGATAATATATTAATCACATACATATATTATTAACCATTTTAATAATATTTTAGTTATTCACGAATATTATTAATCATTTAATAATATTTTACCTACTTAAGAATATTATTAATACTTTAATAATATTTTATTCATTTATAAAGATTATTAATCATTCAATAATATTTTAATCACTTATTAATATTATTAATCATTTAATAATATTTTATTCATTTAGTATTATCATTTATCATTTGACAACATTTTAATAATTTACATATATTATCAATCATGTAATTATCTTAAACGCTTATTAACATTATTAATCATTTAATAACGCTTTTACTCTCCTTCTAATATTAGTAACCATTTAATAATACCTTCATCCTTTACGAATATTATTAATTATTTAATAATACCTAAATCATTTACTAATATTATTAATCCTTTAATAAAATTTTAATCCTTTACTAATATTATTATTCATTTAATAATACTTTATTCATTTTCTAATATTATTAATCATTTAATAATATTTTATTTATTTTCTATAATTATTATTTATTTAATAATATTTTATTCATTTTCTAATCTTATTATTTATTTAATAATAATTTATTCATGTCCTAATATTATTATTTATTTAACAATATTTTATTCATTGACTAATATTATTATTCATTTACTAATATTATTAATTATTTAATAATATTTTATTAATTTTTTAATATTATTAATCATTTAATAGTATTTTATTTATTATCTAATATTATTGATCCTTTAATAATATTTTAATCACTTTTTAATTTTTTTTAAATCTTCAAACCATACAAATAATTTAATTTAATTTTTTTTAATCTTATTCTTTATTTTAGTCTTATTTCTTTAAGTTAATTACTTTATGTAATATTTATTTTAAAAAATAATTATATTTGTTTTTACAAATTAATTTCTTACCTTAAACACTTTATTTAATATAAATTAAATATTAAATAATTATAAAAAATGGTCCCATAATAATTTTAATTTTTTTGGACCAAACAGACCCAAGCGAAACCGGCAAAACTCGGCTCGCCTTAATTGATCTAGAAAATGAATTTTTTGGACAACACGGTCCACCGTTGCGGCGGTGAACCCTATCGCTACAGCGGTAGGTCAGTTTTCAAAAACTAAAATTTTTGAATTTTAATACTTTGAATTCAATCTTGCACAGAATATGTTATACACATTCAAATGACTTTAAATTTGATTTATTATCTTCGTAACTTAATGTTCTTCAACATTTTATGAATCGATTCCTTTTTCAAAAATATTTTGGACATCATGTTAGGTCGGTGTTATATTTGCAAAATAATTGTTTCTTAACTCATTTATTGCTAGTTCTTAGGCATTTTTATTTCAATTTTATACACTTTTGTGTATTTGTTTCATGTTTGCAGAAAAAGAAGCTTGCAAGGGCATTTTGGTGATTTGAGGATAAGGATGACGCAGCTGCATCACAAAGTCACACACTTGTGTCACAAGCAGCCATCATTTCCAGTAAGGTTAGACGCAGCTGCATGAGATGTAAAGCACCTGCGTCAGAAGATTTCAACGCAGCTGCGTGAGTTGTGAAGCAGCCGTGTTAAAAGGCGAGTGAGTGGTTTTCCTATGTTGTTGAGCATTTGCTGAGTCAGTTTTGATGGGCAGTTAAGTTGCTTAAGTGCGGGGAATTAAATAGCCAGCGAGGGAGACAAAAGGGAGATCTGGAGAAGAGAAAGGATAGAAGTTCAGCGTTGGTGAGAAATCCTAAAGCGTGGTGCAGAGAAGAGCAACAAGGCATTATTAGTTTATCTCTAACCTTTGTACTTTAAATATTGTCACTTGCTATGGCTGGAACTTATTCATCTGTAATTCATTTAAATTTGAATATGAACTAATTACTTTTGTTTAGGGTTTGCAATGAAATTATTTGTTTGATCTGAATGGAGTTATTACTTGTTAGAGTTGGATACATGTGAAGGTTGACTATCATACTAGTTTTAATTGTATTAATTACCTGGCCAGTAATTAACTTTGTTTTTCATATGGAATTGAGAGAGGTGTATGAAAATAGACCCATGTATGGTAGCTTGTGATTATAGTTTGTTAACATAATTCATGATTGATATAGAAATATACTTAATCGCCATGTGTAATTAGTAGAGAACCTGAGCTTATGATCTTTTTAAATTCAACATTCATAGAAATATAAATTGTTGGTTTAAATGGGATGTTCTTCTTTAGTCTATTCCATGATCGGTAGAATTGGGGAAGATTTGCTGTATCATAATCGAGATATATTAATTCAGCTTAAATAAAAGTTCTTAATTAGCAACTCATTGCTTGTATTTTAACTTAATAGTAATAATTAGGTTCAGTTGATGACATAAAGTTAAATTATAAACCCTAAACGTTGCTTAACATAAAGATCTCTAGCTTGGAGTAATTTAATCTTTGATATTAATTTCAGAACTTAACAATATTTTCAATTCAAAAGAATTCAAATGATGTTATTTCAATTATTAACTAGTCATTCCATACTTCATTTACAAATCCTCGTGGGAACGATACCTTGCTAGCCTTGTACTACGATTAGACCGCGTACACGTGCGTGGAGTATTTTCTGAAACGGAAAAAGGCAAACAAGTTTTTGGCACCGTTGCCGGGGATTTGTTTTAAATAAAGTGTTGATATTAGTTTTAATTGAAGTATTTTATTTTGAAGTTTAATAATTTTTAGTCTATTACCCTTCTTGTTCAGGTAACCTTGGTTGTATATGCAAACACGTTCACAGGGTAAATATACAGTTCCTTTCGAAGATAAGATTGAAAAAAAGGTACGTCGGATTCGAAACTATATTCAAGAAACAGCGCAACACCGAGATCAGATTCAAGAAAGAATAGTAGAGGAAGAGGAACAAAAGTCCCTACGGGACTATGCTTCTCCACAGATGATCGAGATACAGTTGAGTATTACAATACTAGCAATCACTGCGACACAATTCGAGATAAAGCCGAGAACAATTCAAATGATCCAGAATTCTGTACAGTTTGGTGGGTTACCAAATGATGATCCTAGCATGCATTTAAGAAGTTTCTTGGAGATTTGCGATACTTTCAAATATCCAGGGGTTTCGGATGATGCGATTCGCTTGAGTCTATTTCCGTTCACCTTGAGAGATAAGACAAAGCGTTGGTTTCATTCACTGCTGCCGGGATTAATTAGTACATGGGATGATTTGATGCAGAAGTTTTTGGCAAAATTCTTCCCTTATGCGAAGAGAGTGAAAATAAGGTCTGAGATCACTACATCTGCTCAGCATGATTCAGAGTCATTATATGAAGCATGAGAGAGATTCAAGGAGTTATCGAGAAAGTGTCCACATCATGGGATTCCAAAATGACTTCAAGTTCAGACATTCTATAATGGGCTGGGACAATCAATGAGATCAAGTATTAATGCAGCAGCGGGAGGTGATCTAATGACTAAGAGTTGTGATGAGGCATATGCTTTACTGAAAACCATGGCAGCAAACAACTACCAATGGCCAACAGCAAGAATGAATCAACATAGGGTAGCTGGAGTTATTGAGTTAGATTCTGTTACGGCATTGTCAGCACACGTGTCGGCTTTTGCTAAGAAGATAGATGTTATGGGAAGTCAGACTGTACAACAAGTGTAAGTAATTTATGAACTATGTGTAGATAGTCATTCAAGTGATCAGTGTGCAATTAATCCAGAGTCAATGCAATTTGTGTCCAATTACAATCGACAGCAAGGGGGAAATTGTAACAGTTATAATCTGGGGTGGTGTAATCATCCAAACTTTTCTTGGAGTAACAACCAATCCCAACCCCAAGGACAGTCTTCAAGAAATACATATCCACCTGGGTTTCATAATCAGCACAATCAACAACCTCAACAGCCGGATAAGTTGGCTCAGATGGAAGATATACTAGCTAAGTTGGTTAATCAGTTCGATTTGACAGTGAAGACTCATGCAGTGGCTATAAGGAATATGGAGAACCAAATGGGACAAATAGCGAATGCATTGAACAATAGACCTCAAGGTTCATTTCCAAGTGATATAGATGTACAGCCAAAGCGAGATGGTAAAGAGCAATGTAAGGTTGTTGAACTCAAAAGTGGAAGAGAATTGTAGGGTGCTAAGGACAAGCACAGTGAAGTTGTTAAAGAAAAGAAAGAAGATGGGGGTAATTCAAAATCTCAAGTCACAGAGAAGTTTAAAGTGGACAAGAAATCTACTGAGGTACCCAATGTCCCATTTCCACAGAGATTACAGAAACAGAAGTTCGATAAGCAGTTTTCAAAGTTTTTGGAGGTGTTCAAGAAGCTGCAAATTAACATTCCTTTTGCAGATGCACTGAAACAGATGCCAATCTATGTTAAATTTATGAAGGACATCTTGTCCAAGAAGAGGAGATTGAGAGATTTTGAGACCATTGCATTAACTGAAGAGTGCAGCGCCATTTTACAAAAGAAGTTGCCTCCGAAATTGAAGGATCCAGGAAGTTTCAGCCGATGCTTATGTGACTTGGGTGCAAGTATTAACCTCATGCCCTTTTCAATTTATAGTGGAGGATGTGTTAGTTAAGGTCGATAAGTTCATATTTCCAGTGGACTTTATTATTTTGGATTTTGAGGAGGACCGAGATATTCCTATCATCTTAGGAAGGCTGTTTCTTGCCACTGGGAGAACTTTGATAGACGTACAGAAGGGCCAATTGACTATGAGAGTTTAGGACCAGGAAGTGACATTTGATGTGTTGAAAGCAATGAAATTTCCTAGTGAGATTGATGATTGTTTAAGAGTTGATATTGTTGAGGATATTGTGAATGAGATGTTTTTGGGAAATAGTATCTGTGATCCACTGGAGAAGTCAATTAGTATAGAGGAAATTTCAGATTGTGAGCAAGCTATGGAGTACGTGCAAATAATGGACTCTTCACCGAGGTTTACAAAGTTCAAGCAACACTTTGAGGAACTTGATTACTCTGAAAATTCAAAGGCAAATGGAAAGTCCTCATTTGATGTGCCACCAACTTTGGAGTTGAAGCAATTGCCTAATCATCTCAGGTATGCTTATCTAGGTGAGGCATCTACTCTGCCTGTTATTATTTCAGCATCATTGAAAGAGGTTCAAGAAGAAAAATTATTACGGGTGTTTCGGGAGTGTAAATCAGCTATTGGATGGGTTTTAGCGGATATTAAAGGTATCAGTCCTTCATTTTGCATGCATAAAATTTTAATGGAGGATAATGCAAAGCCATTAGTTGATCAACAGAGAAGACTAAACCTAATTATGAAGGAAGTGGTGAGGAAAGAAATAATTAAGTGGCTAGATGCTGAGATTATCTACCTAATTTCAGATAGTGCTTGCGCAAGTCCGGTTCATTGTGTTCCGAAGAAAGGTGGTATGATAGTTGTTCTTAACGAGAATAATGAGTTGATTTCTATGAGAATAGTTACGGCGTGGCGAGTTTGTTTGGATTATAGGAAGTTGAATAAAGCCACATGTAGGGATCATTTCCCATTGCCATTCATTGATTAAATGTTGGATCGACTTGCGGGACATGAATATTACTGTTTGTTAGACGGGTACTCGGGGTACAACCAGATAGCCATTGCACCAGAAGATCAAGAGAAAACGACATTTACTTGTCCATATGGAACATTCTCTTTCAGGAGAATGTCTTTTGGATTTTGTAATGCAACAACAAATTTTCAACGGTGCATGATAACGATATTCTCAGATATGGTCGAGCGAAATTTGGAAGTCTTTATGGATGATTTTTCGGTGTTTGGTGATACATTTGATGCCTATTTAAAGAATCTAACTTTAGTTCTGAGAAGATGTATGAAAATTTTTTTGGTATTAAATTGGGAAAAATGCTACTTCATGGTTCAAGAAGGGATTATTCTGGGGCATCGGGTGTCAGTGAAGGGTATTGAAGTTGACAAAGCAAAGATTGAAGCCATTAAGAAGTTGCCTCCACCGAATTCAGTGAAGGGTATTCGTAGTTTCTTGGGACATGCAGGATTTTACCAAAGGTTCATTAAAGATTTCTCCAGGATCACTAAGCTATTGTGCAATTTATTAGAGAAAGAAGTCCAGTTTGAGTTTAATGAAGCATGCCTCACAATATTTGGGATTTTGAAGCAGAATTTGGTTACAGCTTCGGTGGTAGTAGCTCCAGATTGGGGTCATCCATTTGAGTTAATGTGTGATGCAAGTGACTTCGCAATTGGGGCAGTTTTGGGCCAACGTAAGAACAAGGTATTTCAAACTATTTATTATGCCAATAAGACTTTGACTGATGCTCAGCTGAATTATACAACCACAGAGAAGGAGTTGTTAACTGTAGTGTTTGCTTTTGATAAGTTCCGTCAATATCTCATTGGGACAAAGGTAATTGTTTACATGGACCATTCAGCAATAAGGTACCTTGTTGCGAAGAAAGATGCAAAGCCTAGATTGATCCATTGGGTTTTATTGCTTCAAGAGTTCGATCTTGAGATTCATGATAGAAAAGGAACTGAAAATCAAATAGCAGATCATTTGTCTAGAATGGAGCAGCCCAGGAACAACGATGTGGCAGTTAATGATAGCTTCTCAGATGAACAGTTGTTTGCAATTATGTCTAAGGTACCGTGGTATGCAGATTTGGTTAATTATATTGTTGGGAATGTACTACCTCTAGAGTTGTCAAGTCAACAAAGGAAGAAGTTTCTGCATGATGTTTGTCAATATTTGTGGGACGAACCATTTTTATTCAAGATTTTTGCTGATCAGTTAGTGAGACGTTGTGTTCCTAAAGAAGAAATGGGAAGCATTCTTCATCAATGTCATGCATCAAGCTATTGAGGCCATTATGGTGGACAAAGAATGGCTGCTAAGGTTCTTCAATCAGATTTTTTCTGGCCTACTTTATTTAAAGATGCCTATTCATTTATTCTGCAATGTTATCGATGTCAAAGGGTAGGTAATATTTCTAAAAGACAGGAAATGCCCCTTAATTCTATTTTAGAAGTTGAAATCTTTGATGTACGGGTTATTGATTTTATGGGACCTTTTCCCTTATCTTTTAGTAATTTTTATATCCTTGTAGCAGTCGACTATGTGTCTAAGTGGGTGGAAGCAATTGCATCCCCCTACCATGATGTTAAGGTGGTAACCAAATTTTTGTAACGCAATACTTTCACAAGATTTGGGACACCAAGGGCGATAATTAGTGATTGAGGATCTCACTTCTGCAATAGACAATTCAACACCTTGCTTGCGAAGTATGGAGTCACGCATAGAGTTGCTACTGCTTATTAACCACAAACAAGTGGATAAGCAGAGATTTCAAATAGAGAAGTGAAGCGGATTTTGGAGAAGACAGTAAATCCGAATCATAAAAATTGGTCCATTAAGCTCGATGATGCACTTGGAATGTCGCCTTATCGGTTGGTTTTTGGGAAAGTTTGTCATTTGCCAGTGGAACTGGAACATCATGCATATTGGGCAACTCAAAAATTGAATTGGGACTTTAATCTAGCTGGTGAGGAACGTCTGCTACAACTCAATGAGATGGATGAGTTTCGACTTCAATCTTATGAGAATGCAAGAATTTACAAGGAACAAGTCAAACGTTGGTATGACAAACACATCATGGACCGAAAGTTTGAACCAGGACAATCGGTGTTATTGTTCAATTCCCGACTCAAACTATTTCCTGGGAAGTTGAAATCACGATGGTCAGGCTCTTTCATAATTCATGTTGTTTATCCGTATGGAGCGGTTGAATTAAAATGCAATAATTCAGAGGATACGTTTAAGGTGAACGGTCAAAGACTCGAGCATTACTTGGGAGGCACATTCGATAGGATGAAGTCCTCAGTTAATTTCTCGTCTTAAACAGGGAGTATTGTCAGACTGATGACAATAAAATAAGCCCTGCTTGGGAGGGAACCCAAGTTTCATTTCATTTAAGTTGCTTTATTTAGCTTGAATAATGTGATGAGTTTAGTCGTATTTTTCTATTTTAGAGTTATTGTTGTGACTAAGTTGAAGTAATGTATGTCAGGTTCAGTTCTTTTAAGGTTGTTCAATGTTTTCAATGTTGAGGAAAGAAGACACATAATTGAAAATTTAAAAAAAAGGGTGACAGACCTGCGTCTAAGGCCATGCCCTTGCATCAAACTACACTGGAACTTTTGGAAATTTGGTTGAGGCTTAGACGCACCTGCATTGGAATCGGATGCAGCTGCGTAACAATCGACGACCTACTTCACATGAAAGGGAATTACAAATTTTGGTTTTGACGCAGCTACGTCAAAACCTTACGCAACTGCGCGACAGAGATTTTTTAAAAGTAAACGGCTGAGTGTTCAAACCGTGTGCCATTTCTTCTGCCCTTTATTTCAGCGTTCTTCTTCTTCCCTCAAGCCCCTTCGTTTCACTTCCCAAATACATCCGTTATACATGCATTCAAGGATTCATTGTGCATCTTGGTGGATATAAATAGAGTACTCAAGGCTACATTGCAACCACAATCCTTCCATTTCTTAAGGAAACATCAAATTGGGGGTCCTCTACTACTTCATCAAGTAAGATTTTGCATTGTCAATTTTAGCAACATTATTCTTGTGGATAGTATTGAATTCTTGCAAGAATACATACTTGGTATTGATTTGTGGGCTTTTTGGTCCTATTGGAGAATTGTTTGAAGAATCATAGATATAAGTTTTGGGGTTTTCAAAGGGTACCCGCCAACTGTTTGTTTTAATTCCTCAAAGGACAAACTAAGCGTTTTTGTAATTTGTGGGTGTTATAAACACTTTGGAAAGCTTGTGAATTCAAATGGCACCAAAATGTCACTGAGGAGAGAGTTCAAGGTCCACCTCTCCGTACGATTCAAGCCGATTTGTTAGATATGAAGCGGCTAAGTTTCATGAAGAGTATGTAGATACAAAGAAACTTATACTAGAGCGGGGTCTTGATCCTGGACCTTTGGATGGTGAGTTATGGAGAATGATTTGCCAACATTGGGATACATTAACTCACCAACCTAAACCTGCTGTAATTTCAATTGTTAAGGAATTTTATGCAAATGCCAAGGCTATTAAACATAATAACGTAGTTGTTCGAGGTAAGAAGGTCTTATTTTCTCTTGCTAAAATCAATGAGTACTATGGTCTTCCATTGCACCCAGAAGCGGATGAGTATTTAGAATACGTTAAGGAACCGGTGAATTATGAGGAGGTTATTCGAGGATTGTGCCAACCAGATGCAGTTTGGAAGTATAAAGATGGTGAACCCAAAACCTTCAATTCTACAGACTTGAGTCGATATGAAAAGGCATGATATTACTTTCTGTGTGCTAAACTCATGGCTACCACACATGTCACCGAGGTTATCAAAGAAAGAGTTGTCCTTTTATTCTGTATAGTCAATAAAAAAACCATTGATAAGGGCCAAGTTATCAATAGCTCAATCAAGTATACTATAAAAGGGAAACCAATTCAGGGTCTACCTCATCCATCATTGATTTGTAGGCTTTGTGAAGCAGCATGAGTGGTATGGGAAGAAGGTGAATTAACTCAGAACCCCCAAGTCCCCATAGATTCTACAATTATTAAGAATTTCAAGCAATGGAATGGGGCACCTCTTGATCCAAGAGGAACGGGATTTCTTTAAGATGTTCCGCATTCTCCGGATACCAAGGAGTTATTTGCAGCGGAGCCAGAACATGATGCAGCTTCATCGTCTAACACACTTGACACTTTAGTTGAGGAAGTCAGGCAGCTACGGAGAGACTCTTGTCGACAAGCTAGTCGGAATGCCCATTTGGCACAAGCAATGGGTTCCATGATGCAGTACCATGCAGCTTTCTCTACGACGTTAGCTGAGGCATTTAATCGCTTGAAAATGAATGTTGGTCGCGAGCCATTGCAGTTTCCACCACCTTCATCGATGCTTGCATTTCCACTTGATTCACTAGACGAAGAAGCAGATGCGTAGTGGTCAACAAGGGAAGTCCCGTTATTTCAATTTTTTTATAATTCCCATTAAGGGCAATGATTTTGACAAGTTTGGGGGACATATACATTTCTATGTTTTGTTTTGCTTGTGTTAGTTTTGTCGTGGTTTAAAATATGTTTAGGTTTTTAGTTTTGTTGGTGGTTTAATTTGATTTTTTTTTTTAGGAATGTAGATGAATTTTGAGGGTATATTCACTGCAAACCCTCACGAGACTTAACTCATTCTCAGAAGGTAATTATGGGGTTTAAAAGGCTTGTTATATGTGCTAAGTGTAACCGTGATACCTACGAAAACGGTTAGTTGTAGTTTGTGATTTTATTAGTAAATTTCTTGTGAAAGTAATCATGAAAACTAGTGTAAGGCCGATGATAAGAACGCTTGTTATTTACTAGCCTTTAAAGAGAAATGGATGAACATGATGAACTTGAGTCTTACAATCGAGTCGTTTTACTCTATCTTTTCTTTAATTCCTATGTCTTTATGAGCACAACGTGTATTGTTTTGATTAGTTGAGAATTAGAAAAATTACCAGATTGATTATTTATGGGATTTCCTGTGATGAGTTTTAATACTTACTTAAACTTCTCGTGTATGTTAAGTTAAGGCTTTTACATAAGTTTGGAGGGATCATAATTACTTTTGTTTAAAAAAAAAATTGTATGAGAATAATTGACTTAGTCAGAATTTCGTGGCCTTTGCTATTCGAGCGAGTAAACCCTTAGGGATGTCTTTACATCTAGTGTCCTAAAGCCAACTGGTTTGAGAATCATTGGTCAAAAACTCGTTACATGGGTAGCATTGAATAGCCTAATGAAATTATGCATTGTACAAGTCATTGTTAATATGTTAAGGGGTGAAATGTAGCGTAAAACGCATTCACTCCTATTATTCGTATTAGTAGATGTTAGAAAATAATTTCGAAGGTAGTATGATCCCTAATTTATGTGATTGCCTAACTTAGTTAAGTGTTGTGAAAGTAAAGTTGTGAATTCACACTGGAAGTACTGCTGGTGATTAATGAAGAGTTTGTCTAAATTTCTGACTCGTTGAAACTACGAAACACACACACAATTAGGAATCTGAAATAGGGGCTAGATTATCGATTCTGTGAGAATTATGAGTTTTGTAGTTCTTAAAATTTCTCTAAGGCTTATTAGAGTTACTTTGAGGCCTGAATCTGGTATATGGTTATAATGATATATGTTATGCTTGAAATTCATGGTCGCTTCTAGTTTTTAGTTCTGCTAATTTGTTTTGCTTGAGGATAAGCAATTAGATAAGTTTGGGGGTATTTGTTGGGTCAGTGTTATATTTGCAAAGTAATTGCTTCTTAACTCATTTATTGCTAGTTTTTAGGCATTTCAATTTCAATTTTATGCAGTTTTGTGTATTTGTTTCATGTTTGCAGAAAAAGAAGCTTGCAAGGGCATTTTGGTGATTTGAGGATAAGGTTGACGCAGCTGCATCACAAAGTGACGCACCTGTATCACAAGCAGCCATCATTTCCAGTAAGGTCAGACGTAGCTGTGTGAGATGTGAAGCACCCGCGTCAGAAGATTTCAACGCAGCTCCGTGAGTTGTGAAGCAGCCGCGTCACAAGCAGCCAACTTTTCCAGTAAGGTCTGACGCAACTGCGTGAGATGTGAAGCACCTGCGTCAGAAGATTTCAACACAGTTGCGTGAGTTGTGAAGTAGCCGCGTCAAAGGGCGAGTGAGTGATTTCCCCACGTTGTAGAGTAGTTGCTGAGTCAGTTTTGATGGGCAGTTAAGTTGCTTAAGTGCGGGGAATTAAATAGCCAGGGAGGGAAACAAAAGGGAGATCTGGAGAAGAGAAATGATAGAAGTTCAGCGTTTGTGAGAAATCCTGAAGCGTGGTGCAGAGAAGAGCAACAAGGCATTATTAGTTTATCTTTAACCTTTATACTTTAAATATTGTCACTTGCTATGGCTGGAACTTATTTATCTGTATTTCATTTAAATTTGAATATGAACTAATTACTTTTGTTTAGGGTTTGCAATGAAATTATTTGTTTGATCTGAATGGAGTTATTACTTGTTAGAGTTGGATACATGTGAATGTTGACTATCATAGTAGTTTTAATTGTATTAATTACCTTGCCAGTAATTAACTTTGTTTTTCATATGGAATCGAGAGAGGAGTATGAAAATAGACCCATGTATGGTAGCTTGTGAATATAGTTTGTTAACATAATTCGTGATTGAGATAGAAATATACTTAATCGCCATGTGTAATTAGTAGAGAACCTGAGCTTATGATCCTTTTAAATTCAGCATTCATAGAAATATAGATTGTTGGTTTAAATGGGATGTTCTTCTTCTGTTTATTCCATGATCGATAGAATTGGAGAATATTTGCTGTATAATAATCGAGAGATATTAATTCAACTTAAATAAGAGTTCTTAATTAGCAACTCATTGCTTGTATTTTAACATAACAACTTAACAGTAATAATTAGGTTCAGTTGATGACATAAAGTTAAATTGTAAACCTTAATCGTTGCTTAACATAAAGATTTCTAGTTTGGAGTAATTTAATCTTTGATATTAATTTCAGAACTTAACAATATTTTCAATTCAAAAGAATTCAAATGATGTTATTTCAATTATTAACTAGTCATTCCGTACTTTATTTGCAAATCCTCGTGGGAACGATACCTTGCTAGTCTTGTACTACGATTAGACCACGTACACTTGCGTGGATTATTTTCTGAAACGGAAAAAGGTGAACACATCAAAATCATGATCGACAACACTAAACCAACTAGGTTTTGAAAAACGACACATTTTGGTATAAAAATCATAACTCGTTCATTTTACCATATTTTTTCATGATTCAAGTTGAATTGTCTAAAGGACTTATAGATCTATCATAAAAAAATTAAAGATCACAAAAACAACTTGTACACTTCAAACTATACACAACCGATCTAGACATTAAATTAGATTTTTTCTTAAAACATGCTCAAATGCCATTTAGCCTCCATCCTTTTACATGTTTAACATATTAACGCACCTATCTTGCATCTTTGACCATAGATCTTCACATCTAATCTAGATCTACCATCAAATATTTTAAAAATATATTTTTGAAAACATAGAATATATTTTATATCTCAGCACGACTCGACCCGGTCCGAAAAATGAATTTGTTGGATAGCAAGGTCCACCATTGCGACGGTGAACCCTACTGCTGCAGCGGTAGGCTAGTTTTCAATAACCAATATTTTTTGAACTTTAATACTTTTTGTTAGGCCCCAAATTTTATGAAATACAAAATTTAATTTTTCTTTATATATATTTTCTGAAACAGTAAGTGGTTAAATTGACAAAAGTAAAAGTTAAGGATGTTATGTGCAAAATTTTATTATGTCGGACAATATTCGAATTGTCAGGGAATATTCGTTCTGTTGGAAAATATTCGATTCGTACGACAGAGCCGAAATAATCAATCATTGGTGGGCTCCACAACGGAATATTGTTAGATATAGAAAATGATAGAAGTACCTTTTTCAAAATAAAAATAGTCAATGGTGCTATCACTTTTAACTGTTAAAATATCGATGATAAAAGAATAGTAGAATACAGTATTTTACTCTAGAACACGGTATTACACAGTGATACACGGTATATCATAATAGTACACGGTATTGCACAATGTTTCACATTATTAAATTGATAAAGTAGTTATTACATTGTATTAATCAATAATTGTTGATACACAATATTTTACATTATTGTTTTAATAATTGTCATTATACTGTATTTTATATCATTGAGCCAATAATTACTATCGCACTGTATTTTAAAATTATTGAACCAAATAATTATCATAGTAGCAAATACACAGCAAATTATATTATTAAATTAATAATTATCAGTAACGTGTTTCTTACATTATTGTTGAATTATTGTTATCACTGTTATAACATTACCTTAATTATTGTATTATTAGTGAGTATTTTGATTATTATATATAAATAATAAGGAAACATATGGACCCTCTGTGGGGACCATATGAATAATGTAAATGGGATTTGCAGGAAGAAAATTGAAAAATAACAAGGTTGTTGCTGCCATTGCTAAATTTTTAGGATGGCGTGCAGCACGCTATCTGCTTACCTATTGCGCATAGTAAACTATCTTTTCCTTTAAATAGATTGCTCTGCCGAATAGAAAAATCACACCTAAAATATAAAATTTTTCTACAAGTATTTTGTGAGTATATCTCTAAGAATAGTAAGGTTATCTTGAGTGTTAGTAAATCAAAAGTAGTGTAAGAATTTTTCTCAAGTAAGTATTTTATTTAAAGAGTAGTAATTGCACAAATATCTATTTCACATGGTCTTCATAAATCTTCCTTTAGAAGACTTTTTTTTGAGAAGATTTATTTTGAAAAACTTTATTTGAAAGATTTATTTTGAAATATTATTTCAAAAACTATTTTTTAAGTTGTTATATTTTATTACACTACAAAAATTTATATTATATAAATACTTTTGATAGTTCATACTATACAAGTTATTATACACCATTAAATTTATATGTAGTAATTACTAATTATATTATAACTATATAGGTTGATCCACTATATTTAAAGCAGTCTCTTTTTACTTGTTAAGGTAAAGGATATCATTTTCTTTCACACTCTTAAACTTATTATGGTAAGTATTGTTCGGTAATTTTTTTTAAATAATTAATAATTTGTGTTTCATTTAATATCATTTCAATTGAACATTCCTATTTACTCGAACCTTTTTATTGAACTTTAACCGTTATTTTTGAACTGTAGATCTTGAATCTCATTCTTGAATTTGACTCCATATCATGTTGACAATTTGGACATTATTTGAATCAGCACAAAGTAAAATTGTAAACTTTCACTATCTATTATTTATCCTATTATTCTCTTTTTTCTGTCCATCATTTATATCACTGTTATTTGTATTAATCATAAAAAATCAAGTTGTTATGGATAATTGTGGTCTGGGGCATAGATGATAAGATAAATGCGACATAATGATGGTATGTCTTTTAAGGCACATGGTGAAAGTTCTATTTGGCCTGGGACAAAGAAGAATTATTATTTGGTATGATCATGACTGGTGGTGTTTTAGATGATAAAGATTGGTGGTGATTTTTATGAAAAAGAGAAACTAGTAGACATCATGATCTATATAATTTTTCTAATGGTTGTTATTCTGCTACAGTTGTTGATCTAAATTTTGTTCAAGAATTTAATTGAAATTGTTAAATTAAAACTTGTCGTTTATATTATTCTATCAAGAACTCAACTGTTAAAGGCTCATGATAATTTATTCGTCATTATCCTAGTTATAATATTTTTTACTCTGCTATTTGAGCTCACCATTTCATTTTTGTTCAATTGTTCAGAAAATGATAATGTAGCCAGGACTAGCGGAGAAAAGAGGAGAATGAAGTGATGGTCTGATATAGTTGTTATAGTAGTCCTATTGTAAAATAGTGTGCCAATAATAGTGAAGATTTAGTTGTGTATTATTGAGCATTGTATTATTTTACGTTGTAACATATTGTAATAGTTGTATATTGTTTATGACTCAAGTTTGGGTTGTGTGGACCCGAATTTGGGGTCGTCACATTTTTAATTCAATCTTGCACAGAATATGCTATACACATCCAAATGACTTTAAATTTAATTTATTATATTCATAAGTGAATGTTCTTCATTATTTCATGAATCGATTCCCTTTTTAAAAATATTTTGTATATCAAAATCATGATCGACAACACTAAACCAACTAGGATTTTGAAAAATGACACCTTTTGGTATAAAAATCATAACTCATTCAATTTACCATATTTTTCCATGATTCAAGTTGAATTGTGTGAAGAACTTATAGATCAATCATAAAAAAATTAAATATCACAAAAACAACTTGTACACTTCTAACTAGACAAAATCAATCTCGACATTCAACTAGGTTTTTTCTTAAAACATCCTCATATGCCATTTAGCCTCCATCCTTTTACATGTTTAACATATTAACACACCTATCATGCATTTTTGACTATAGATTTTCACATATAATCTAGAACTACCATCAAAGAATTTAAAAATATATTTTTGAAAACATAAAATACATTTTATATCATAAAATAGCTTTTTAACCATAACAAATTGCTTATAAGTGCATAGATCACATAGATCTCATATACACACATATTCTCCATTCTATATCCACCCCTATCTCTTTGGATCTCACCATAGATCCTCTTCACATAGAAAACTCCCACAACAAATATTGTATAAAACATTCAAGACATTAAAGTACAAACATAAACATAGATCTAAAGGTTAGAACACTTTTTAACCTTATGGATCTTCTTGCTCTTTTTCTTTATTTGATGAACCTTAGCTAGATTTCTTCCTCTTTCTTCATTTGATCCACCAAAAATCTCTCACACTCACTAACACTCAAATTGTTTTGTTCTAACAAAAGATCTAGCTTTTCTCTAGAACTTCCTCTCTATATATACTTGGTGAACTAATAAATGAGCTAACTTTTGCAAGGTTTGGTGTAGGGTTCTATTTATAAAACTCTCATAAGCTTGTTAATCATCAACTAATTAACTAACACTAGTTAATTAGGGACTCTAATCTAACAAAACAAGATCCACAATTTAGGAAAAGAAAACATAGATCCACAATTTAGGGAAAAGAAGACATTGCATGGAGCGTTGTGCAAACCAAGATATTTCCCCTCCATTTTCTTCAATACTTAACCCATGTATGGTTAAATCTCTACCATATAAACCACACAATTGTTAACCCTCTTCAATTCGTCAATACTTAAAATATTTGAGTTCTACTTTAGACTCTAGAATAAGTTTCTATTTGGACTCTTCCATTTAATTTGTTTGGGCTCAATTATATTATTTGAATGGGCTACTACTTAATTCTTTTAAGGCTTCTATCAATTAAATTAATTAGGCTCTTTATCTTATAATACATGAACTAGTTCATACTAACTTACAAGACTTAATAATAATAATACATGGGCTAGTTTAAATTAACTTAAATCTATCATTTAGTAATTTCTTGAATTACTAATTAAATCATATAAAACTTACCACATTGAGCTTATTTAATAATCACATTGGTTTAAATACATAATCCAATTAGACTTGCTATGTAAAAGTAATTTGGACTACTCAATTGAGTTCGATTATAAGACCTTAGCACATACCATAATCGCACATTTCTAGGGCTTTCATTAAATTAAAACCCTCACATTCCTACAAGTACATGAACTTGATTAATCTTGTTCATTAACTACCACATACCACACACATATTCCCACATTAGTTTAACTTCAATAATTCATTTATTTTCTTCTTCTTCATTAATCACATAAGTGATCACTTAGTAATTATTAATCTTCTTATTTTTCATTAAAGGTCAACGTTCAAGTTTTTGTGATCTCATCACATAAGCTTCTCATGCATTTCTTTTCATTCCGTAGTTAATTCAAAGTAATTAACTATCTTACAAGTTCTCATCGCATAGCACATATACATACATATATTCATTACCACATAAGGTATATAAAAATAAAAAAAATTGGTTCGTAATTTTCTCAGTCATTACATTCCCCTCTCCCCCTTATAAGAATTTTGTCCTTGAAATTATCACATAAGGATAGTTTAAAACTTTGAATAATTTCTTTTTATCTTCCTCCTCATTTTCCCACATTGCTTATTAGCGCTGGGTTTCGCAAATTTATCGCGTTTTTATTTTATGGTCTTATTTATAACTTATGACTCATACCAACCTGACTGACATCCCACAGTAGGGATAACTCCTCACACTGGTACCTATGAGCTTGCCAACTTAAGCTTTAGGCGTCTTCTTGCTTTTGCTCAATAATTTTTACGCATATACTTTACAGGAATTACTTCCTTAATCGCAACCTCTAAAATCATAGGGTATTCTAACCTTTCACTAATTAATTCTAATCGTTTAATGAAATCATTAATTATAATGTACAAGTAACAAAATACATGATACCATGTCTTTTGATTCCCCCACGTCTTGCACCATCATATTAAATATTTGTGACATCGGCATGCTCGGCTACACTAGTCCTTCAATCATCAAATTGTTGCTACTGCTCTTGCTACTATTTCCTCCATTATTTCCTTTTGTAGGACAATTCTTGATTTGATGATCTGTGTCACCACACATAAAACATCTAATGCCCTTCTTCGATTTGGAATAGTTAGTAGCGACGTGTCCCTCTTGTCCGCAACTATAACACGTTTGTACCGTTTAAACACTTCCCAGAGTGATCCTTCCCGCACCTACTACAATCTTTCCCGAACTTTTGTTGTTATTCCACTTGCGCTTTCTTGAATTGTTGTCACCACTGATTTTCTTCTTTCTTCCTTTATCAATTTTTGCTTTCTCTTCTGGTCTTAATTGTACTTTATCATCATTTCTCTTCCTCCATCTGCTATAATCGACTTCACCAATATTACTGCAAACGAATCAATCTGAAGGACTGATACCTTACTGTATAACCATGGCTTCAAACCATGTTCGAACCTTCGTGCCTTCTTTTCTTCAGTATCCACTTGGTGTGAAGTGAACCTTGATAACTCATTAAACTTAGCGGCATCCTCAGCTACCGACATATTTTCTTGCTTCAAATCTAAAAACCTTACCTCCATCTTATTCTACATGTTTCTCGAAAAATAGTTCTAAAAAAACATTTCCTTAAACTTATTCCAAGCTACTATTGCTTCACCCGCTCTACTCTGATTGTCTTCCTACCAAAAATTTGCTTCATTCTTCATCATATAGGTAGCAAAAGCTATCTTTTGCTCCTTAGCTACTTTTGCGATAACAAACGCCTTCTCCATCTCCTTCACCCATGAATGGGCTTCGATCGGATCCGTAGTTTCCTTGAACTCCGGTGGTCCCTGCTGCCTTAAAATCTTTAAAATTTGCTAATTGAGCTACTATGGATTGTGCTCCTATAGCATTAGGGTTTCTATTTTGAATTTTTTCTGCCAACTTGTCTACAAAAACTTGCATTGGGTCTACTTGACCTTCTTTATTATTAACTGATTCTTCTACCCTCAGGTTTCGAGGTTGTCTCGCGGCGGCATTGTTTATTTTAAAATAAAACTTATGTTATTATCTTATCTTTTATTTATTTTATTATCATGTCTATTTTTAAAGCATTTAATATTTAATGCATACGTTAATCATTTCGAAGTACATACCATAAACACATTTGCATTCATATTCAAACGCAAATTAGTTATGCCTAACACATTACAACACATAGTACACTACCATAACCATTTCTATCCCACTAAGACCACAAAAGTTGGGACTTAACAAAACATATCAACATACTTCTAGAGCTGGGATTAATAACATCATATCCCTTGATTAAAATGAAAGTTGGAATTCATCTATATCTACACACATTGTCTTTAAAACATAACTACTACTAAACTTCAACTTGAAGCATGCCACCCTTTTTGGCATCGCTATACTTCTCCTACAATAACAAACCTTGATTACTGACTTTTAGTGTGTTGGGTCTGACCCTTCTCCACCACTTCTTTCTTCTTAAGACAGTTCTTTATTTGGTGACCTATTCTCCCATATTTAAAACACTAACCATTCTTTTTTGGTTTAGGGTAATTGGGAATAATATGTCTCTCTTGTTTACAATTATAACACATCCCTTTCCCTTTTAAGCACGCCCCCATGTGTTTCTTACCACAATTATTACATACATCTCCGTTCTTTTTCTTTGACTGGCTCCCTTCAAGTTTATATTTACCTTTATTCCACTTTCTTTTGATGCTTTTACGATTTCCACTACTATCTTTTGCTATTTGTCTTCCTTTCTTATTGATTGAATAGTTGACTTTGTCTTTTTTAGTTGGAACAATTTTATTATTAATTTCACTTTTTGACAGACTCTCCCTACCCTCGTTTACACCCGCTTCATAAGCTTTTACTATAATCTTCACCAGTTCTTGAAAGGGATCTTGATTTAGTTCCCTAACTTCATTCCTTGTTTCTTCCAATTCTTGATGCACTCGCCTTTTACTTTGAGACGACATTCTAAAAATAAAACAACATAAACACAAAACAAACACGAAGCGGGATAATTCCTTCTTAATTTTCTTTAACTATAAGTTATTACAGACTTAGATTTTTAATCATTTTCTCACAATAATATTATCATTCATTAATCATTTTATTCATGCTTCCATTATCTCATTATTCTTTAACAGAATTTAGTCATCAAAAGCATATTATATAAATATTTCATATTAATATGTTTCTCTTTACACATTACACATCATGTAGCATTATGCTAATCTTATCACATATACTCCCCGTTACATAGGGTTACTACCACATACCCCAAAAATTTTGAATTAACAAAAGTTATCACACATGTTACACAACAGTTGGGAGTTACCTTACTCCTTCCTTACATACCATATTATATCTTACATTCATTAATAACTATATATATATATATATAGTCACACCATCATGACCTCATTTATTCAAATAGGCCAACTGCTTGCTCCTCTTCTTCAACACTTCCTTTAAAGTCTCCACTTAATCTTCAATCCTCAAGTTCTTTCGGACTTCCTCCTCCCAGAATTTTAGTCTACACTGGCTCACAATTTTAAGTATCCTAACTTCTTTCTCTAATTTTTGTTTTTTACTTTTCCACTCAGCGTTTCTAGTCACCAAGGCGCTTCTAGTCATCCTAACAAACCCTCTCGTATCTGACATGCTGTGTTCTAATTTCTCCTCAGACTGAACAACGTTAGAAGCTACGTCTTCTATCAGCTCTCTCTCTCTCTCTCTCATGATCACCCACTGGAGCTGCCATAGCTACATGCTCGGGTGCTACAACCATTCCTTCCCAGATAATGGGAATATCTCTAAGTCCACCTTTTTCAAACATTCTACACACATCATTATTAACAACAAATACACTTAATTAGTATCTCACGTGAAAAATATATTTAACACATTGCACATAAATTTTTCCTTCATGATGAATTTTCACAATCCATCATCTAAACTTATAATATAGAGTTTACTATCTTATCTTATCTCCTTATTCACTCTAGGGTCATATTCCTGAGGTTTTTCCCCCAGTTAAGATTTATAACCTACAGTTTTGATACCAACCTGTAACGCCCCCAAATTCGGATCCATTGAACCTCGAATTCGATGTTCACGATCTAACATTTAAACAACATTCATAAACTTAATATTTAATATCTAGCGAAAAATACATCATTTGTTATTTTACAAAACGTACCATCTTCCCATGTTCAACTAACCTTAATTACAATACAACTACCTGATAATACAAAAGGTTTACGATTACACAAAACATAATATAAAAATAACAATTTCTTCTAAGTATTTACTCGTATGCCTTTGCCTTTATAGGAGCACTCGGGCTCATCTGAAAAATGTTCATGATATAGCAAGCAAGTGAGTAACTACTTTATTCAGCAAGTTTTAAATAAGCAATAAGGGATATATCATGAATAAAAAGGATTTGGTTTACAAATACTTTAACAATATACAATATCTATGAAGTCTGGAAACATACAAATGATATTCAAAACAAGGATGCTTTTAGAATTTTTACTACTGAGCTGGCCACTAAGGACCTAGAACATGTGTGAGGACTTATCAGTCTTTATTGACCACCTCGGGAGGACATATCAACCTTCATTGACCACCTCGGGAATGTTTAACAGTCACTAAAACTGTGACACTTAAACAGGATACTTGAGGGGATCAATCCTCTTATATCCAATTTATATGCATAACACTCAGGCATACATTTGTACGCAAAGTCAAATTCTCGACAAAATATACCCCTTTAAAAGGGATGTCATGTTCAGCTTTATCATATGAGTTTGTAGCAACTACTAGTTTGGATATGTTTTCAAAAATGTATTCAAGTTAATGAATTAATACATATATTGTCTAACGGTAAAAATAGTATAAACCTCTTCTTAAATAGTTCATGAATTTAAAAGAACTTTAAAGCTTCAATAGTTCAATAATAGAATAATGCTTCAATTGCACTTAGTGTGGATATCAATAATTTATAACAATGTAGAATAATTTTCAATAATTATCTCACTTAGAATACTTGCAAAATAAATATAAGTCTGTGTATAGGAAATTTGCACAATGAAATAAGTTCAGAGGTAGAAAACTGGCTCAATAATAATTTGAATAGGGTTAGAGAACTTACATGATGAAACGAGTTCAGAGTTAGGGAACTTACATGTCTCGCTATCTACAGCTAATCTGTAAAACCCCAACTTTTACGAAATACAATTTAATTTTTCTTCTTATCTATATATATTTTTGAAACGGTAAGTGGATAAATTGACAAAAGTTAAAAATATTTTGTGCAAATTTTATCTTGTCGGAGAATATTTAGTTTGTCAGATAATATTCGTTCTATCATGGAATATTCGATTCGTACGACGGCGTCGAAATAACTAATCATTGGTGGATCCCAGAACGAAATATTGTCAAATATAAAAAATGATATAAGTAACCTTTTTAAATAAAAAGGTCAACGGTACTATCACTTTTAACTGTTAAAATGCGTGGTAGTTAAGGAATAGTAAAACACGGTATTACATAGTAACATACGGTATTGTACAATAACACACGGTATTGCACATTATTTCATATTATTAAACTAATAAAGTGGTTATTGTACCATATTAACTTTATTGAACCAATAATTATCGTCACATGCACAATAATTTATATTATTCAATTGATAATTGTCACAGTAGCATATGTACAATAATTCACATTACTGAATTAATAATTATCATTACACAGTAACGTGTTCTTTCTTTTATTTATTTTTCTGTATTATTGTTATCCCTATTATGATATTTACTAAACTGTTGTATTCCATTTTTAGTTGATTTTTCGGCTAGTATTGTGAGTCTCTAACTCAGAAAGTCAACTACACTGTATTTACAACAAATGGTTATAATAATGAATAGTTGTGAATAATTGGTGAATTATTGTTGAATAATTGAATTTATAAAGTTATTTGTTTTATATACTTTATATAAAGTTAATGTTTTTTTATATAAATTTAATTTTTTTATATATAAAGTTAATTGATTTTTATAAAGTTAGTTATTTTATATATAAAGTTAATTCTTTTATTAAGATATGAAATGAACGGTATAAATTAAAAGAAATTTGAATGAATGGTTTAGATTAAAGAAATCTTAAAAGTTAAAATGTGTAGTGTGGATTAAACATTATCTTGAAATGATTGGTTCAGATTAAATTAGGAAATGTTGGCTTATGATAAAAAAAAAATGTTATAAATAGAGGCATTAACTTAAGAATTTTTCATAACTTCCTTTCTTTTTCTTTCTTTCATTATCTAAATATTACTTTAAGTAAGTTCTCGCTGAGTGTGTTTAAGCTATCGAGAGTATTTATGAAGATCAGTAAGAGCACAAGTATTGTTCAAATAAGTTTTTTTTTTTAAAGTTATATAAGCACCCACACACATCACACGGTGTTTATAAATCTTCCTTTAGAAGACTCTTTCTTTGGAAGATTTATTTTGAAAAGCTTCATTTGGAATATTTTATTTTAAAATATTATTTTCTTTCAAAAATTATATTGAAATTATTCTACTTTATTCTATCAAATCACTTTTGATGATTTCATACGAATTGGTATACACCATGAAATTTATATGTGATAGTTACTAATTAAATTATAAATATATAGGTTGATCAATTTTATTTAAATCAATATTCAATCACGTGTTAAGGTAAGGGATATCATTTTCTTTCATACTCTTAAATTTACTATGGTAAGTATTATTCAGTAAAATTCCTGAAATGATTATATATTCTTTAATAGTTTGTTCTTTATTTAATATCATTTCACATGAACCTTCCTATTTACTTGAATCTTTCTATTGAACTTTAACCATTATTTTGAACTGTAGATCTTGAATATCATTCTTGAATTTGAGTCCACATCATGTTGACAATTTGGACATTATTTGACTCAGGACAAAGTATCTTATTATTTTGCTCATCATTTATATCTCTGTTGTTATTCTAATTATCAAGAATCAAGTTATTGTGAATATCTGTAGTCTGGGGTACAGATGATAGGATAAAGGCGATATAATGATGGTGTGTCTTTTAGGATATGTGGTGAATGTTCTCTTTGGCCTGAGGCAAATAAGAACTGTTATTGGTATAATTATGATCAGTGGTGTTTCAGATGATAAAAATTGATGATGTTTTTCTGAAAAAGAGAAGCAATCGGACATCATAGTCTACATGATTCTTCTAATGGATTGCTCATTCCGCTGCTATTATTGATCTAAAACTTGTTGTTTATTATATTCAATCAAGAACTCAATTATTGAAGGCTAGTGATAATTTACTCATTGTTATCTTAGTCATGATATTTTTTTACTAGGCTATTTGAGCTCACTCTTTCGTTTGTTTCATTGTTCTTCAGGAAATGAGAGAGTAGTCGGGTCTAGCCAGGGGATGGAGTGAATGTTCAAGTGATAGCTGTAATAGCCTTCACATGTTGTAAAATAGTATGACAATAATAGTGAAGATTTAATTGTGTATTATTGAACTCTATATTTTTGTACTATGTACTGTTTTATAATAGTTACCGTATATTTTTGGCGTCTCAAATTGGGCTGTGTAGGCCCAGATTTGAAGGTGTCACATAATCACCTTAAATTAACTTTCTTTGAATGACCTAATATTAATAACGTTGGTCTACCAATTAGTATATCGCATAGTGATTTATTTCACATTAATAACCTTCATTTACACTACATCAATCATTGAACACTTAATTTTCAATCCTTTAATCACCGAATAATATTATCAACATTTAATAATATTTTGATCACATAATTAAAATTTAATAACAGACCAATTACTTTATAATATTATCAACATTTGATAATATATTAACTACATACAAATATTATTAACCATTTTAATAATATTTTAGTCATTCACGAATATTATTAATCATTTAATAATATTTTACCTACTTAATAATATTATTAATTCTTTAATAATATTTTATTTATTTATAAATATTATTAACTATTTAATAATAATTTAATCACTTATTAATATTATTAATCTTTTAATAATATTTTATTCATTTAGTAATATCATTTATCATTTGACAATATTTTAATCTTTTACTAATATTATTATTCATGTAATTAACTTAAACTCTTATTAACATTATTAAGCATTTAATAATGTTTTTACTCTCCTTCTAATATTATTAACTATTTAATAATATCTTAATCCTTTAAGAATATTATTAATTATTTAATAATATTTTAACCATTTAATAATACCTTAATCATTTACTAGTATTATTAATCTTTTAATAATATTTTAACCCTTTAATAATATTAGTATTCATTTAATAATATTTTATTTATTTTTTAATAATATTATTTATTTTTTAATATTATTAATCATTTAATAATATTTTATTTATTCTCTAATATTATTATTTATTTAATAATATTTTATTCATGTTCTAATATTATTATTCATTTAATAATATTTTATTCATTTACTATTATTTTTATGCATTTAATAATATTTTATTCATTTACTAATATTATTATTCGTTTAATAATATTTTATTTATTTTTTAATATTATTAATTATTTAATAATATTTTAATCACTTTTTAATATATTTTTTTAAAAACATCTTCAATCCATAAAAACAATTTAATTTAATCGTTTTAACCTTATTCTATATTTTAATAATATTTTAATCTTATTTCTTTAAGTTAATTACTTTATGTAAAATTTATTTTACAAAACAATTATATTTGTTTTTACAAATTAATTTCTTACCTTAAACGCTTTATTTAATATTTAATATAATTTAAAGATCAAATAATTATCAAAATTGGTCCCATAATAATTTTAAATTTTTTTGGACCAAATAAACCCGAACAGGGAAAACTCGACCCGATCCAGAAATGAATTTTCTGGACAGCAAGGTCCACCGCTGCTGTGGTAGGCTAGGTTTCAAAAACCAAAATTTATTGAACTTTAATACGTTTAATTCAATCTTGCATAAAATATGCTATACACATCTAAATGACTTTAAATTTGATTTGCTATCTTCGTAACTTAATGTTCTTCAATATTTCATGAATCGATTCATTTTTCAAAAATATTTTGGACATCAAAATCATGATTGACTCCACTAAATTAACAATTAGGGTTTTAAAAAATGACACTTTTTGGTATAAAAATCATAACTTATTCATTTTACCATATTTTCCATGATTCAAGTTGGATTTTCTTAAGGACTTATAGATCTATGATACAAAATTTAAAGATCACAAAAATGACTTGGACATTTCAAACTACACACAACCAATCTAGACATTCAAATAAGATTTTTCTTAAAACATGCCCATATGTCATTTAGCTTCCATTCTTTTACATGTTAAACATATTAACACACCTATCATGTATCTTTGACCATAGATCTTCACATATAATCAAGATCTATCATCAAAGAGTTTAAAAATATATTTTTGAAAATATAGAATACATTTTATAGCATTAAATAGCTTTTTGACCATAACAAATCGCTTATAATAGATCTCATATACACACATATTCTCCATTATAGATCCATCCTTATCTCTTCAGATCTCACAATAGATCCTCTTTACATAGAAAACTCTCACAACAAACATGGTATAAAACATACAAGACATTAAACTATAAAACATAAATATAGATCTGAAGGTTATAACACTTTTTAATCTTATGGATCTTATTGTTCTTTTTCTTTATTTGATGTACGTACCTTAGTCAGACTCCTTCCTTTTTCTTCCTTTGATCCACCCGAAATCTCTCACACTCGCTAACACTCAAAGTGTTTTACTCTGACAAAAGCTCTAGCTTTTCTCTAGAATTCTCTCTCTTTCTCTCTCTCTCTCTCTCTCTCTCTCTCTTTATACTTGGTGAACTAACAAATGAGTTAACTCTTGCAAAGTTTGGTGTAGAGTTTTATTTATAGAACTCTCCTAAGCTTGTTAATCATCAACTAATCAACTAACACTAGATAATTAGGGACTCTGTTGAAGGTTGTTTGATTTGATGATGATGATTGTTGTGCAAAAATGAGTATGGTAAATGTGCTTACATGACTGGTTATCAATGTGTATCTGACAAAGTGCTTACGTGTTAATGTGTTTATGTGCTTACTTGATTATGTGCGTAGATGTTCTAAAAGTGCTTATGTGGTCAATTGACAAAGTGGTTATATGTTAATCAAATTATGTGCCTACGTGATCATGTATGATGTATATTTCAAATACTGTGATTTTCACACTTGTATAACACATATATGATCTTGTTGAAAACTATCTGATGCTTATAAAAGATAATGAAAGTTAGCTGATTCAAATGTTGTAAAGTCCTTTTAAAAGGTATATGTGTACAAATGACTTAGATTTTAAAGATCAGAAATGTTAGGTTGATCTTTCTGTAGGAGTCACTTTGCATAAAAGATGCATGATATAAGCAGAGTAGCATAAGATTGATTCATTGTTGTATGTCAGAGTCTGTAAAGTCCTTTCAATATATATAATGGTGTAATAATGTAAGAAATAACTTAGTTAGAAAAGATCAAATATGTTAGGTTGATCTTATGTTAGATCTGATCAGTATATATGATCGTAGAACGGACTCTACGATTCCAAGTAAAGAAGACTCAACGATTCCGTATAAATCGTAGAGTGAACCATACGACTCCTTACCTGAATAACTCTACGATCTTCAAAGAGAGACAGATGTGCAAGAGGTCTACAAAATAGTCAAGCTAAATTAAAGAACTGATCAAGTACAAATCGTAGAGCATAACTCTACGATCGTTGAACAGGCAGCTAAGCAGATCTGTAGTTAACGCAGAACCAGAAAATAAATGTACTCTACGATATACACATTCTAGCAAGATCGTAGAGTAAACTTGAAGAACAAGCACATACGAGAACTATACGATTTGCACAGTTAGAAGAAATCATAGAGTGAAACCGGATGTCAAAGACAATATAGAAGACTGTTCTACACATAGAACAATCGTTGATTAGAAATAAAGGATGTGCCAACTAAGACAACAACTCAACGATTCCACTGAAAAGCACTGCAGTCAACAACTTCACGACTAACGCAGAAGGACAAGCTAAGTAGAACGGCATCATAATGCAAAGCGCTGCAGACAAACTCTACGATCTGAACACAACAGCAAGATCACAGAGTAAAAGAGAAGATCGCTCCAACTCAACCATTTACCCGACATATTTCAAGTAACGAGTGGAGCTGAATTCGTAGAGTCCAAATGAGCAGACAATCACTCTACAAATTCAATATAAAAAGCAGCAAAGGATCATAACTGCAATATGGTGCGAGAGGAGAGAGTGTATTTCTCTTCCAGATTCGAAAGAGATTAAGTGCTTTTGAGATACAGATGCATGTCAGAGTCACAGAAGACTTCGTGCCTAAACGACTATAAGTCAGGACCCACTGCTCAGGAAAATGGTGAATAAGGTCAGACTAATGGGACATCTCTGAATGCATCAGAACAGCTGGTTCTAAAAGTCAAGGAAGGTATTTATTGATGGATCAAAAGATTAATTAGCAAAGAATATAATAATCTTTGCTGAACAACTCTAGGAGTGCAATGGCTATAAATTCAGAGAAAGCTAAGCTACAGTTTGATATATCAGAACATGTCAGAAAAGGGAAGAAGAACTGACACAAGCAGTAAGAAAGTCAACATCGAAGATATCAAGGATCTGCACAAAGCCAAAGTAACCCAACGGATCTTTCAACGGTAAAATATGAACAAAGATATAAAGGCTTTGATAATTCACAAAGAAAAATTGTTGTTGAAAAACAAAAAAGAGAGGATGCTGGACAACCACAGATCGTAGAGCAAAACAAAGATAAGTATGCTGAAGAACACTCTACGATCCACCAAAACACTAATACTGAATTGAGAAAGACATAGAGTGAAATAACTCTATTACAAGAGAAGTGTTCAGAACTGCTAGGCACGTAGTAGAGAGAAGCTTAAACGCCAACTTGATACAGACATGGGAGCAACTGAGTACCAAAAGGAAGGAGCATTACAGTCATCTCAGAAGCCCATCTCGAGAAGCTATAAACGGTCTATGATAAGAAGAAACAACTGAGTACCGAAAGGAATGAGCTTCACAGTCATCTCAGGAGTTCGTCTCGAGAAGCTATCAAGTACCAAAGGAGCTGAAGTTCAAAAGCCTAGCAGCACAAAGGGTGATCACGAGAAGATATTGAGCATATAAAGAAGCCAAGCATCATTGCCGAACTCAATATCATTTCAAGAATGATCACATCCTGCCACTGAGTATTTAAAGATAATGGAACTTAAAGTACAACTCAGTAGCAACTTCAACATATATCAACAAGCAAGGAGACAAGTCTGCTGGACTTGAAGAGGGTAGTTATATCCTTGTCTTAGTGACTAAAGAAGCCAAGTCTGCTGGACTTGAAGAGGGCAGTTATGTCCTTGTCCTAGTGACTAAACTAGCCAAATCTGCTGGTTTGAGGGGTTCTTAGTGAACCAGAGTTTCCAGGCCTGATGTGCTTGAAGGGTTCTGTATGAACCATTCTTAGTGGATTTCCTACTCGTTGTAGTAGAAGAGTGGAGTATGAGTTATTCAATCTCCGAACCACTTAAAACTCTCTAGTGTCATTTACATACAGTCATTTATATTTTGTCATATATATATATATATATATATATATATATATATATATATATATATATAACTGCTAAGATTGGTTTACTTGACAAGTGGTTATCTTCAATAAAGTCTTAACTCAACGGAAAAGCTTTACAAATCTTTAAGGGGAGTTTTCAAACTAATATTCCGATGTGTAAACAAATCTTGATTAAATGAATTAATTGGTAATAAACTTTTGAAGTTGAGTAAAAAGTTTATAAGAGATCTATTCAACCCCCCCCCCCCCCTTCTAGACCACTTGTGTGCCTCTGGGAACTAACAGACTCTAGTCCAACAAAACAAGATCCACAATTTAAGGGGAAAAAACATAGATCCATAATTTAGGGGAAAGAGGACATTGCATGGAGCCTTGTGCAAACCTAGCTATTTTTCCTCCATTTTCTCCAACACTTAACCCATGTATGGTTAACTCTTTATCCACTACAAGAAAAATGCTTAATCCCGACGGAATGAATTCAGTCGTAAATATGTTATTTTCGACGGAATATTCTGTCGAATTTAATTTCATCGGGAATAATTTATAACCGACCGAATTCCGTCGAGAATATGCAGGATGTTTTGGCGGCAAAGTTCCCGCCACCGCGAAAGTTATATTCGACGGAATAATATTAATGTCGACGGAATTTCAGTCGAACATTTAATTAAAACCGACGGAATATTGCCGATGGAATTCCGTCGAAAATAATGTTTTAAATTGCAGTGCTTCAGCCCGATCAGTTCATTTCTGCTTCTTCCTTCTTTAATTTCTTCCACCGCGCTCTCTTTCTTTCTCTCTCTCTCTCTCTCTCTCTCTCTCTCTCTCTCTCATCTCTCTCATTTCCCCTCCGACCCACCACCTCCGGCACCGGTGTTGCTTCTCCTCCGATCACCGGTGTACGTTGCTTCTCCTCCGCCCCATCCGAGTGTATAAGGTTTGTGTGTGTGTGTGTGTGTGTGTGTGTGTGTGTGTGTGTGTGTCTATATATATATATTTCTTTTTTTTTTTTTTGCTGCATCTTGGTTAAATATATATGTATATATTGTTGTTGGAATTGAGATTATTGATGCTCTGAAAATTGGGATTATTGATGCTTTGAAAGTTTTTTTGTGCTGAAATTGGGATTATGGATGTTCTGAAATTGGGATATTGTTGCTGAAATTGGGATATTATTGCTGAAAATTATCCTTTAAATTTATTTTGTGCAATTCCAATTTCTGTTAGTGTATATATAGCATGTTTATTGTGTTGAAAACAATCTCTCTTTCCTATTTCCTTTATTTTGTGCAACATGGATCGCAGGAAGTTCCCAAAGATAGCTGACCCATTTTTGCAAGGTATCCACTGCATATTTTTTTTTTACAAAAACTAAAAGTTATTTCTGACGGAATTTTCGTCGGAAATAACTTTTAGTTTTCCGACTGAATTTTCGACAGAATTAATCCCGACGCGCTTAGTTACGACCGAATTGCTGACCGAATTTTTCGTCAGAAATAAGGTAATTCCGACGAAAGTTGCTTATTTCCGACAAAAAATTCTATCAGAGATAAGCTTTTTTCTTGTAGTGATCATATAAACCACACAATGGTTAACTCTCTTCAATTCATCAATACTTAAAAAAATTGGGCTCCACTTTAGACTCTAGAATAAATTCCCATTTGAGCTCTTCCATTTAACTTGTTTTGACTCAATTATATTATTTGAATGAGCTACTAGTTAATTCTTTTAAGGCTTCCACCAATTAAATTAATTGGGTTCTTTATCTTATAATATATGAACCTGTTCATACTAACTTACAAAACTTAATAATAATAAGACTTGGGTTAGTTTAAATTAACTTAGACATATCATTTAATAATTCATTGAACTACTAATTAAATCATATAAGACTTACCACATTGAGCTTCTTTAATAAACACATTGGTTTGAATACATAATTCAATTAGACTTGTTATTTAAAAGTAATTTGGACTACTTGATTGTGTTCAATTATAAAACCCTAGCATATACCATAATCACACATCTCTATGGCTTACATTAAATTAAAACCCTCACATTCCTATAAGTACATGAACTTGATTAATCTTGTTCATTAACTATCACATACCACACACATATTCCCACATTGGTTTAACTTCAATAATTCATTTATTTTATTCTTCTTCATGAATCACACAAGTGATCACTTAGTAATTATTAATCTTCTTATTTTTCATTCAAAACCAATGTTCGAGTTTTATGATCTCATTTCATAAGCTCTGCATACTTTTATTTTCATTCCTTAGTTAATTCAAATTAATTAACTATCTTACAAGTTTTCATCACGTAGCACATATGCATACATATATTCATTACCACATAAGGTATATAAAAAGAAAAGTAAGGTTCGCAATTTTATCGGTCATTACACTCGCAACAAGAAGATTTGTTGAGATGCTTTGCACTATACAATACCATTGTCGGGAAAGGGCTTGTTCCTGATATAATTTGACATGCCATTCTCTGACAAGCGGGCTTGGCAAGTCTGGCATGCTGGATATTCTTTGAAAAAAGATGATTACTGAAGGTACTGTGGCTGATGAAAGGACTTTTAATATGCTAATACGAGAATGTAGTGAGAGGCATGAGATGTTGAAAGCCTTTGATTTGTTCAATGCTATGAAGTTGTTAGGATATTTTCCCGACATTCATGGACTTAATAAATTAGGTGATTTTCAATATTCTCATACCATTTTGCATGAGATGCTGGTAAAAGGTGTACATGTTACTCCTACTGAAAGAAAATATGTTTCTTTGGTTAGTGGTATGTGTAGAGTGGTAAATATTCGAGGAGCTTTCAAGCTTAAAGATGATATGGAGGCACTTGGTGTTAGCTCAAGAAATGTAGCTGAGAGTGCTATGGTTAGAGGGCTTGTACAGCAAGGGAAGATGGAAGAAGCAATGTTGGTTCTTGATTGCATGCTTCGGGGTCAACTTGTTCCCACTATTGCTACTTTAATTAACGAGTCTAATGCATATGTTCTGCAAGAAGAATAACTTTGATGATGGAACTTCATAGTGTAAAGCTTGATGTTGTTGCTTATAATGTCCTCATCAGTGGCCTTTGCACTAGTAGTGAAACTGTTCATGCGTTTGAACTATATGAAGAGATGAAACAAAGGGGTCTCTGCCCTAATACCACCACATTTACTGTTATCGTTAAGGCTTTTTCCGAAAAGAACAATCTTGTGAAGGGTGAAATACTTCTGATAGATATACAGGGGACTGATATCTTGAAATTGGAGTAGCCAAGATGTGCATGAAGGTTTAATGATTGCTATGCAGAAACTAAACTTTCTAAGGCACAAAAGTCGTAAACCTAATGCTAAAAGTGGGTAACAAAGCAGCGCCACAATACACCAAGAATTCAAGCATTGTATACATCCTACCCGTATAATAAAGCTGGTGGCTGGATCAGTTTTCTGGAGGCTTACAGCCTATCAAGATACTTGATGGGCTTTCAACTACAAAAGAGATTTGGTATAATGCATAGGACCAGTCTGGTTCACCTTACAGCTCGAACCTTATAATTGTCCATTCTTTTCAAATTTCCTGTTTAATATAAATTCCTTTGTAGCATCATTGTTTGCAACTTCTTTTTTCTCAACTTGTTTGTGCAGTTATCCATGGATATCATTTGCTTGGTTCAAATGGTGGGGAGCGCAATTTGGTGTTTCAATTGCCGACGCTGTGAGTGGAAGCATTGGCATGCCAAGCACATGATCAAGTTAATGTTCCCACATTGGCTTGGCTGAACCAATGGCCGCACGTGCCACGTAAGCCATTATCGATCCTAGTTTCCTTCTCCGTATTTTACCTTTGGACCTGCCAGACTGAAATCAGTACGGCTGTTCACATGTTTGCTTCAATTTTTTGTCTAGTAAACACAGTCTTCCTCTATCACAGTAATAGTAGGAAAATCACCTTTAGTTCCTCTACCATATGTAAAAGAGAGATTTGATATCCACGTTAAGCTTTACGATGAATAGATATGTTTAGAGTCGGAACTCAACAATAAATACCTAAAACTAAAGATCTACGTATAATGATTAATAACCTTTAAGATACTTGATTTTTTTTTTGAATCCTCCTGAGAATATTGTGGATCTGAATCAATATCTTTGTAGCCCAATATGTTTTCCTTGTAACATGTTAATTGGAGAATTCTGGTTGTACAACTAACAAATGAAACCAAAATGATCAGAATAATAGTGTATAATAGGGCATCAGGATGTGGTAAATAACTTCATTAATTATTGGCTATCCAGTTATGAAGCAGCTATTTATATAGGCAAGTAAAAGATAAGAATGGTACAAGTGGAAATCAAATTATGTTTTGAAAAACTGACGAAGTAACTCTATAAACTTGCATCAGTTTGAACTCATGTAATGAAGGTGTTATCACGAACTTCTGGATTCTAGTCGCAAAGTTTTTAAGTTATGCATAGTGGTATGACTTATGTAATGTTCTGATTGGTGCGAGAGGACTCCAATATCCCTTCCATCAAGCCGCTTTTGTTGACAATTTATCAAATAGCTGTTCTGTTAAATGTCTTACAATGTGAAGTTTCGTGAACTGCGGCTTGATTTTCCCAAGTTACCAAGATGGTCTGATTTCCTTGCTCTTTATTTCTTGTTCCTTCTTCAGGGTTGGGTGGGGAAGAAGCTGAAATGAAGCAGTTTTTTCTTTATTTTGAGGGGATATAGCATGGATAGGTGAAAGCGAAAAATTCAGACTATCAAGAAAAAAGGTATCAATATGATATTGTCCTCTGGCGCCCAAATTCGACCATATATTTAGTGGACATTAAGCTCATCTAATTTAGAAATTCTCCAGCTCTTTGCATCCATACCGTTGAATTGTCAAGTGGCGACCCAAAAGTAGATTGTTTCACCTTATCAAGGTGTGGGTGGCACAAAAATACCACCCCCTTCGCAATTACTCCCTCCGTACCAAAATATGAGTTATATTTTAATTTTTTTTTGTTCTAAAATAAGAAATATATTTTTATTTTTAGACCAGAAAGTGACATGAAGTTCCAAATATGTCATTACTTTTATTATTAGTTGATTGAGTACTATCATGCCACCACTACTACATTTATTTCTAATATTTGGAAAAAGTTTGAAAAAATAAAAAATTTCTTAGAAATTTTCGTTTTACGATTATATCTCTTAGTTTGAAAACGGGCGGGGTACTTCATTTCGCAATAATATGCTACTTGGACATTGTGACTTTTATTATTATCTACATTTATCAAAAAAATTATTATCTGCACTATGTTCTGATTTTTTAATCTATAAAGGCTGATATCAGAGTTCTTTAAACTATCTCTATTCTGAAAGTTTATGTGGAAATTTATGGTTGATTGAATGGTCTCATAACGAGTTAGAACAGGTCAACACGTCATTCCTATAAGTTGATATTGGAAACAAGGTCTTGTACCAGCAGAAAGCCGAAAGTGATACATGAGACAAGTGGATGCTTTCTGCTGAAGGTCAGGCCTCGTCAGGATAGTTGAGCTCTCTCCGTTTAATATATACAGACAAATTTGACAATCCCAATGATCAAATATGCATCATAGCTTGTGCATGAACATTTTGGATAACCGTGTTCTAAAAATTGGTAGACGGAACTAGGTGGGAGAAGGGGTGCCAACGCCTATCTTAGGCAGATTAGGTTTTTCTTATACAGTCTCATTTATTTATTATGTATTCTATATATTGATATATTTTATAAATTATATAGTAGATGTAATTTTTTAAAATTTTACATAAAAATTACCCATAAAAACACTCTTTTAAGGCTTAACAAATAATTTCAAGTAATATAGAGTTTCAAAGACTTTATTAAACGAATGTAGTAGATGTTTAATTTTGCTTAGGCAGTGCTAGATGCCCAGACAAAATTGAGGCGATAGAGGACCATCTAGAGCCTAGATGGGGATTAAGCGGATCTAAGTGGAGATTTTTAGGATACCGGTGGATAATAATTTGTCTACAAGAGCTTCTGTCTACAAGAATTTTTTGTTATACATAATTTGTATATGTGTTGTATATCTTGTTTACAAGGATTTTATATCATTCTAACTACTTTTCAGCGGGTGCTTTTTGTGCATGTTGACGTCCATTTTTGGTGACTTGTATGTGTGGACAAATTCATGCATTAATAGAGTGCATCTTTACTTGGAGCGGATTGTCACAATTTTCGAAGTCATTATTTATAAGATTTTTACAAAGTTAGCACATTCCGGGTACAATTCCAAAAAATAGTGATCAAGTTCATTATTTTTTGTGCAAACTAACATTCTTTTTTGGTAACTTATACGTGCAGACAAATTCAAGTGTTAACAGGTGCATTTTCGCTCGTGGGCGGATCAACACAATTTTCAAAGTCATTAGTTAAATTTTTACAAATTTATTATATTTCGGGTACATTTCTAAGAAATGGTGATCAAGCTCCATTTAGTGTTTTTTGTGAAGGTTAACGTCCGTTCTTAGTGACTTGTGCGTGCGGCCAAATTCAAGCGGTAAAAAGTGTGTATCTTTGTTCGTATATGTATTAGCTCAATTTTCAAAGTCATTTAGATTATTATAGATTTAGTACATTCCGGGTACATTTCCAAGAAATAGTGATCAAACTCCGCTTGATGCTATTTGTGGAGGTTAACATCCGTTCTCAGTGGCTTGTATGTGCGAACAAATTTAAGAGTTAAAAAAGTGCATCTCTGCTCTCCTCATTGTGGATTGACAGATTTTCCAAGTCATTATGTATCTAGATTTTTATGGTACATTCCGGGTACAATTTCCAAGAAATGGGGATCGAGCTTATGAATCTGCACCCAGTAATAGAGGCACAAGGATGAGGCTGTCCTAAAAAAACAGCAAGTGGGATACTCTTATGGTTTGGGTTGTTTCCCTTTCTTTGTCAAAAGATAAAGAATTGCCCTCCACATGGCAGACATAATATAGCAATTCTATTAGGACTTGACTTCCTTCAGTTGACTTTGTAACTAGTATAGTGCTTATCATAAGTATATATTCTTTTTCTTTTTCTTTAATTTTATTGTGTTCTCACTGCCATGTATATATATTTTTTTATATTTTTTTTATATTTTTCTTTTGGCTAATGTTCCTATTAATTTGTTCATATAATTATTATGATAACTGTATTACTAATGACTGTTTACATATGAGAGAGATCACACACACATGCAAACCACTAAGAATTTTATGAATTTTTGTTTTAATTATTTGAATAAGAGTTTTAAACTATTAATAGAAAAATATAAGAGAGAAATTAGGAATAAAATATGGGAGTGAGAAAGGAATTTAGTTTTAATCAAATAACTATCCTATGTAACGGTTAAAAATGGGACATCTTTATTGAAAACAATTAGTCTTTTCGTTCTCAAAAGGATGACTAAGATACAATTTTCTTTTGTCTTCATAAAAATAACACTAAGTATATAAAATAAAAGATAAATATGTCATTTAACGGAGTCCATTAGTATTTAAAAAAAAAAGACTCATAACTTTTATGTAATCTCGTGAGATCATTAAAAATAAATTTAAAATTTTTTTTATTTTATTTCCTCGACTTTTATTTTCTTAATTTGTGTTAAAAAATATATTCGGGATATTTTTTTGACGACGAATGAGTATTTTTTTTTTCTTTTTTAATAATATAGATAGATAATATTAATATGTACTCATTAACTCAATATAACTTTTGATCTTTATTTAGACATCTTAATATTTGTCCGTAACACCACTTAGATTTATATATTTTTTTAAAATTTAATTTCAAAAATAGTGTTTAATAGTAATCAACGATCATCAAATACAAGCACTCTTCCAAAAAGTGCTCTGCAAGTGTGATTCTCCTGTATGACACCTAGCGCTGCTACGTTTGAATTTTTGTGCTTTTGAAATCATGTTTACATTTAAACTTAAAAACACTTTTTAATGAAAACACTTATTATATTAACCAAAAAAAAAACACTAATTATAAATAATTTTACTATTAAAAAGAATTTCTACTCACCGTTCAAAAGGTGACTACAATTCTCCATGCTACGAAGATAATAATAATAATAATAATAATAATAATAATAATAATAATATTGTGACCCGAAATGTAATAAATTTGTAAAAATCTAACTAATGATTTTGAAAATTGTGACCTTATGTGACTGTTTATTTTTAATAACGTGACTTTTTTAATTATTTTTTTTAAATAAATAATGACATGAAATTAGTGAACAACTGATGCACATATAATTATTCAAATAATAAAAATAATATATATAAAAAATTAGTTGGATAACCAAACACTGTATCCATCTCAATTATTAAAACGTGGGGCATGACACGAATTTCAATGCCATGCCCCGTTTTTTAATAATTAAGATAGATGTAGTCTTTGGATGCTGTACACTTTTACTTATTCAAATTGTTTATTTGAAAATAGAGATATTACTCTGCTGTTGGAGCAATATGGTTCACATACTTGGCCTATTACAATCGAACATCTCACCGTTCCTCCTTAAAAACCAGAACCAACCATCACTCAATTTTCTCTCTCCTAGGGTTCCCTGGCCTCTAAACTAGAAACTCCCACTGCTTTACGCCACCTCAAACTGCATTCTTTCGCCATGACCCTCGTTGTCGACGTCGTACCCCGTCCTTGGCCCTCCTTCCACAAGTTATTCGACGGAATTCATGATCTCCAAGGTCAATGATCTTATGAACTGGCCCTGTCGTGGTTTTCTTTGGCCCATGACCTTCAGGTTTCTTTTTGAAATGGGAATCTTGTTATTCTTTTTCTTCTTGTATATTAGCTAGCAGTGGTGTGGTCTTTGGGGGTTCTTTTAAGATCTTTGGAATGGTGAGTTTTGATTTTGGACTCTTAGAAAGAATTTCTTTCACCGTTTGTAACACCCGAACTCGCTACATGTCCGAAGTACCAAACGAAACAAGCACAAAACAAAACTCACAAGACACAATATCAATAGCGCAACCCAAACAACAAACATATCAATGATTCTAATATTAAAATCCAACAATCTTTAAATAAAATTAATCTAACAATATTTCAATAAAATTACACTTGGGTTCAATAACTAAATGTTGAAAAGATAAATTTGGATACGCAGCTCCCCGACACAAAAGTCTCTTATCAAAATTCAAAAATCCAATAACCGCCATAAACTAAAAGAACTTCATCCATTCACAAAAGTCAATAGTGCTAAGCTCTTAATAAGATATCCTATAAAAATTAATGTAAAGGGTGAGCGGTAAAACTCAACAAGTGACAATCTTTACTATTTAAGTGGATTAAATACAATTTGCAAAATATTTTTTTTTTGAAATAATTTTTGTTCAATAACAATAGTAAATATACTTTTCGAAATAACATTTTCTTATTCGATAACAATAGTAAATATACTTTTCGAAAATAATATTTTTCTTATTCGAAAACAATAGTAAATATACTTTTCGAAAATAACCTTTTTCTTATTCGATAACAATAGTAAATATAATTTTCAAACCACAATGAATAATCACAAAACATAACTATATTCAAAAAGATTTCAATAAGTTCATTACATTTAATGTATCTTTTAATCCACAACCCAAGAGACTAAGGTTACAGCAACCTTGTAATACGACCCTTAAGTTCGATAATGTTAATGATCATGCACCCTATTAAGGGATCCATAAAGCACGCACCTCAAAGACTACTCTCTGAAGGGTATCTGTGACGCCCCCAAATCTGGGTTTCATAATCTCGAGTTTGGTGCTCACGATCTATCATCTTTAAACACATTTTATAACTAAAGCGGAAAAAGTTATATAAGTACATTACTAACATTAATAAGATACTAGCATGCTTATTAATCTACCAAGGACTTTCTTCTTACCCTTGTTTTTCTTAGAGATTTTTAGTTTAACTGGAAAAAAAATATATCATAATATAGTAAGGGTGAGCAACAACTTTGCTCAGCAAGTTTAAGTAAACAATAATCACAAGAAGGATATATCATAATTGAATGAAAATAACTTTTGAGGTTTCAACATTATATAATAATTGTGAAAGAACGAGATTTAAGTTTCAATTAAAAGAAAGGTTAAAGTCTTTACTGCTGACTGACCACTAAGGATCATGAACTAAAGCTAAGGCATATCAGTAATTCAACTGGACCTTTTAGTGTTTTGGCATTCGAGGGGATCAGCCGCTTGTACCTTATGTGTAAGCATAACATTCAGACATCTTGCGCATGTTCGATTTCCCAAAAATAATCCCCTTGTTAAGGGTTGTTCTTTCTCAGACTTACTATAAGAGTCCGCACAAACTATTGGCTTGGATAAGCTTTTAACAGTATTCAAGTTAATGACTTTATACATATATTGTCTAGCCAAAACAATTAGTTTAGACTATTTCTTAAACAGTTCATGAATCAAACGAACTTTAGAGTTTCAATTGCACTATGTGTGAATACATAAACAATATTGATGTAGAGTAATTTTTAATAATTAAACCAGTTAAAGATCTTGAAAAACAAATACAAGTTTAGGTATAGGAAAATTATCTGTAATGTAGTCTATTGCTTACACAATTTAAATTAACTCCATTTGGAACAACCTAACATTAATAATGTTGATTTTCCAATTAGTACCTCACATATCGGTTCATGTTAATAATCTTTGTAAATCTTACTTTAGATTATTAATTTAACCACATAATTAAACATTTAATAACACATCATTTGATAATATTTTAATCACATAATACCAATATTAATCATTTAATATTTTTAAAACTTTTGTCTAATATATTAATCAAATAATAAAATTTAAGTCTTTGCCTAATATTATTAATCACTTAATACTATTTTAACCATTTAATAATAGATTAATCACCTATTAATATTATCAATCATTTAATAATATTTTTTTTATTTTTTAATATTATTAATTATTTAATAATATTTATTCGTTCACTAATATTATTATTCATTGAATAATATTTTATTTTTTTACTAATATTATTAACCATTTAATAATATTTTATTTATTTTCTAATATTATTATTCATTTAATAATATTTTATTAATTTTCTAATATTATTATTCATTTAATAATATTTTATTCATTTACTAACATTATTATTCATTTAATAATATTTTAATTATTTAAATTTAGTCTAATAATATTATTATTTATTTGTACATTTTCTGACCCATTTTATACATTAAAGATCCGACTCGATCGGGATTATATAGCACAACACGACCCCGTAAAAAAAATATTTTTCAAATATTCAAGTTGGGTTATTTTTATAATCTCTAGAGCTATCTATAAAGCCATAGAACTCATAAAAATAATTTTCACAACTCATATTACAAAACATCAAACCACACAACTAGTTAGGATTTTTACCAGAAAACATACATATGCATTTTTCTTACTTTTATGCTCATACCCAACATATTAAAATATATATTAAACATGTTTAACCATATATCTACATATATAATATAGATCTAACATCATAGAGTTTTAAAATAGGTTTTTGAACCATAAAATCACATTTTCTACAACCAAAACACATTTTGACCACAGAAAACACATAATACACATTTTCTCCAACAAAGTTTCTCCATTATACCTTCAAACCTTTTATGGTTCCACAACACAAAATTCCTCTCACAACTAACCATAACAAAATAGAATAAAACAATATAATAAACTATAAGAAAAATAAAGATCTAAGTGAGAAAACTTTTCAACCTTGAAGATCTAGTGGCTCTCTTTCTTTTTCTTCCAAAATATGTTGTGTACTAGATGACATACACCTCCTCTCTTGATCTCTACCCGAAAATGACTAGCTTACAATGTCTCTCAAGCGTTTCTCTCATAAATCTCTCAAGGAAGCTCCCAACTTTCTATACTTGGTGAACTAACAAAATGACTAATAAACTTGGTAAGCTTGGTGATGCCTTCTATTTATAGAACATTTGGTAAGTGCACTTAGCTTCCTTAATCCACAAACAACTAGTTAATTATCCACTTAAACTAGCAAAAAAACAAGATCCACTTTTTATGGAACTAGGTTGCATTGGAAAGGGTTTCAAGGACTAGAGTTTTGTGAGAGTAAAATAAGGATTGCTTGGAGGAATGTACCCACTATGGACTCAACAATTAATTTCAATTGGACTCAAGATTAGGCTATACCAATTAATTCAATTGGGTTAATCAATTAAATTAGTATTGGGCTACTAATTATTATTCATTTAATTTACCAATTCATGGTTCATTTAATTTTCTACCAATAAGTCACTTTGAACTACTAGTTTAAAATCACTTGGGCTTAATTTAATAACTCACTTGGATTAATCATATAATCTGATTAGACTTTTTTTTATAGTTAAGCTGACTACAAGAATTAGTTTAACTACAAACCCTAGCACATACAAAGACTTGGGCTTGTTTAATTAATTCCTTCATTATTTAATTTTTCTTCCTTATCACATTTAATAGATGAGAAATTACACACACACACACATAAATCAAATCACATAAATGTACAATTAATTCACACAAAAATATACTTCATTGATAATTAATTATAAATTCTAATTAAAATGTGGATTAAAATCCATGGTCATTACAGTATCTAAAGGTATGCACCTTAGTAGGTCTAATATAGCTTCAGAACTAACGTGAAACACTAACGAGTTCTATACATAACCAGACTAAGGTTTCTAAAATTAATTTATCAATATTATCGATGTTCAAAATATTTTAAAACTATACTTATTTCACAGCTCAAAAATCACATAAATCTCATTTTCTAAATCAAAACTCTATTTTGATATTTGATCTAAGTTTTTAACAAAATACAAGTGTAACGTTTTTATTCAAATAGAAATTTTAAATAAAGTGTAACAATTTTTGAAACAATACATTTAAGCAGCCGAATAATTATTAAATCATACATAAATATAAATGATAATTTCATAATACTAAATAGTTAATAAAGTTACACTATACAATTTTCAAAATACTAAATAGTTTAAAAAATCACTTACACTATACAGTTCGAAAATACTAAATAATTCGAAAAGTCACTTACCTCAATATTTATGACGACCCCAAATCCGGGTTCCATAACCTCGATTTTGGTTCTCACTGTACAATACTAAATACATAATTTGCATTTAAACTTCGCGAGAAAAAAAAAAGGTTCCTTATAAAAAGGCTACCATCCCAAGGTCGATTAACCTTAATATAATCATTACATACCTTAAGAGATTACAAAAGATTTACAACAGAAATTACATATAAGTAATTAATCTAACATGCATCAAGCTAGTCTAAGCTTTGATTTTTCCCTTGCCTTTGTCTTGTTTAGAACATTTAGGCTTAGCTGAAAATAAGTCATGATATAGCAAGAATTAGCAACTAAATGACTCAGCAAGTTTAAGAGCAAATAACATAAGATATATCATGATAAAAGGGAAATTAACATCAGGATTTTTAATAATAGATAATAATTGTGAAAGAACAAGAATCAATTTTTCAATAAAAGAATGAATTGACTCTTTACTACTGAGTGGCCTTTAAGGACCATGAACTGCTGTTAAGGTATAACAGACATATATATATCTGACACCTCGGTAATTTGGTATGCGAGGGGATCAGCCTCTTGTAGCCAATGTATATGCATAACATTCAGACATCTTGCGCAAGTTCGGTTTCCCGAATAAAAATCTCCCTTATTTAGTTGTTCATTCTCAGTCTTACCATAAGAATCTGTATCAACTAATAGTTTGGATAAGCTTTTAAAATATTCAATTTGATGAATTTAAACATGCATTGTCTAGCTAAAACAATTAGCTTAGACATTCTTAAATAGTTCTTAAATTAATGAACTATAACATTTTGCAAATGTACTATGTGCGAATACAATGACAATAATGATGTGAAATAATTTTAAATAATTAAACCACTTAAGGCTCTAGCAAGTAAATATAAGTGTAGAGACTTGCTCAACAATAATTGAATTGCTCAATAAAAATTTGAGTGAAGATAAAGAAAACTTGCCTCATGCGTAGACTACTGCTAACCAATTCAATTTAATTATCTCTGAATAGACCTAATAATTAATCAAGTTGATCTTTAAAATAGTATCATATATACATTCATATGATAACTTCTACACATCTTACATCTCTAACACTTAACCACATAGTTATATAATTAAGGGTATATTAAAACACTTAGAAAATATTTCAATCACATAAAACCTATATTATTTATTTAATATAGTTCAACTCTTATATAATATTATTAACAATTTAGTAATATTTTATTAGTCTCATAATATTATTAATCATTTAATAATATTTTATTAACATTCTAATATTATTAAACTTCTAATAATATTTTAATAATTCTCTAATATTATTAATCATTTAATAATATTTTATTACTTTATTAATATCATTAATTATTTAATAATATTTTATTCAATTACTAATGTTATTCATTATTTAATAACTTTTTAATCATACACTAGTATTATTGATCAGTTAATAATATTTTAATAATCTCCAAACAATACCAATAGTTCATTTTTTAATTGTGTTATCCTTAGTCTTTATTTTAAACATTTAGCTACTCATTAATTATTAATAAACTTCATATATTGGTTTATTATACAAACACATTTATTTTACGCTTAGTTCAACTTAAATTTTCAAAGAAAATGCGACCCGGACCGACCCGACCCGACTCGGACCGGACAACTTGGACTTTCTGCTTTCAAAGCCGGGGCGCTCAACCTAGGCCAATTTGGGCGCCGGGGCGCTCAAAACAGAACACAAAACCCTAATTTGGACTGTCCGACATTCAGTCACTCCGACAGCTGTAGACACCCAAATTTTGCGCCTGTGTACTAACCCTGACAGGAGGGCAAAATCGTCATTTGACCCGACATGCGAAAAGGAGGGTGAACCCCAACACGAAGCCACCCCAACGATTTACGATCAAAAGCCGCCACAACGGACAACGAGCATCCGGTCACTTGAGGCAAGTGCGGCCAGCCGCAGGTGCACTTGCGGCTGCCTGCTGAACTCTATACAGCGGCCATTTCCACCCTAGAAGAAGAAGAAGAGAAGAAATTAGGGAGTTTTAGAGAGAGAAAGCTTGCAGGAGGAGAGAAAAAGAGTGTTGTTCTTGGTTAGATTTGAGTGAAATATTTGTATTATCTTGCTAGTGAGTCAAGTGTTCTTGTGGTGTGGTCCGATTTGTGAAATAAGAATCTTTGATGGGCATTTTGCAAGGTGAAATGTGACACCCCCAAATCTAGGCTCATACAGCCCAAACTTGAGTCGTCATTATTTCCTGAGTTGGCAGGAGGATTGTTTGGGGCCTCTTGATTCTCGGCTACATTCGCTTCAGGCATTCCATAGTTAACCTCTTGATTTCCAGATGTCATACTAAACTGTTGTCACAAAATAATTGTTAGTTCAAACAAACTGACTCATCTCTTCATGTTCCTACATTCAAATCGATTCATTAGATAACAAAATCTAATTTAGGTAGGACACACTAGTGATTAATTATATTCATCTCTCCCCTCCTAGTTCTAACCCCAGATCTCCATTAAAGACCATATCCCTAAACTCTGATGCCAACTGTGACGCCCCCAAATCTAGGCTCATACAGCCCAAACTTGAGTCGTCAAAAGACTACAACAAAATTATTACAAGATAGAATAACGTTCAACAATACAGTGTATAATAATACACAACTAAGTCTTCATAATTATTGTCACACTATATACAACATGTGAAGACTACAATAGCTATCACTCGGACCGTCACTCCATTCCCCTGCTAGACCCGGCTACTCTCTCATTTTCTGAAAAATAATGGAACAAAAGAAAGGATGAGCTCAAATAGCCCAGTAAAGAATATCATGACTAAGATAATGACAAGTAAATTATCGTTAGCCTTCAACAGTTGAGTTCTTGATAGAATACAATAGACTACAAGGTTTGTATCAAAAACTGCAGTTAAATTCTTAAACAATGTTCAGATCAATAATAGCAGCGGAATGAGCAATCTATTAGAAGAATAATGCAGACTATAGTGTCCACTCGCTTCTCTTTTTAGTAAAAATATCATCAACTTTTATCATCTGAAATACCATTAGTCAAGATAATACAAATTCACAGTTCCTGATCATAATCATGCGGATCAACAGTTCATCTTTGCACTACGGGCCAAAGACATTCAATATAACACCAACGGTCATGATTATACCAGATTCAGCCTTTGGTCATAATCGTACCAAACAACAGTTCATCTTTGCACTACGGGCCAAAGAGAACATTCACCACGTGCCATAAAAGACACCGAACAGATGTATCGCCTTTAACCTATTATATCGCCTTTAACCTATCATCTGTTCAACAATTATATCGCATCTGTGCCCCCGGCCACAGATATTCACAACAACTTGAATTTGGATGATTAGAATGATATAAATGATGAACAGAAGAAACAGGATAAACAATAAGTATCAAAAGTTTACTTTGTACATATTCAAATAATGTCCAAATTGTCAACATGATGTGGAGTGAAATTTAAAAATGATATTCAAGATCCACAGTTCAGAATAACGGTTACAGTTCAATAGAAAGGTTCACGTAAATAGGATGGTTCAATTGAAATGATGAAGTGCAACTATTATGGAACATATAATATTTTCAGGAATTATAGAAGCAATAGTTCCATAATAAGTTTCGATTTAGGTGTATGAAAGAAAATAATATCCCTTACCGTAGCAGGTTTGATTAACAAAAGGTGAAGGAAATTAATATCCCTTACCATAGTAAGTTTGAATAATGGAAGATGAAAAAGATGGTATCCCTTATGAGTATAAAGGAAAATGATATCACTTACGAATATGAAAGAAAATGATATTATAAACGAATAAGCAATAAAAGTGTCATGTGATAATTCGTGTAAACAAATTATTTCCACAAGAGACAAATAAGAAATGAATACAAGGAGTAATTCACCAAACATGCGGTAATCCGCGTAGTCAGGTTATTCTCAGAGATTAATAAGGAATGAATACGAAAGGTTATTCACCAACAGGCGATAACAGTGATACAAATGATGAACAGAAGAACAGGATAAACAATAAGTATCGGAAGTTTACTTTGTGCAGATTCAAATAATGTCCAAATTGCCAACATGATGTGAAGTGAAATTTAAAAATGATATTCAAGCTCCACAGTTCAGAATAACGATTACAGTTCAATAGAAATGTTCAGCAAATAGGAAGGTTCAGTTGAAATAATGAAATTCAACTATTATGGAACATATAATATTTTCAGGAATTATAGAAGCAATAGTTCCATAATAAGTTTCGATTTAGGTGTATGAAAGAAAATAATATCCCTTACCGTAGCAGGTTTGATTAACAAAAGGTGAAGGGAATTAATATCCCTTACCATAGTAAGTTTGAATAATAGAAGATGAAAAAGATGGTATCCCTTATGAGTATAAAGGAAAATGATATCACTTACGAATATGGAATAAAAGTGTCATGTGATAATTCGTGTAGACAAATTATTTCCACACGAGACAAATAAAAAGGTTTATTCACCAACAGGCGGTAATCCGCGCCGTAAGGTTATTCCCACCAATTTGAATACGAAGAGTTATTCACCAAACAGGCGATAATCCGCGCCGTAAGGTTATTCCCATCAATTTGAATACGAAGAGTTATTCACCAAACATGCGATAATCCGCACCGTAAGGTTATTCTCAAAGATTAATAAGGAATGAATACAAAAGGTTATTCACCAACAGGCGGTAAACCGCGCCGTAAGGTTATTCCCACAATTTGAATACATGGAAGTAAATGGCACAAGAAAGAAACAATAATATTTTCGAGAATCAAAGAATGATAATCCCTTCAAGTAAGAAAAAAAATAATATCCATTTATGATGATGCAAAGAATGATACCCCTTACCTTAACACGTGACTGGATATTGATTTAAATGAGGTTGATCAACTTGAAAAATTTCTGCACTCCTTTTGGCTTTCAAACTCTCAAAATAACCTTACTATGCTCAAAATTCTCTCACAATAAACTTATAGAAAAATTTATGTATTTTAGATATGATTTTCTTATTCAGCGAAGGGCCTATTTATAGCAAATGAAGTTACTATGCGTAGCACGCCGGGGAAGGAAAAATGGGGGGCTGCGCCTCCCCCCGGCTGCGCAAACGTTTTTAAAATTTTTTCAATACTTGCACAGTAACTTTGCACAGTAACTTTAAAAATTTTCAAAAAGTGAACAGTAACTTTTGTCGGCAGATGAACAGTGTCTTTCCCGAGATGAACAGTAACTTCCGTCAGTGAATAGTAACTTTTCCGGGAATGAATAGTAATTTTTGAAAAATAATAATATTATATATATATTTTTTTGATAAAACAAAAATACCAATTAGTAATATGACAACTAAAATAATTCTACCACAGTGATAACAATAATTCAAAATAATGTAACGACTACTGTGTCGATTATCAGATCAATAATATGAATTACTATGCATTTGTTACTGTGGCAATTATTGGTTTAATAATGCAACATGTCGTGTAGTAACAATAATGCAAAATACTGTGTAGCAACAATTATTGAATTGATAACATAAAATATTATGCAGTGATAATTATTGATGAAATGATGCGCAACAGTTACAGTGTCAATTATTAGACCAATAATACGAGACACTGTGCAATACCGTGTGCTACTGTAGAGTACCACATGCTACCGTAAAATACCATAAATTACCGTATGCTACTACTCTTTTATCACTAGTATTTAAACAGTTAACACCGTTGACTATTTTTATTTAAAAAGGTTACTTCTGTCGTTTTCTATATCCGACAATTATTCCGTTGTGGGGTCCACCAATAATTAGTTATTTTGGCGCCGTCGTACGGCCCGAATATTCCCCGACCAAACGAATATTCCCCGACAAAGCGAATATTGTCCGACAAAATAAAATTTGCACATAACATCCTTAACTTTTAACTTTATCTATTTAACCACTTACTGTTTTAGAAAAAAATATATATGAAGAAAATTAATTTTATATTTCATAAAATTCGGGGTCTTACAACCTCCCCTCCTTATGAAATTTCGTCCCCGAAATTGACGTACCTGACATTTCGAAGAGGTAAGGATACTTAGATTTCATCTCAGATTCTAGCTCCCAGGTCATTTCTTCAATATCTTGGTTTCTCCATAAAACCTTAACTTGAGTTATAACCTTTGAGCGTAGGATCTGCTCCTTCTTATCTAAGATCTTGACAGGTACCTCATCGTACGTTAAATCCTCGGCTATAACGTCCGGTTCTAACTCAATGACGTGGTTTGGGTCCTTCACATATTTACGTAACATAGATATGTGAAAAAAGTTATGGATGCGAGACATACTTGGTGGTAGGGCTAGTCTGTAGGCTACGGTTCCTACTCAATCGAGAATTTCAAATGGGCCAACAAATCGAGGGTTGAGCTTTCCTCTCTTTCCGAATCTCGTAATCCCTTTCCATGGAGAAACACGTAAGAATACATGATCTCCGACGTTGAAACTTTCGTCTCTCCGATGAAGATCAGCATAACTCTTTTGTCGTTCTTGTGCGGTCTGTATTCGTTGTCGGATCATTTGGACCTTTTTTGTTGTCAAGCGTACCAACTCGGGTCCCAACAGTTTTGCTTCTCCTACCTCATTCCAACATACTGGAGAGCGACACTTGCGTCCATATAAAGCCTCGAATGGAGCCATACCTATACTTGCTTGGTAACTGTTGTTGTAGGAAAATTCCACCAATGGCAAGTACTTATCTCAACTTCCTTTGAAATCTAGTACGTAAAGTCTTAAAAGATCTTCGAGGGTCTGGATCGTCCTTTCTGATTGTCCGTCCGTTTGAGGATGGTATGCAGAACTGAATCGTAGCTCAGTGCCCATAGCTTTTTGTAGACTGATCCAAAAGCGTGAAGTGAATCTAGGATCTCGATCAGAAACTATGGAAACTAGCATGCCATGCAATCTCAAGATCTCATTTATGTACATACCGGCAAGACGTTCAAGTGAAAAGTTTTCTCGTATAGGCAAGAAATGAGCAGATTTGGTCAATCTATCTACGATGACCCAAATTGCATCTAAGCCTTGAGACACTTTGGGAAGACCCGTCACGAAATCCATATTGATGTGTTCCCACTTCCATTCGGGAACCTCAAGTGGTTGTAATGGACCCTTAGGTACTTGATGCTCTGCCTTGACACGTTGACAAGTTAGGCACCTTGAGATAAACTCTGCAATCTCCCTTTTCATATTATTCCATCAAAATGTATGTCGAAGATCTCGATACATCTTGGTACCTCTTGGGTGGATTGCAAACGGCGTGTTGTGTGCCTCCGTCATGATTTTATGCTTCAATTCAGGATCGTTAGGAACACAGAGTCGAGAGTTAACTCGAAGTATTCCTGTCTCGTCGATTCTTGCTTCGGGGATGGCACCTTTTTGTACTTTCTTCATCATGTTCATCAGTTCCTGATCGGTAGCTTGAGCAGCTTTAATTTTATCCATTAAAGCTGGTTCTACTCACACGTGAGCAACCTTCGAGTGGGTCCCTGGTGTCTTTAGCTCTATCTCCATCTTTTGCAAGTCGTACAAAATACACTTTTGTGTTGTCAGCAGTGCACTTGTACTCGCATAAGATCTTCTGCTCAAAGCGTCAGCTACAACGTTCGCCTTTCCCGGGTGATACTGGATTGTGTGGTCGTAATCCTTCAACAGCTCAAGCCAACGTCGTTGTCGCATGTTGAGTTCCTTCTGGGTGAAGAAATACTTGAGACTTTTATGATCCGTATAGATATCCACCTTTTCTCCGTACAAATAGTGTCTCCAGATCTTCAATGCGAAAATGACTGCTGCCAACTCTAGATCATGAGTAGGATAATTTTTCTCATAATCTTTGAGTTGTCGAGAGGCATAGGCTATAACCTTTCCATGTTACATAAGGACACATCCTAGACCTTTTCCTGAAGCATCGCTATATATGACGAATTCTCCTGATCCTGATGGAATGGTCAGAACAGGAGCTGAAACCAGTCTCCTCTTGAGTTCTTGGAAACTTTTCTCGCATTCCTCGCTCCATATGAATTTTGTGCTTTTCCGAGTAAGCTGAGTTAATGGAGTGGCGATTCGAGAAAATCCTTCTACAAATCTCCGATAATAACCAGCTAGGCCCAGAAAACTTCGGACTTCGGTTACTATCTTGGGTTGTTCCCAATTTAGTACCGTTTCAATCTTCGCAGGATCGACTGATATTCCTTGACTAGAAATCACATGCCCAAGAAACGTGACCTCCTCAAGCCAGAACTCACATTTCTTCAACTTGGCATATAATTTGTTCTCACGGAGCTTTTGGAGTATCAATCTCAGGTGTTGTTCATGATCCTCGCGACTCTTGAAGTATATGAGGATGTCATCAATAAAGACAACCACAAAATAATCCAAATATTCCTTGAATATTCGGTTCATCATGTCCATGAAAGCTGCAGGAGCATTGGTTAGTCCAAAAGGCATGACTAAAAACTCATAATGCCCATAACGAGTTCTGAAAGCAGTTTTTGGAATGTCCTCAGCTTTAACCTTTAACTGATGATATCCAGAACGGAGATCAATCTTTGAGAAATGTTGAGCACCTTGTAATTGATCAAACATGTCATCGATCCGAGGCAACGGGTACCTGTTTTTGATGGTGACATGGTTCAATTCTCGGTAGTCAATGCACAATCTCATACTCCCGTCTTTTTTCTTCACAAATAGAACAGGAGCACCCCAAGGTGATGCACTCGGACGAATGAAACCGGTATCCAACAATTCCTGTAGTTGGACTTTTAACTCTTGAAGTTCAATGGGAGTCATTCGGTATGGGGCTTTGGAAATGGGTTTGGTACCGGGTTCAAGATCAATACAAAATTCAATTTCACGGTTTGGGGGTAAGCCAGAAAGTTCTTCAAGAAAAACGTCAGGAAACTTATTAACAATGGGAATATCATTCAAGTTTGACGTATTTTTGTTCAAATCAGTGACATGAGCTAAAAAGGCTTGACATCCGTTTTTCAATAAACGAATGGCTTTATGGCTAGAAATAACAGTTATAGATTTCAATGGTTTAGTTGCTTGAATTTGCATGACAGGTTGATTAGGAATATGAAAACTAATAATCTTATGAAAACAATAAATTTTAGCATGATGGGTAGGCAACCAATCAATTCCTAAAATCACATCAAATTCATGCATTTCCAAAGAAATAAGGTCAACAGGTAATGTGAGGTTGTTGATTTGAACTAGGCAAGATTTATAGACAGTAGATGTAATGGTCATTTCTCCTAATGGGGTTTCAACTGATAAGTCAAAGTCCAAATTTTCAGGAGTTAAGTTTAAACGCTGAGCACATGCAGGTGAGATAAAAGAATGGGTAGAGCCAGTATCTAACAAAGCGTAGACTTCACGAGAATTTATGAATAGCTTACCGGTTATCACCTCGTTCGAGTTTTGTGCCATTTGGGACGTCACAACAAAAGCTCTTCCTTGAACTACAGATTTTCCCTTATCTATGCTAGCTTTTGGTATCATCATTGCAGCTGGACTCGATTTTGTGGCAGGACAAAACCGCGCAAAATGACCCTCTTTCCCACAACTGTAACACTTTTTGGACTGTTGCGTACAGTTTGGGCTGATGTGACCTTCCTGACCACACCTATAACATCTCACTGGTGGTCGATCTTCTCCCCTTGAAACTGGGGTCGGTGCTGGTGCTGGTACTGGTGCTGGTGCCCTTCCATAATTATTATGGAATCTCTTTCTTTTGAAATTGTTCCCACTGGATTCTCCTCTTCTGTTATTTGATGTGGAATTACCACCGAAGTGTTGGTTACCTCCTCGATGGTTCTCGTTCCTGCGGTTGTTGTCATTCCTTTCTCTATGCTGATCATTAACTCTTGGCTGCAATGTTTCATCTGTTTGCTCCACCCTTTGAGCCCTATCCACAACATCTGAATACAAACTGAATTTATGAGAGCTAAGTTGTTGACGAATTTTGAGTATCAAACCTCTTAGGAACATCCGACTCATTCGTGCTTCGTCATCCACTAGATGGGTGGCAAAACGAGATAACTCGGCGAACTTAGCTTCATATTGGGAGACTGTCATGTTTCCCTGCTCCAGCTTAATGAATTCCACCTCTTTCATATGGCGGATGCTTTCTGGGAAATACTTCTCGTTAAACAGTTCTTCGAATTCTGTCCAAGACATTTCGAGTGCTGAAGGTTGGATACGTTTTACCGCTTCCCACCAATGATCCGCCTCACCTCGTAACATAAAAGTGGCAAATGGCACCTTCTGATCATCAGCGCATTGTAAGACATCAAGTATTTTTGTCGTCTGCTTTAGCCATGCCTCTGCTTTGAGTGGGTCAGGCTTCCCGTGGAATTCAGGTGGTCCCAATTCTTTAAATTGCTTGACAGTGACCATCCTCAAACTACCAGCGTTTCTACCGTTATTATTGACTGGATTTCCTCTTGCTTGATTCTGTATGAACTGCATGAAATTCCTAAAGAATCCATCGTTCATCATGTTATCAGGAACATTATTTCCTGAGTTGGCAGGAGGATTGTTTGGGGCCTCCTGATTCTCGGCTACATTTGCTTCGGGTATTCCATAGTTAACCTCTTGATTTCCAGATGACATACTTAACTGTGGTCACAAAATAATTGTTAGTTCAAACAAACTGACTCATCACTTCATGTCCCTATATTCAAATCAACTAATTAGATAATAAAATCTAATTTAGGTGGGACACACTAGTGACTGATTATATTCGTCTCTCCCCTCCTAGTTCTACCCCAGATCTCCATTAAAGACCATATCCCTAAGCCCTGATGCCAACTGTGACGCCCCCAAATCTAGGCCTACACAGCCCAAACTTGAGTCGTCAAAAGACTAGAACAAAATTATTACATCAAAGCACAACGTACAACAATACAGTGTATAATAATACACAACTAAGTCTTCACTATTATTGTCACACTATTTTACAACACGTGAAGACTAGGATAGCTATTCCTCGGACTCTCGCTCCATCCCCCGGCTAGACCCCGTTACGTTCTCATCTCCTGTTGAAAACAATGGAACAAAAGAAATGGTGAGCTCAAATAGCCCAGTAAGAAATATCATGACTAAGATAATGACGAATAAATTATCATTAGCCTTCAACAGTTGAGTTCTTGATAGAATACAATAAACTACAAGGTTTATATCAAAAACTGTAGTTAAATTCTTAAACAACGTTCAGATCAATAATAGCAGCGGAATGAGCAATCTATTAGAAGAATAATGCAGACCATAATGTCCACTCGCTTCTCTTTTTAGTAAAAACATCATCAACTTTTATCATCTGAAATACCATTAGTCATGATAATAAAAATTCACAGTTCCTGGTCATAATCATGCAAATCAACAGTTCATCTTTGCACTACGGGCCAAAGATATTCAATAAAGCACCAACGGTCATGATTATACCAGATTCAGCCTTTGGTCATAATCATATCAACCAACAGTTCATCTTTGCACTACGGGCCAAAGAGAACATTCACCACGTGCCATAAAAGACACTGAACAGATGTATCGCCTTTAACCTAGTATATCGCCTTTAACCTATCATCTGTTCAACAATTATATCACATCTGTGCCCCCGGCCACAGATATTCACAACAGCTTGATTCTTGATGATTAATACAAATAACAGTGATACAAATGATGAACAGAAGAACAGGATAAACAATAAGTATCGGAAGTTTACTTTGTGCAGATTCAAATAATGTCCAAATTGCCAACATGATGTGAAGTGAAATTTAAAAATGATATTCAAGCTCCACAGTTCAGAATAACGATTACAGTTCAATAGAAATGTTCAGAAAATAGGAAGGTTCAGTTGAAATAATGAAATTCAACTATTATGGAACATATAATATTTTCAGGAATTATAGAAGCAATAGTTCCATAATAAGTTTCGATTTAGGTGTATGAAAGAAAATAATATCCCTTACCGTAGCAGGTTTGATTAACAAAAGGTGAAGGGAATTAATATCCCTTACCATAGTAAGTTTGAATAATAGAAGATGAAAAAGATGGTATCCCTTATGAGTATAAAGGAAAATGATATCACTTACGAATATGGAATAAAAGTGTCATGTGATAATTCGTGTAGACAAATTATTTCCACACGAGACAAATAAAAAGGGTTATTCACCAACAGGCGGTAATCCGCGCCGTAAGGTTATTCCCATCAATTTGAATACGAAGAGTTATTCACCAAACAGGCGATAATCCGCGCCGTAAGGTTATTCCCATCAATTTGAATACGAAGAGTTATTCACCAAACATGCGATAATCCGCACCGTAAGGTTATTCTCAAAGATTAATAAGGAATGAATACAAAAGGTTATTCACCAACAGGCGGTAAACCGCGCCGTAAGGTTATTCCCACAATTTGAATACATGGAAGTAAATGGCACAAGAAAGAAACGATAATATTTTCGAGAATCAAAGAATGATAATCCCTTCAAGTAAGAAAGAAAATAATATCCATTTATGATGATGCAAAGAATGATACCCCTTACCTTAACACGTGACTGGATATTGATTTAAATGAGGTTGATCAACTTGAAAAATTCCTGCACTCCTTTTGGCTTTCAAACTCTCAAAATAACCTTACTATGCTCAAAATTCTCTCACAATAAACTTATAGAAAAATTTATGTATTTTAGATATGATTTTCTTATTCAGCGAAGGGCCTATTTATAGTAAATGAAGTTACTATGCGTAGCACGCCGGGGAAGGAAAAATGGGGGGCTGCGCCTCCCCCCCGGCTGCGCAAACGTTTTTAAAATTTTTTCAATACTTGCACAGTAACTTTGCACAGTAACTTTAAAAATTTTCAAAAAGTGAACAGTAATGAACAGTAACTTCTGTCGGCAGATGAACAGTGTCTTTCCCGAGATGAACAGTAACTTCCGTCAGTGAATAGTAACTTTTCCGGGAATGAATAGTAATTTTTGAAAAATAATAATATTATATATATATTTTTTTGATAAAACAAAAATACCAATTAGTAATATGACAACTAAAATAATTCTACCACAGTGATAACAATAATTCAAAATAATGTAACGACTACTGTGTCGATTATCAGATCAATAATATGAATTACTATGCATTTGTTACTGTGGCAATTATTGGTTTAATAATGCAACATGTCGTGTAGTAACAATAATGCAAAATACTGTGTAGCAACAATTATTGAATTGATAACATAAAATATTATGCAGTGATAATTATTGATGAAATGATGCGCAACAGTTACGGTGTCAATTATTAGACCAATAATACGAGACACTGTGCAATACCGTGTGCTACTGTAGAGTACCACATGCTACCGTAAAATACCATAAATTACCGTACGCTACTACTCTTTTATCACCAGTATTTAAACAGTTAACACCGTTGACTATTTTTATTTAAAAAGGTTCCTTCTGTCGTTTTCTATATCCGACAATTATTCCGTTGTGGGGTCCACCAATAATTAGTTATTTCGGCACCGTCGTACGGCCCGAATATTCCCCGACAAAGCGAATATTGTCCGACAAAATAAAATTTGCACATAACATCCTTAACTTTTAACTTTATCTATTTAACCACTTACTGTTTCAAAAAAAGATATATATGAAGAAAATTAATTTTATATTTCATAAAATTCGGGGTCTTACAGATGATATCCAGAACGGAGATCAATCTTTGAGAAATGTTGAACACCTTGCAATTGATCAAACATGTCATCAATCCGAGGTAACGCGTACCTGTTTTTGCTGGTGACATGATTCAATTCTCGGTAGTCAATGCACAATCTCATACTCCCGTCTTTCTTCTTCACAAATAGAACAGGAGCACCCCAAGGTGATGCACTCGGACGAATGAAACCGGTATCCAACAATTCCTGTAGTTGGACTTTTAACTCTTGAAGTTCAATGGGAGCCATTCGGTATGGAGCTTTGGAAATGGGTTTGGTACCGGGTTCAAGATCAATACAAAATTCAATTTCACGATTTGGGGGTAAGCCAGGAAGTTCTTCAGGAAAAACGTCAGGAATCTCATTAACAATGGAAATATCATTCAAGTTTGACGTATTTTTGTTCAAATCAGTGACATGAGCTAAAAAGGCTTGACATCCGTTTTTCAATAAACGAATGGCTTTATGGCTAGAAATAACAGTTATAGATTTCAATGGTTTAGTTGCTTGAATTTGCATGACAGGTTGATTAGGAATATGAAAACTAATAGTCCTATGAAAACAATCAATTTTAGCATGATGGGTAGTCAACCAATCAATTCCTAAAATCACATCAAATTCATGCATCTCCAAAGAAATATGGTCAACAGGTAATGTGAGGTTGTTGATTTGAACTAGGCAAGATTTATAGACAGTAGATATAATGGTCATTTCTCCTAATGGGGTTTCAACTGATAAGTCAAAATCCAAATTTTCAGGAGTTAAGTTTAAACGCTGAGCACATGCAGGTGAGATAAAAGAATGGGTAGAGCCAGTATCTAACAAAGCGTAGACTTCACGAGAATTTATGAATAGCTTACCGGTTATCACCTCGTTCGAGTTTCGTGCCATTTGGGATGTCACAACAAAAGCTCTCCCTTGAACTACAGATTTTCCCTTATCCGCGCTAGCTTTTGGTATCATCATTGCAGCTGGACTTGATTTTGTGGCAGGACAAAACCGCGCAAGATGACCCTTTTTCCCACAACTGTAGCACTTTTTGGACTGCTGTGTACAGTTTGGGCTGATGTGACCTTCCTGACCACACCTATAACATCTCACTGGTGGTCGATCTTCTCCCCTTGAAACTGGGGTCGGTGCTGGTGCTGGTACTGGTGTTGGTGCCCTTCCATAATTATTATGGAATCTCTTCCTTTTGAAATTGTTCCCACTAGATTCTCCTCTTCTGTTATTTGATGTGGAATTACCACCGAAGTGTTGGTTACCTCCTCGATGGTTCTCGTTCCTGTGGTTGTTGTCATTCATTTCCCTATGCTGATCATTAACTCTTGGCTGCAATGTTTCATCTGTTTGCTCCACCCTTTGAGCCCTATCCACAACATCTGAATACAAACTAAATTTATGAAAGCTAAGTTATTGACGAATTTTGAATCTCAAACCTCTTAAGAACATCCGACTCATTCGTGCTTCGTCATCCACCAGATGGGTGGCAAAGCGAGATAACTCGGCAAACTTAGCTTCATATTGGGAGACTGTCATGTTTCTCTGCTCCAGCTTAATGAATTCCACCTCTTTCATATGGCGGATGCTTTCTGGGAAATACTTCTCGTTAAACAGTTCTTCGAATTCTGTCCAAGACATTTCGAGTGCTGAAGGGTTGATACGTTTTACCGCTTCCCACCAATGGTCTGCCTCACCTCATAACATAAAAGTGGCGAATGGCACCTTCTGATCATCAGCGCATTGTAAGACATCAAGTATTTTTGTCGTCTGCTTCAGCCATGCCTCCGCTTTGAGTGGGTCAGGCTTCCCATGGAATTCAGGTGGTCCCAATTCTTTAAATTGCTTGACAGTGACCATCCTTAAATTACCAGCGTTTCTACCGTTATTATTGACTGGATTTCCTCTTGCTTGATTCTGTATGAACTGCATGAAATTCCTAAAGAATCCATCGTTCATCATGTTATCAGGAACATTATTTCCTGAGTTGGCAGGAGGATTGTTTGGGGCCTCTTGATTCTCGGCTACATTCGCTTCAGGCATTCCATAGTTAACCTCTTGATTTCCAGATGCCATACTAAACTGTTGTCACAAAATAATTGTTAGTTCAAACAAACTGACTCATCTCTTCATGTTCCTACATTCAAATCGATTCATTAGATAACAAAATCTAATTTAGGTAGGACACACTAGTGATTAATTCTATTCATCTCTCCCCTCCTAGTTCTAACCCTAGATCTCCATTAAAGACCATATCCCTAAGCTCTGATGCCAACTGTGACGCCCCCAAATCTAGGCGCATACAGCCCAAACTTGAGTCGTCAAAAGACTACAACAAAATTATTACAAGATAGAATAACGTTCAACAATACAGTGTATAATAATACACAACTAAGTCTTCATAATTATTGTCACACTATATACAACATGTGAAGACTACAATAGCTATCACTCGGACCGTCACTCCATTCCCCTGCTAGACCCGGCTACTCTCTCATTTTCTGAAAAACAATGGAACAAAAGAAAGGATGAGCTCAAATAGCCCAGTAAAGAATATCATGACTAAGATAATGACAAGTAAATTATCGTTAGCCTTCAACAGTTGAGTTCTTGATAGAATACAATAGACTACAAGGTTTGTATCAAAAACTGCAGTTAAATTCTTAAACAATGTTCAGATCAATAATAGCAGCGGAATGAGCAATCTATTAGAAGAATAATGCAGACTATAGTGTCCACTCGCTTCTCTTTTTAGTAAAAATATCATCAACTTTTATCATCTGAAATACCATTAGTCAAGATAATACAAATTCACAGTTCCTGATCATAATCATGCGGATCAACAGTTCATCTTTGCACTACGGGCCAAAGACATTCAATATAACACCAACGATCATGATTATACCAGATTCAGCCTTTGGTCATAATTATACCAAACAACAGTTCATCTTTGCACTACGGGCCAAAGAGAACATTCACCACGTGCCATAAAAGACATCGAACAGATGTATCGCCTTTAACCTATTATATCGCCTTTAACCTATCATCTGTTCAACAATTATATCGCATCTGTGCCCCCGGCCACAGATATTCACAACAACTTGAATTTGGATGATTAGAATGATATAAATGATGAACAGAAGAAACAGGATAAACAATAAGTATCAAAAGTTTACTTTGTACAGATTCAAATAATGTCCAAATTGTCAACATGATGTGGAGTGAAATTTAAAAATGATATTCAAGATCCACAGTTCAGAATAACGGTTACAGTTCAATAGAAAGGTTCACGTAAATAGGATTGTTCAATTGAAATGATGAAGTGCAACTATTATGGAACATATAATATTTTCAGGAATTATAGAAGCAATAGTTCCATAATAAGTTTCGATTTAGGTGTATGAAAGAAAATAATATCCCTTACCGTAGCAGGTTTGATTAACAAAAGGTGAAGGAAATTAATATCCCTTACCATAGTAAGTTTGAATAATGGAAGATGAAAAATATGGTATCCCTTATGAGTATAAAGGAAAATGATATCACTTACGAATATGGAATAAAAGTGTCATGTGATAATTCGTGTAAACAAATTATTTCCACAAGAGACAAATAAGAAATGAATACAAGGAGTAATTCACCAAACATGCGGTAATCCGCGTAGTCAGGTTATTCTCAGAGATTAATAAGGAATGAATACGAAAAGTTATTCACCAACAGGCGATAATCCGCACCGTAAGGTTATTCCCACAATTTAATAAAAATTGAATACGAAGAGTCATTCACCAAACAGGCGATAATCCGCACCGTAAGGTTATTCTCAGAGATTAATAAGGAATGAATACGAAAGGTTATTCACCAACAGGCGATAATCCGCGCCGTAAGGTTATTCCCATAAATTAATACATGGAAATAAATGGCACATCTTATGAGTAAGAAAGAAACGATATTATTTTCGAGAATCAAATAATGATAATCTTTTACCTTAACACGTGACTGGATATTGATTTAAATGAGGTTGATTAACTTGAACAGTACACGTACACTTATAAATCTTCACAAATACTCAAGATGACTTAAGCACACTTAGAGAAAACTTTCACAAGAAGTATTTAGAGAGAGAAAGAAAGAACAAGTAAGGAAGTTTATGAAAAATCCTTAAGTTAAGGCCTCTATTTATAGCCAAAAATCTTATCATAACCAAGATTTCCTAATTTAATCCAAACCGCTCATTTCAAGATAATGTTTAATCCATACCATTCATTTCATCTTTTAAGATAAACCATTCATTTAAATATCATCTTTTAATCTACATCATCCATTTCAAATTCTATATTATCTTTAATCTATACCATTCATTTCATCTTTTAAGATTTTCTTAATCTAAACCATTCATTTAAAGATCATCTTTTAATCTACACCATCCATTTTAAATTCTATATTATCTTTAATCTATACCATTCATTTTATATCACCTAACTTTATATTATAAACAAATAACTTTATCAATTCAATTATTCAACAATAATTCACACTTATTCATTATTATGACTAATTGTTTTAAATACAGTGTAGTTGGCTTTCTGAGTTAGATATCAAGTCAATTAATTAATGAAATACAACTGTTTAAATAACACCATAATAGAGATAACAATAATACAGAAAGTATGCAAAAGAAAGATTACGTTACTGTGTTATGACAATTATTGATTTAATAATGTGAATTACTGTGCATATGCTACTGTGACAATTATCAATTTAATAACATGAATTATTGTGCATGTGACAATAAAGTCAAATATTGTACGATAACCACTTTATCAGTTTAATAATACGAAACACTGTGCAATGTCGTGTGCTACTGTGCAATACCGTATGTTAGTAATACCGTATATTACTATTCTTTTACCACCGGATATTTTAACAATTAAAAGTGATAGTACCATTGACCATTTAAAAATTGTTTATGTCATTTTCTGTATCCGACAATTATTCTTTGTGGGGTCCACCAATGATTGGTTCGTACGGCGCCGTCGTACGAATATTCCCCGACAGAACGAATATTCCCCTACCAAAAGAATATTGTCCGACATAATATAATTTGCACATAACATCCTTGACTTTTAACTTTATCAATTTAACTACCTACTGTTTCAGGGGGAAAAAAATATATATATGAAGAAAAATTAAATTTTATATTTCATAAAATTCGGGGTCTTACATGAAAAGGGTTTTCTTTTGATATTTTCTTGTTTGTATTAATGTGATAATGTTGTGTTTTGGGTTTGTGTAGCATAGTATGTTGTTATATGGATGATGATCCGTGGGTTAGGGGTCGTTAGCGAGGGTTCCATTGGAACGTAACTTCCTCCTAACGCCCCGATGACATCCGTACGGTGACATATCATTCGTTGGGTTCATAGATAGTTATGGTATTGGCTTTGAGATTTGTGATGCATATGATATTGTAATGAGTTAGTTTTGTTAGATTGGTCGCAGTGTTGATAGTGCAACGATTTGGGTGAATGTGAGCCTAGGGAGGAGATCCTCGTGGTCAAATCCTGATGATGGACATTTTTGGGTGTATGTAATCATTAGATAGGATGCACGATTGTATATATGTAATATCGGGCCTTAAAGCGATACCAAATCATGGTCGGGTTAAGGCCCCGTAATAATAAAGATATGTGATTGTGGGTGTTTGGAGTTGTCTGGATGGCTCACATGCCCATGGATAGCCCCGACACGTTTTGAACGCTTATTTTGATTTACGACACAAAACGATTTTCCAAAAAATAAAGTAACCGATAAAGATCTTCTAAAAAGAATCAGATTAGGATATTAGATACACGAGGTTTAAAAAGTAAAGAGTTTTGGCGAAACTTTGATCCTTGTTTGACGAAAAGGCTCCATTTGATTTTGAAATGTCATGAAAGATGTTTTCGTGAAAAAAGCAAAAAATTAATAAAAGAACGTTTTCATTAAACTTTGTGCATAGGGTTAAAGAGTTCTAGAAGTTGCCTTCATTTTATTTATTTAAATTTACTGTTAGAGGGCAATGTATAGTCTCGATTCCTATTTGGCAAACGTTTAAAACTATTGTTTTCTAAAAATGACATCTAATAAAAAACCTCATCGTTTTCGGAATTAAAATCAATCTTTATTATAAAAAACGGAGTCTTGTCATTTGGGTCAAAAGACGTCTAAACGCTTTCCCGACAAAACACATTTGCCATATAAAATCAAAACAACTTTTATGCAAAAGGACACCACAAACATTCATTTAGGCGCACACACCCATTTTAGGATTTAAAAGGATAAGAAAACATCGAGATTGCGGTAACCGTGTTTCACGGAAGTCGGGGGTGCCTAACACCTTCCCCTCGCTTAAGCAAGCCCCCGAACTCTATGAATCTCGGTTCGCGGACCAATTAAATCAGAGTTACATATGAGCCAGCGATTACGAAAACAAAAATCGGATGAGTTGGTACATCCATTTTAAATATACCAACTGGCGACTCTGGTCAATTGGCTCATAAAAAAACGATCTTTCGAAACCCCGTCGACACTAAGCCGACCCTTTTCAAAAATATCATATCTTAATCTGAAGGCTAAAATTGGAAAGGGCTTTTTAATTATTAAAAAACGAAACGACGAAAATCCCGGCGTCGACAACAGCCATAACTGTTTCATTTCAAAATATTTTGGGATTTTTGAGTCTATTCTCATCATAATTTCTCCTCTACAATTTCTCTTTAGATCACAAATCCAAATTCCAAACAGAAATAGGCTTCAAATCGCTTACAAGAACAGAATGAAAACTAGTTTCATAAATCCTTGATTCGATTGATTCAAACATGATGCTACAAGCATTATTTGCTAGACCATCATGTTTTATGACCCTATATAAATCATATGCTTATTGTATATAACTTTCTAGCCATAGAATTTTTTTTTAACTTTTATATTTCAAACTATAACATTAAATATCACATAGATACCTAGGGTTTTATCGATAAAGCTCAATATAGATATTTCTTCCATTTATTTGCATACTACACATACCAAAACATGATTTAAACATATCAACCCATGAATCTACTAATTCTAGACCATCAAAACAACTTTCGACCGGTTAAAAATATATTTTAACCGTTTAAAACGTATCTAGACTACAGAAATGAAATAAGGAGTTTGAGCATTTTTGAATCTTATGAACTTGTGTGCTCTTCTTTTTCTCCTTCCAAAATATGTTATGAAGTTTTGTGTCATCCACCAAACTCCTCATCTAGCACTTTCTTTGGTAAAATAACAACTCACAAGTGTTTACTCTATATTTCTCTCAAGAAACTCTCTCTTTTTCTCTCTAGAAATGCTCTAGCAAAAGACCAAACAACATAAAGCATTGGTGATGCTCTATATTTATAGTACTTGGTAAACCTTCATTAACTTTCCTAATTTGCTAGCATTGGTCAATTTAGTAGCTAATTGGGATTACTATTGGATTGATTGACCACTTGAATGACTTGTAGATTGACATGGGTGGTTGAACCACCAAAACCAAGAGTGTGAAAGAAGCAAAAGGAAGTAAACAAGCCACTCAATTGGGGCCCCCTTGAAGTGTCGGCAATCCCCTCCATTTCTTTTCAAATTGTGCTTTATTTTTATAGATTATATATATATATATATATATATATACACACACACACACACACACACACACACACACACTTATATTTAATGTTTGACCATAATTTTGATTTCCGTTTGGGTTATATCTTGGACTTAGGATTTAAATAAGTTGGGCTCATTCAATTAATTTGTTTGGGCTCAATTTATTTATTTCATTGGCTAACATTAAATAGCATATGTTACACTTAATTAAATCAAGCATTGGGCTAGTTTAATTAATTACATGAACTAAGATTTAATTTATTACATGTGCTACTAGGTTAATTAATTTGACTCAGTTTAATACCTCATTTGGATTTAAAATATAATTCAATTAGACTTGCTTAAATTACTTATGACACATTGCTTCATTACTTTAAATAAATATACACATACACAAGTATATTCATTCAATTATTTAATGTATAATTAAATAGTATAATTTTTTTTAATTAATTGCTAATTATTTAATAATTACAATTACAATGACATCTAGAATTCGTGGTCATTACAATATTGTTGAACACAAAATTAATAGCCGAACCATTCTTAAATATAAATTTAGAACAAATAAACGTTATTATGATATAATTCTATTATGTAACAACCTTCTTATTTCTTTCAAAATAACTTTAAGTATATTTACTAAAATATTTTTTCAATATTTAATCATTTTTCAAACAAATTTTATTATTATGCCAAAACTTTAAAATCACAAAAATAATAATCTAATATTCCAAATAGTATTTTCTTTTTAAGTTAAAGACTCACGATACAAAATATTAACTAGTAATCTAAATATAAAATAATAATTAAAGCTAATAATATTAATCCAAAAATATTAACTAATAATCTAAATACAAAACAATAATTAAAGCTATAAAAATAGCAACAATGTAAAAATATTAATTACTAACAAAATATATCAAAATATCAACTAATAAACTAAATGCAATATTTAAAACTATAAAAACAATAATAATATTAATGCAGAAAACTGAATAAGAAACATATCCGAAATTGCATGAGTTACATCATCAAGCACGGCTAAAGATTTTTTTTTTTACTAAGGTCTTTAAAAAAAACTTCACACAAGAAGACTTTCACTCAAAATTAGAGGTGATAGTGATTTAAAACTAAGAGGGTATAGCCCTATATATAAATTAGGCCCTCACTCAAAATTAGAAGTCGATAGTGATTTATAACTAAAGGGGTGGGGTAGAGTCCTTTATATAGGGTAGAAGAAGTTATAATATTATTATTATTATTATTTATTTATTACTTTAAGAAAATTTGTTTTCTAATACTTTATGCACTCAAATTTTATTAATAATTATTTTATTATTGAGCCACGAGAGATTTGGTCTAGATGGTTTTCGACTTATATGATGTGGGACTTTACATTCTTAGTGAACAACCAATGTAGGGAAACTCACCGTCTCTTCTAATGGGTGCTGCGGCGGTGATGGTGGTGGTGATCGTTTAAAGTTGGTGGAAGGAGGTGGATTTGTTTGAGCTGACACAGCAACCCATTTGAGTTACAATGAGATAATGAGCTGGTGGTTATGGGTTTTGGCGTTTCACTGACGGTGGTGGTTGATGTCGGTGCTTGGGGCGGTGGTTTTGGGAGGGGACAAAACAGAGGTTTGGAGTTTTTTTGAGTACGGTGTGTTGGGAAATAATTAATTAATAAAAAAAAATTCTAACATAATCCATGTCATTTTTTTACTTAAAAATTGATTTAAAAAATCACGTTACGGTCAGATTTTGGTCAACTAAAATTTATAAAAATAAAAAGTGAAAATTAATTATCTTTTTCAAATGTTTAATTAAAAAAATTATATTTAATTATTTAAAAAAAATATGTATGAATCATTGATTTTTAACATTATTTATTCTTTATAAAATAAAAGGGCAGAGCTGTTTCGGTGTCCTAACTCCTAATGTTACGGGACGTGGGAAAATGGAGAATATTTTGGCGTTAAATTGGATATGGTTGGGACAGGAACAAGACCCGTTCCGACTTCCGTTACATGGCACCCACAATAATATTGCTCAATATTTAATAATAATTAATAAATGAAAGTTTTTTTTTCGTAAAATAGTTCACGTTTGCTTATAAAAAATATAATTGAGATTGAATTATTTATTTTAATTTAATATTATTTTGCATATTTAATCCTTTAACGGGAGACTGTTATTTCCTTAATATTTGACTATTAATCTCATAAAGTCATTTAATAGTTTAAAATAAGGGAGATTATTAATATCACATTCATCATGGGATTATATAATTCCTCTCAAATAATATTAGAAATGATAAAAAATAGTCCATATGGCTATTTACAGTAATGTTAATCTCTCATCATAGGATAATTTGAAATTATTTTAAATTAATACAAATAGTTCAATTCTAAATATATATTTTTTACAAATAGACATAACATAAGAGTAAAATATTAATAAAAGATAAAAATATCATATTATATTATTTAGGCTATATTTGTTTGCAAAAACATGCTTGAGATTAGATTATTTATTTTAATTTAAGACTACTTTGCACTATTTAATTATTTGACGATAGATTATTAGTCCCATAATATTAGACTATTAGTCCTATAAAATTAATTAATAGCTTAAAATGAGGAGGAATATTAATTTAACATTTATCATGAGATTATATAATTCTTCATAAATTGTCTTAGAAATGATAAAAAATAATAATTTATAAGATTATTTAAAGAATTATAATTATTTTTTTATCATGAGATATAAATAATTTAATTTTAAATATGTTTTTTATAAGCAAGTGTAGCCTTAGAAAATTAAAGGAGCGTGTAAAACGTTGCAATTTAGATTAATATTAGGCCACACATTTATAAATATATGAATTTATTTCTTAATTTATTAACCATCAACATATTTACAAAGATGTCACCCACTATTTTAGAATACGTCACTTATCCACCCACTAACACTATATTTTTGGGTTTTTAATTGAAAAAAAAAATAAAAAACGTAAATTTGAATAAAGAATTTATAATTTTTTTTATATTGTTATTAATTTTTTTTTTAAAATTACATTTAAAATGTTAGTTTTCCTTTAAATTAATTTATTATATTTATAATGTAAAAAGTATTTTAAGAATTATAAAAAAATTGTTTATGCTAATTAGGTTTTCACCCAATTTTATTTATTTTTGAATGAAATTTTTGATAATAAAAATATATATTTTGTCTATTTTTTTCAAATTATTTAAAAAGTTAAGTAGCGACATAATTAAATAAAAAACTTAATCTTTTTAAAAAAAATGTTTATTTTAAAATTTAGGAACACAGTTTAGATGTATATATCCTTTAATAAATTAATAAAATAGTTAAATATTTATTAATTAAAAAATTCAAAATTACATGTTTTTGGCCGTTAGCTAATTAAAAGTCATGTTATATATATCTCTTTTTCTATATATACGCTCCCACCATCTCTCTCCTCTTGTCTCTCTCGTCTCTGTCTTTCTGTTACTGCATTAGTCATTTTCTGCAAAGAAGAAATATCTCTCCTCCTCCTCCTGTGGATTCATGTCTGTATGTAATCGAATTTATCTCACCCTTGTATTTGTTAGTTCATATCTTATTAATCGTATCTGATACTTGACTCTACGCTGCTCGATTTAGTCCCCCCCCAAATTATAGAGGTTTTTGATGTTGATGCAATTTTTTATTTTTATTTTTCCTTTCATTTTTTGCATTTCTTCAAGGTTTCATCTTATGCGTGATGAAATTGATGTGATTTTTTCTGATTTTATTTTTGTTATTTATGATTTTCCTTTTTAGTTAGTTTAATCTAATGCAGAACTGCTTCTTTTGATTCTGACTTTGTGATCAATAAACTATTGTTCGAAACCGGAAACTTTTCCGTGTGTATATTTAATGATGTAGTGTTTTGTATACTGTGAAGTTTTAATTTTGCTTAATTTGCTTGATTTGCTATCTTTTAACTTACTTTCTGAATTTGTTGCCCTTTCTGGTTGATTTTTCCAAATTAGATATTTATTTCTTGTTTTTATAACAGTGTTACACAAAAGCCCAGACTATCATTCATTTATTTGGAGTCTTGATTATTGTGTTAATTGGGCTTGTCAGTTGTCACTCAACAATGGTGACTTATGGTTTATTTCTGTTCTAGTCTGTGTTGGCTAATTTAATATTTGTTGGCGATCTGAAAGGGAATATAATGTCACACTGAGTGCAAATCCATTAAGTGGAGATCATGTGTATCAATTGGCCAATATGGGTAAATGGTAAGGCACAAGCCTTTTCTCCTTAGACTACAAGGATTATGTGCTTTGGCTGAGAGATGAATTTGGTTTGATGGAAAGTAGGTCGATTAATGATTTTATGACACCTCAATATATTACCTATATCAGTTGACATTTGCCTCCTTCAGCTTGTGTTTTTTAGTTTTCCTATAAATTACCTCAGGGTTCCCTTGTTCCCCAAGGGAACAAAGAGTACAAAGATATAATGATGTTGAAGTGTATTCATTTTAATTTTATATTGTTTCTATAGAGGCTATACTTGTTATTTCTGGTTTAGGGACAAAGGAAGCATATACAAATTCTGTCTTAAAAGTTCAATTTAAAAGGATATAAACAGTTGTGATTGTTTTAGAGATGATTTCTGAGTTCTGTATCTATATTTTTCTGGTTGTCACTGCTCGTACCCTCACTTATCTCTTCCTTAACTCTTCTATTTGAGCTTTGGATAATCTTGCATTCAGGAAAATACTTGTTATGGGAACTGTAGTCGTGGTTTACATTATTGATGTAGTGTGCGGTTCCCTTCATTGATCTCCCTCAACACATTGCTTTGAGACTCTGGGGGTTGGGGAAGTTTGGGTGGGGAGTTTGTTTTACCTAAACTAGTACTGAACAGATACTAGATGGCAAAATTTTTACGACGAATAAGGGCTAGAGCTAGCTCTAATATTACCTGCTTAAATTTCATGTACTATTACTGAAGTTAAAAATGAGATAAATGCAGAAACAAACAAACTCAGTGACTGGGGATTGAGTCTAATACTGGTTTGAGCTGGATCAAGTTTTTCTTTTAACATGTTGGAAACCAAGAAGATAGGGTTGATGAAGATATTTTAAATCCAAGTTAAAGAAAAATTTATAAACCACCGTTACTAGATGTAGTTTTCTTTTTTAATTGAAGGTTTTCCAAAACTTATTTATTATTAATTTTTTGGCAGTAACCCTATTGCATTGCTGTTCTTATATGTTCACTATCTCCGGTATGTGGTAAAACCAAATTTCCAATTATATATAATCGTCACAGTCGCAAGATCTTTAAGATATGGTGCTTCGTTTTTATTTTGTTTTGTTTTTTGATTAAAGGGACAATGATGAGTCTGTCTCAAATTCTTGACCTGGATATTCATAAAATTTATGGCGACCTGAAGGGAAAAACTTTGAGGTTCAGTGCTGGTTTATATATATGTGTAGCACTGGGTTTTGTATTGTATTCCCTCTTTTGGCCGTCATTGTGAGATTGTGAGCTTGGGTGTATTGGGCATTATGGTATGAGAGATCTCTATTTATCTTGTACTCTTCAGATTCTGCTTCTTGTGGATTTATTTTTCCTCTCTCCTGTGGATTGTCAATTTTGGTTTTCCAAGTTAATCATTGTGTCTTGTCTTATATTTCTTTGATTTCTGTTTTTGCCAAAGTTTATCATAGCAGATGGGGTCGTAGATTTTATGTACTTTTGTAACTTATTCATCTTATTATTTTTCTTTTGTCATCTCCCATACTTTTCTATGTGTATATTATTCTTTCATAAATTTTGAAATCATTATTTGTGTCGGACTGTTGATATATGCTCTTATAACCTAATACATGTATCTTACTTACAGAGAGTAAACATCTGAGACATGGAGTCTTCTACTTGATTTGATGGTCCATAACTTTTGTACTATATCATGTAGGGATCTGGAGACTTACTCTCTTTTCTTGGTTGAGCTGAAAACGAACTGATCAAGAATTTTATTTTGTTATCTTTCCGCTTTTTGCTTAACGGTTGTCGGGTGTTGTAGTCTTATTGTTTAGCCATCTTTTTTAATTACATTGTCCCTTGCTGACGAGAGTTTTTTCCTCTTGGCTTGTTGAAGTAATTTAGTGATCCGTGTCTCATGCCGGTTGTTCAATGATCTTAAAGCCACATGTCTTGGATTATCTTGTGGGACATGTGGAAAGTAGATTAATACGAACAAATGATTTGGCTTTTGATGGTTGATTATATGTAACGGCCCTTTTTAGTGGAAGAAAGAACCTCCTTTTGTGTCCAGTTTTGTGATTTTAGTTGCACCATGTATATGTGTACACTCTTTAAAGCAAAGTGCATGTAATCTTTTATTGGTTAACTCACAACATGCTTGGATGCACCAAGTTAAATTAACAAGAAGATGTGGAGGCTTAATGAAATCAAAATTGGTTAGTTTTTGGTGATTATGTTTGAGTAATTTATTTTTACTTCAGTTTCTATCAAAAAGCGGCACTGATTGAGTTAAAAATTGCAGTTTTAACTCGCTAGCTTTGGGATTTAACACTATAATTCATGATTTCTGTTGTTTATGATTGGCAGGAGAACGGTAGGCCATTGCCCAAATTTGGTGAATGGGATGTGAATGATCCTGCTTCAGCTGAGGGATTTACTGTGATTTTCAACAAGGCTAGGGATGAGAAAAAGACTGGTGGCAAGCCTGAGTCACCATCAAAGGCAGATCCTAATAAGAACTATGGTGGGGATGCTGTGAAACCTCAGGCTGTAAGTTTTTTGCCCCCTTGGTAGTCACTGTTGTACCCCCACTCCAAGTGTTACCTGTAGTCTTCTGAATTTTCATATTTTTCCCGTCAATCGTCATAGTTTTTCAATTAGTTTGGTGTCATTCTCATACACTGCCAGTAGCACACACAGTATCACGCTTTTTCCTTTCAATTTTCTTTATAAAATACTAAGACAACCAGCTCAGGCAAAAGCAGTCCTAGCAATTCACTTCAAGTTGAAAATCTCTTGGATTGCCATAGCTGATATAACCTTAAAGGTTAAATAAAAACTAGAACTGTGTTTCTGTACACTTAGACTAATTCCTGCATTTTGACTCTTTCCATCAGACAGACAGACAAAGTATCTTGTATTAATGTGTTTTCAGTTGCGAAAACTTCTATTGACATTGTTTGGGATCCTACTTGCGCCATTGTTCTTTAGTAGTTAACTAAACCTTAATCACAATTTTTGGATCTTCGATTGGATATGGCAAATTTAGCAGATATCTTTCAGTTAAATAAACCTGATTTATAGTTGTGAAAGGTATGGATTGGGATATGGGTGTTAACTGTTACCTACTGTTTTGCCTGGAGAATGCTTGCCGCCTTGTTGTTTTGTTTATATTGTGGAAGATTTCTGCTGCCTTGTGTGGCAGCGTTCCTATTTTGTGCAATTTCCATGACTGCTCATAGTTTTGCCATTGTTAATTTATTTGTATTGGTAGAATAACTCAACCAATGAAACTAAAAAATCATTTCATAAATTAATTGGTGGCCATTTATATATTTAATTCTTAAGACATTTTCCAGTTTCTTGTCTATTGACCCGGATATTCTACTAATTTGCAGAAGAAGTGGTTTTGCTGTGTAAATACCCCTCGTGCAGAATCTTGACAAATTTGAGCTCCAATAGAAGAGCCTCTGCACAATCACCCTCGCCAATTATCCTTTAAATAGGAGCTGTAAAGTGGTAACGGCGGCAGTAGTGAAATCATCCGTTTTGCGTGTTATAAAATTTCATTTGTGGGGATGGAGGTGATGAAAGACAATATGTTAATATACCTATATAAATAGTATTAATTTGGTGGGTTATTGTTATAAGCTAAGCCTTTTTATTTCGTCTCCACCTTGTAGAATTTCTTGTCATTTATATTTGTTTTCTCCCCCCTCTCTCATATGTTTGGATTTGCTGAATGGTTTTTGGCTTTAATAAATGTGTTGATGTTGTAGCATATAGATTCATCCTTGATTTATCTTGTAACTCTGTGCAACCCTCATTGGTTCAGTAGGAGCAATTTATACAGGTCTTGTGCAGGATGGAATATTTTTTATAAAGAAAATACTCCTCCGTGCTACAAAAAAAAATGGCATTTACAAAATTTTCAAATTATAAGGTTATATTTTTCTTTCATTTGTATCGCTAAATATAGAGTATTTAGTTAAGTGGTGATGGTAGTGAAATTATGATATTTAAACTTTGAGGACATTGTGCTTGTCTGTCAATTTATGGAGCATTTAGTGTATTTGGAGATTTAAAAACACTAAAATTAATTTATTTAACTTACAAATGTGACATTTAAAATTTAATGATCAAATGCACTAAACGCTATTGTGATAAACACTGATAACTGAATATACTTATTATGTCATTTTATATTACTATTAATAGACAGGGATTTTTATTTTTTTTGTGTAATTATTTTTTTAAAAAAAATAGAAAATGCGATTCTTTTCGTAGGATGGAATAACATTTTAAAACCATCTAATTATGCAATTTTGACCAGGTTCTGTCTGGGCTATCACTCCCGAAGTACATTATGTTTGTATGATTGGCTTTAGGTCCCAAATTTGGCTTCAAGCTACTTAAGCAAGCATCAACTGATACTACTGGTCCCAGGTTTCACATAAATACTAGCTTCCTTACCCATTCCATTTGGACTGTGATAATATGAGCTTCTAAATATTAGGATTTCACAGTTTCTCAATATACTTGGCTAAGCGCTTCACATCCCAAGCTTTCGGTTAAAGAGGCGGTGTAAAAGGTAAACTCGAAGAACGCTAGCACGGCCAAGAGCTACTGATTCGCAAATGGCTTTGTGGATTGCTCTCTTGCTCATTCCATCTTTTTCTGCATTTATTTCGATTGAAAAAAATCATGATAATTGATATAGGAAAGGGACTTCAATTGGGAAAAAAATGAGCAAGTCTATGTGCACTATTAGATTTGCGGGTACTATTTAATAGTGACGAGATTTCTGAATTGGGCCTATATACTGTTTTCTCTCTATTAGTGCACAATTCCTAGTTGCTAGTGCACATAGGGTATGTGTCGTTACACAGCGTTTGAAAGTGCAGACGTATATAAAAATTTAGTTTATCTAGAAGTAGCTTTAACTTATAAATGCAGCATATGTGGTTTAAATACAACGCACCAAAATATTGTACTCGGAGTCCTAAACGCACCAAATGCTACTATTGTAAATGCTAGTAGCCAAATAAACTATGAAATTACCTACCGAAAAAAGTCTCAAAATGCAAAATAAGATGGACAGACTGAATCCAGACATATATGTACCTATTTTCAGGCAATCAGTCTGAGCCTCTAGCCAATGCTCTTCATATAGAATGTTATATAAAGCTTGCTCTGACTTTGCTCTCTCTCCCACCAGAGGCTTAAAATGCTCTGCAATACGTAGGCAAATAAATAAATTAAATTAAATATCTTCTAGGGCTTTTAAGAAACCAAAAAACAAAAGAGAAGCAAAACATATAATTAAAACATAAATACCATCTTTAGCATGCTCATCATAGACAAATATGTGGCTTGCATGTACATCAAAGTCTATGGTCTCATGAAAAGGGGCCTTGTTAGTGAAGCAGAACCGGTGGACTCCTTGTGATGAGCTGCAAAATCAAATATTTCTTCTGTCTTGTCTCGAAAATCGTGAATTTGCTCGCCGGACGGCCCTTTTACCTGTTAAATGTCACATTGTCGCAATATTAGTTATATTTTATAGCGGCTCTAAATTACATGGACTCAAATGCAGAGGTACATAAAACTCTATTAGTCTTTAACATGTCAAAATTTGTAAGAAATTTGTTATGTTTATGTGTCAATTTTACTAACAACCATCTTTTTCCTTGCAATGGAAAGAAAATGAGTTGTTGAACTAGCAGAATTGCTCATGATATCACATAATAATGACTTGGGACTGCCATAAACTGACCCGGTTTGGCTTTGAACACCAAAATTTACAAGTACTTTATTGGATACTTGATTAATTCAGCTGCATAGCCCACAAAATATTTACACCAGAAGGCATAAAGAAGTAACTCAAAATTTGTAAGAAGTTTGTTATGTTTATGTTTCAATTTTATTAACAAACATCTTTTTTTCCTACAAAAAGACATCGTCTATGGCTATTAATGAGTACAATTCAAATGAAGTTAATTGGTAAAATTTAGCAACAAAAAAAATTATTATTATTATTGGGTTGGTCAGGCCAAAATTGGACTGCGCCAAAATATCCCATTTTTTATGGGCTATAAAATAAAGCCCAAAATCCAAAATCCAATTTTTAGCAAAGGGGTCAAACCAGTCTGTGAGCCGAGTCATTTTTTGTCAGATCTACGCTTGATTGTGGCATTTGGACCCTTTAACCCAAAAATCATAGTGGATCTTATCGTCCAAAGTTCATATGTAATTCTCTTTAAAAAAAGGCGCCATTCACCAGTACATAATTTACTATGAACGTACACATCAAAAGGTTCCGCCTTCATAAAAAAATAAATCAAATCATAATACTTTTATAATTATTTCTAATAATAAATTTCATAATTAAAAAAAAATCCACATTCAACAACATAAAACTACGAACAACAAATTGGGTAAAATAATATTAGAGAGAGAGAAAAGTGGAGATTACTTAAAACAAGATCAACACCAACATTCATAGTCTCACGCCAACCATGAACCTTAGTTACCATAAAAGAGAAACGAACATTAGCTCCATATTTAACCTTGTGGAACAAACAAGAGCAATTTCTTGCACCAATTTTTTCATCTGAAAAATCAAAATTCAGTCCCAAAAAAATTGTCACGTAATTCAGATGCACCTCCTTTTTTTTTTTCAAATTGACAAAAAGAAAAAAAAAAAAAACAGAAATTTAACAAAATCAAGAAATCTAAAAATTAGTGAATAACACAAACTCTAAAGAAATAAAATTTACTTAAAAACTAAAAGCCTTGCAGAATTTATTTTTGTTTTCATTTTCAGTAAATTGGGGCCAATTTAGCACAAAAAAATAATTTAGGATCATGAATTGGAGATTATCTCATTCAAATTGCCATAATTAAATTATTTAAAGATATTATTATTTTAAATAATTTATTAAAAAAATATTCTGTTGGGGTTAGAAAATTAATTAAATTTATTTCTTTACAAATATGGCATTAATGGGATGTGAGAGAAATTTGGTAAGTAAAAAATAATGCGAGAGGGATTTTAGGAACATTAAAACAATTTATTAAGGGTTATTGTGAATGAGTTCATCATAATTTGATCATGTAACATGTTAGTACTTCGCATTTATTGATTTGGTGATGACTAATTTTGTTAGAAAATTAGATACTAACACGTAAACACATATTAACTTACATATGGATCAGTTAGTATCCACAAAGCGGAAGTAGTTGAATCGGAATGCCAAATCTACAAGCAATATCATGAACAAAACTATTACGAACTTTCTTATAAACGCTTCTCATCAATATAGAGTTGTTACTAGCAACGATATATGCAAACTAATTCATGTGTTCACACAAAGTACATCCAAGCCAATTGATGAAAACTTGAAAATACTAGAAAGAGAGTATTAGAGAGAAAACTGTATAAGAAAAATAATGCGTTAAGATAAGTCTATAATTGAATAAACTAAATCAAGAGAGTTATCTTATATAGAATCCTGATCATATCAAGTATTACCTAAAATACTTCCAAGTGATGTGAGATTCTCTCAATCTCAATTGAGTTATCCAATATCCAAACCCAAATGGATGCCCATGATCTACGAGTCCGACCCGGATCAATTACTAACAGATTTAAATCTTAGATTATTTGATGTAATTTCTCAAATATAAGCTAGGGTACTTATAATTGAATGCAACTTCCCACATCCCACAAATACATATGTTATCATTAATTTGATTATTCTATATTTATAGATATTAGATACTTCATCTATTTTATAATATAAAATTATTATTGATTTTATGAAATTAATTTAAAATATTTTTAAATTCAAAATTAACATATATTTGTTTTAATTTCACTTAATGCGATAATGAATATGTAAACTATATAAAAAAAACTTATTAATCATAATAAAATTTATAAATTTGAAATTGTCTCAAATTAAATTTTAAAAATCAATAATAATCTTATAATTTAAAATGAAGAAAGTGTTGGATTCATTAAACAGTTAGTATAATAATATGTATATTTAGGACATAAAATTTGAAATCTCATAACGTGTATATATATATATATATATATATATATATATATATATATATATATCTGTGTGTGTGTGTGTGGATAATATATAGTAATAAGAATCTCATACTCAAAACTACATCGTTTTGATTTAAAGGATAACAAATAAAAAATAAAGTCCTATTTTAACCAACTCTAATCTGTCAATCTGTTTTCTCAATCCTTGGAATGACAAAAAAAAAAAAAAAAAGAAGCTCCACTTTGACTACACAATCATAATTAAGAATACAAATATATCTCTTTAAACTTTCGTTTAACCCATATAGATTCTCATTTTTACATCTCTCCGTTCCATAAAAAACTCTTAAAGGTACAACAACCAACATATCACACAACGATTTTACTTAAATTATAACCTATCAAATAGGCACTGTAAATAGATTATACATACCCACAACGCACACACTACGGATACGTACATGTAAACACTCATACGAACTCTTGGTGGTAGCTAGAAAATAAATATGCGATAAACATAAAACTTTTGATCCAACTCCATTCCAGGTTATTGTGAATGAGTTCATCATAATTTGATCATATAACATGTTAGTACTTTGCATTTATTGATTTGGTGATGACTAATTTTGTTAGAAAATTAGATACCAACACGTAAACACATATTAACTTATATATAGATCGATTAGTATCCACAAAGTGGAAATAGTTGAACTGAAATGCCAAATTTACAAGTAATATCACGAACAAAACTACTACGAACTTTCTTACAAACGCTTCTCATCAATAGAGAGTTGTTACTAGCAACGATATATGTGAACTAGCTCAGGTGTTCACACAAAGTACACTCAAGCCAATTGATGAAAACTTGAAAATACTAGAGAGAGAGTATTAGAGAGAAAACTGTATAAGAAAAATAATACTTTATTTTTTTCTTAGCCTTACACTCTGCAGGAGTCAAGTATTTAACGATGAGTTCCACAATTAATATGAGATAAGTCTATAACTGACTAAACTAAATCAAGAGAGTTATCTTATATAGAATCCTGATCATATCAAGTATTACCTAAAATACTGCCAAGTGATATGAGATTCTCTCAATCCCAATTGGGTTATCCAATATCTAGACCCAAGTGGATGCCCATGATCTACGAGTCCGACCCGGATCAATTACTAACAGATTTAAATATATAATTGTAAATGTAAGTTTTGTAAAATCATTATAAAAATTGATGTAAAAGGACTTAATTACGAAGCTAACTTGTTAGATAGATCCATGATCATATAATAGATATATAATTTCTTGATAAAGACTAGCTTAAAGCTTAAAGGAAATGGTTTAATTGAAAGCTGAAGAGTTCTAAGTTCGTAGAGTTAAGGAGAAGATCGCTTAGCGAAATTCTACTCAAGGACGAATTCTGATATCATTTAGCAGAAGACAGAATGTAGAGAAATCTCACACAAGCTACTAAAGAATCGTATAGATGAGATCATTTAGTAAAATTACTAAATGATTCAAGAACTAACTCTAAGATTGGAAGCCTAATGTCAATCTAGTTAACTTAGTAGAGCATATTAGTTTGACAAGCAGTGGATGGTCAATGGCTAAGGTCATTCAACCTTGACTCCTATTTTCAAAGATGATCTTATCTGTTATGAGTCAATAATAGAGGCAAAAGAGACTAGTTAGCCTTTCCAACAGATAGTCACACAATAACTAGGACACGCGTCGTCAGTTGTACAAAACATATTATGACTGAAAGTGATAACTTGTGGTACAACTGACAAGTTTTGAAATTAAAGGAAAAATCATTCAACATGCGCCCTTAGTGATTTGGAGCAACACTAGCAATTTAATAGGCAAATCCCCAAGCAAGAGTATAAAAAAATTGTTACACCAACACTTGAAAACTACTAAAAGATTTGAAATTCAAGCGCTCTCAAGAATGAGTCTCAAGCTCTAATTCTATGATCCTAGAAACAAATTTTTATTGCTTAGTCATTTGTTCAAAGCTTTCATTGCTCACTTAGCAACACCTCAAACACTTACTCTTTTAGTGATTTTATAAAGATCTAAGTGATCTCAGTGTACCAAGTTTGTGTGACTTGTGTGATTCTTTGTGAATCTTTGTAAAAGAGTTCTTTGTGAACTTGGTTTTTGTAACATCACCAATCTTTAGTGAATCATCCATACTCTCAAAGTAAACGAGAGGACTATGAAACTTTTGTTCTCCGTGTCTCTTAAATTTGTTTGTCTCGTTTACTTTTGTAGTGGAACTGTACGATCTATTATCCATCTCACATCAATTCATCATACCAATACAACACACACCTATGCAAGTTGACCTAATAAGTATGTTGGATCATCTTTTTACCCAAGATGTTAACTTACTAGGATTTGTAGGGGAGAGCAAGAATCCACATTTATAATCACATCTGCACTTCATATGCAAAATTTGCATACTGTGTGGTGCGGTGCAGATACGCGATGCGATTTTTAAGCATTTAGTTTAGTGATTTATGATAAATTGGTACTTTTTGATTGATTATGTAAAAACTCTAGATAGTATTTTAATATTATCACTTATAAGTAACATTTATAAAATATCTTGAACGTCCGGTAGAAATGATTGAACAATAAACTAATTGATAATTCATTTGCATTAAGTATAAAATTTATAGATAAACTATATGTTCACTCTTTATTCAACACAATTCGGGTAGATTTTTGGTCAATTACATGTTTCACTAATATAAATCTATATTTTAGTAAGTTATGGTAAATTGATAAATTTTGATTGATTATATAGAAATTCTAAATATTATTATAATTTGATATGAAATGTCTTACTCGTCCAATAAAAAAGATTAAACAATAAATTAGACAACTCGATATAAAAAATTTAAATTAATTATATGGTCACTTTTTATTCAATATCAATTTTAAAAACCTCATCGAATATATGCCTTTTGCCCTGTCTTGATATTAATTTAATTCAATTAGTGGTCTGTAGTCAAATAAACATATTATATATAGATGAGATTTAGGGAGACAAAATCTCCTACAAAGTCAAAACCTCATAACCAATCAACCAAAAAGGCCAAGAAAAAAACCCTGATATACATGCATGTAGGTGAGAATGTAGACGAGATTCTTAAGATGAGATTGTGACTAGATGATAGTGCAGATTATGAGTGAAGTCTTTTATATATGCGAAATGTTGGAGTGTTCCCTTTTCTCACTTCTCATATTTGTTTATCTTCTCTCTTTCTCAAATATTTAGAAGTCTTTTGACATAAGGTGTGACGCCCCCAAATCTGAGCCCACACAGCCCAAACTTGAGTCGTCAAAAGACTACAACAAAATTATTACAACAAGGCACAACGTACAACAATACAGTGTATAATAATACACAACTAAGTCTTCACTATTATTGCCACACTATTTTACAACACGTGAAGACTAGGATAGCTATTCCTCGGACTCTCACTCCATCCCCCGGCTAGACCCAACTACATTCCCATCTCCTGTTGAAAAACAATGGAACAAAAGAAAGGGTGAGCTCAAATAGCCCAGTAAGAAATATCATGACTAAGATAATGACGAATAAATTATCATTAGTCTTCAACAGTTGAGTTCTGAATACAATAGACTACAAGGTTTATATCAAAAACTGTAGTTAATTTCTTAAACAATGTTCAGATCAATAATAGCAGCGGAATGAGCAATCTATTTGAAGAATAATGCAGACTATAATGTCCACTCGCTTCTCTTTTTAGTAAAAATATCATCAACTTTTATCATCTGAAATACTATTAGTCAAGATAATACAACTTCACAGTTCCTGGTCATAATCATGCAGATCAACAGTTCATCTTTGCACTACGGGCCAAAGACATTCAATATAACACCAACGGTCATGATTATACCAGATTCAGCCTTTGGTCATAATCATACCAACCAACAGTTCATCTTTGCACTACGGGCCAAAGAGAACATTCACCACGTGTCATAAAAGACACCGAACAAATGTATCGCCTTTAACCTAGTATATCACCTTTAACCTATCATCTGTTCAACAATTATATCACATCTGTGCCCCCGGCCACAGATATTCAGAACAACTTGATTCTTGATAATTAATATAAATAACAGTTATACAAATGATGAACAGAAGAACAGGATAAACAATAAGTATCGGAAATTTACTTTGTGCAGATTTAAATAATGTCCAAATTGCCAACATGATGTGGAGTGAAATTTAAAAATGATATTCAAGATCCACAGTTCAGAATAACGATTACAGTTCAATAGAAATGTTCAGAAATAGGAAGGTTCAGTTGAAATAATGAAATTCAACTATTATGGAACATATAATATTTTCAGGAATTATAGAAGCAATAGTTCCATAATAAGTTTCGATTTAGGTGTATGGAAGAAAATAATATCCCTTACCGTAGCAGGTTTGATTAACAAAAAGGTGAAGGAAATTAATATCCCTTACCATAGTAATTTTGAATAATGGAAGATGAAAAAGATGGTATCCCTTATGAGTATAAAGGAAAATGATATCACTTACGAATATGGAATAAAAGTGTCATGTGATAATTCGTGTAGACAAATTATTTCCACACGAGACAAATAAAAAGGGTTATTCACCAATAGGCGGTAATCCGCGCCGTCAGGTTATTCCCATCAATTTGAATACGAAGAGTTATTCACCAAACAGGCGATAATCCGCACCGTAAGGTTATTCTCAAAGATTAATAAGGAATGAATACAAAAGGTTATTCACCAAACAGGCGGTAAACCGCGCCGTAAGGTTATTCCCACAATTTAATACATGAAAATAAATGGCACAAGAAAGAAACGATATTATTTTCGAGAATCAAAGAATGATAATCCCTTCAAGTAAGAAAGAAAATAATATCCATTTATGATGATGAAAAGAGTGATACCCCTTACCGTAGTAAGTTTAAATAATAGAAAATGAAAGAATATGATATTCCTTACCTTAACACGTGACTGGATATTGATTTAAATGAGGTTGATCAACCTATATATTTATAATATAAATTAGTAATTACCACATATAAATTTCAAAGTGTATGATAACTCGTATATTATGAACTATCAAAATTATATATATTTAACATAATTTTTGTAGTATAATATAATAACTTTAGAATAGTTTTTAAAATAATATTTCAAAATAAATCTTCCAAAGAAAGCTTTTAAAAATGAATCTTCTCAAAGAAGAGTATTCTAAGGGAAGATTTGTGAATACCGTGAAAAATAGGAATTTATGAAATTACTACTCTTTAATAAAAGACTTACTTGAAAAATTCCTGCACTCCTTTTGGCTTTCAAACACTCAAAATAGCCTTACTATTCTCAGAGAAAACTCATAAAATTCTTATAGAAAATTTTTATGTTTTAGGTGTGATTTTTCTATTCAGCTGAGCAAGCTATTTATAAGAGAAAATAAGTTACTATGCGGGTTGGTAGGTGACTGGCTGCGCACGCCAGTGCTGAAATTCAGCAGCAGGCGGCAGCAGCCTTGCTGCCTTTTTTTTTTCTTCTCTTCTGCGTAAAACTTCTCCAATTTCAAGCTTCACCAACCATGTGGGCCCCACCAATGGGTCCACATGTTTCTTACTATTCACTTACTATTCACGTTACTATTCACGTCACTATTCACGTTACTATTTCAAATAGTAAAATTATTATTATTTTTTTTAATTTTTATTTATTTATTTATTTATTCTTCCTGTGGGTCCAACATATAAAATAAATAATGCTACAACAATAATGTAATAAACACGTTACAGATTATTATTAATTTAATAATATAAATTACAGTATATTTGCAACCGTGACAATTATTAGGTTCAATAATTTTAAAAACAGTGCAGCAACAATTATTGACTCAGTGACAATTATTAAATCAATAATGCAAAATACTGTGTAACAACAATTATTGGATTGATAATATAAAATATTATGCAGTGACAATTATCGATGCAATGATGCGTAACAGTTACGGTGTCAATTATCAGACCAATAATATGAGACACTATGCAATACCGTGTGCTACTGTAGAATACCGTATGCTACAATGAAATACCATAAATTACCGTATGCTACTATTCTTTTATCACCGGTATTTTAACAGTTAACACCGTTGACTATTTTTATTTAAAAAGGTTACTTATGTCGTTTTCTATATCCGACAAATATTCCGTTGTGGGGTCCACCAATAATTTGTTATTTCGGCGCCGTCGTACGGCCCGAATATTCCCCGACAAAACGAATATTGTCCGACAAAATAAAATTTGCACATGACATCCTTAACTTTAAACTTTATCGATTTAACCACTTACTGTTTCAGAAAAATATATATGAAGAAAAATTAAATTTTATATTTCATAAAATTCGGGGTCTTACAACCTCCCCGCCTTATGAAATTTCGTCCCCGAAATTGACGTACCTGGCATTTCGAAGAGGTAAGGATATTTAGATTTCATCTCGGATTCTAGCTCCCAGGTCATTTCCTCAATATCTTGGTTCCTCCATAAAACCTTAACTTGAGGTATAACCTTTGAGCGTAGAATCTGCTCCTTCTTATCAAGGATCTTAATAGGTACCTCCTCGTACGTTAAATCATCTTCTATAACGTCCGGTTCTAACTCAATGACGTGGTTTGGGTCCTTCACATATTTACGTAACATAGATATGTGAAAAACATTATGGATGCGAGACATACTTGGTGGTAAAGCTAGTCTGTAGGCTACGGTTCCTACTCGATCGAGGATTTCAAATGGGCCAACACATCGAGGGTTGAGCTTTCCTCTCTTTCCGAATCTCGTAACTCCTTTCCATGGAGAAACACGTAAGAATACATGATCTCCGACGTTGAAACTTTCGTCTCTCCGATGAAGATCAGCATAACTCTTTTGTCGTTCTTGTGCGGTCTGTATTCGTTGTCGGATCATTTGGATATTTTCTGTTGTCAAGCGAACCAACTCGGGTCCCAACAGTTTTGCTTCTCCTACCTCATTCCAACATACTGGAGAGCGACATTTGCGTCCATATAAAGCCTCGAATGGAGTCATGCCTATGCTTGCTTGGTAACTGTTGTTGTAAGAAAATTCCACCAATGGCAAGTACTTATCCCAACTTCCTTTGAAATCTAGTACGCAAAGTCTCAAAAGATCTTCGAGAGTCTGGATCGTCCTTTCCGATTGTCCATCCGTTTGAAGATGGTATGCAGAACTGAATCGTAGCTCGGTGTCCATAGCTTTTTGTAGACTGATCCAAAAGCGTGAAGTGAATCTAGGATCTCGATCAGAAACTATAGAAACTGGCATGCCATGCAATCTCACAATCTCATTTATGTACATACCGGCAAGACGTTCAAGTGAAAAGTTTTCTCGTATAGGCAAGAAATGAGCGGATTTGGTCAATCTATCTACGATGACCCAAATTACATATAAGCCTTGAGAAACTTTGGGAAGACCCGTCACAAAATCCATATTGATGTGTTCCCACTTCCATTCGGGAACCTCAAGTGGTTGTAATGGACCCTTAGGTACTTGATGCTCTGCCTTGACACATTGACAAGTTAGACACCTTGAGATAAACTCTGCAATCTCCCTTTTCATATTGTTCCACCAAAATGTATGTCGAAGATCTCGATACATCTTGGTACCTCCTGGGTGGATTGCAAACGGCGTGTTGTGTGCCTCCATCATGATTTTATGCTTCAATTCAGGATCGTTAGGAACACAGAGTCGAGAGTTGACTCGAAGTATTCCTTTCTCGTCGATTCTTGCTTCGGGAATGGCACCTTCTTGTACTTTCTTTATCATGTTTATCAGTTCCGGATCGGTAGCTTGAGCAGCTTTAATTTTATCGATTAAAGCTGGTTCTACTCGCACGTGAGGAATCTTCGAGTGGGTCCCTGGTGTCTTTAGCTCTATCTCCATCTTTTGCAAGTCGTACAAAATACACTTTTGTGTTGTCAGCAGTGCACTTGTACTCGCATAAGATCTTCTGCTCAAAGTGTCAGCTACAACATTCGCCTTTCCCTGGTGATACTGGATTGTGTGGTCATAATCCTTCAACAGCTCAAGCCAACGTCGTTGTCGCATGTTGAGTTCCTTCTGGGTGAAGAAATACTTTAGACTTTTATGATCCGTATAGATATCCACATTTTCTCCGTACAAGTAGTGTCTCCAGATCTTCAATGCGAAAACGATTGCTGCCAACTCTAGATCATGAGTAGGATAATTTTTCTCATAATCTTTGAGTTGTCGAGAGGCATAGGCTATAACCTTTCCATGTTGCATAAGGACACAGCCTAGACCTTTGCCTGAAGCATCGCTATATATGACGAATTCTCCTGATCCTGATGGAATGGTCAGAACAGGAGCTGAAACCAGTCTCCTATTGAGTTCTTGGAAACTTTTCTCGCATTCCTCGCTCCATATGAATTTTGTGCTTTTCCGAGTAAGCTGAGTTAATGGAGTGGCGATTCTAGAAAATCCTTCTACGAATCTCCGATAATAACCAGCTAGGCCCAGAAAACTTCGGACTTCGGTTACTGTCTTGGGTTGTTCCCAATTTAGTACCGTTTCAATCTTCGCAGGATCGACTGATATTCCTTGACTAGAAATCACATGCCCAAGAAAAGTGACCTCCTCAAGCCAGAACTCACATTTCTTCAACTTGGCATATAATTTGTTCTCACGGAGCTTTTGGAGTATCAATCTCAGGTGTTGTTCATGATCCTCGCGACTCTTGGAGTATATGAGGATGTCATCAATAAAGACAACCACAAAATGATCCAAATATTCCTTGAATATTCGGTTCATCGTGTCCATGAAAGCTGCAGGAGCATTAGTTAGTCCAAAAGGCATGACAAAAAACTCATAATGCCCATAACGAGTTCTGAAAGCAGTCTTTGGAATGTCATCAGCTTTAACCTTTAACTGATGATATCCAGAACGGAGATCAATCTTTGAGAAATGTTGAGCACCTTGTAATTGATCAAACATGTCATCGATCCAAGGTAACGGATACCTGTTTTTGATGGTGACATGGTTCAATTCTCGGTAGTCAATGCACAATCTCATACTCCCGTCTTTCTTCTTCACAAATAGAACAGGAGCACCCCAAGGTGATGCACTCGGACGAATGAAACCAGTATCCAACAATTCCTGTAGTTGGACTTTTAACTCTTGAAGTTCAATGGGAGCCATTCGGTATGGAGTTTTGGAAATGGGCTTAGTACCGGGTTCAAGATCGATACAGAATTCAATTTCTCGGTTTGGGGGTAAGCTAGGAAGTTCCTCAGGAAAAACGTCAGGAAACTCATTAACAATGGGAATATCATTCAAGTTTGACGTATTTTTGTTCAAATCAGTGACATGAGCTAAAAAGGCTTGACATCCGTTTTTCAATAAACGAATGGCTTTATGGCTAGAAATAACACTTATACATTTCAATGGTTTAGTTGTTTGAATTTGCATGACAGGTTGATTAGGAATATGAAAACTAATAATCTTATGAAAACAATCAATTTTAGCATGATGGGTAGTCAACCAATCAATTCCTAAAATCACATCAAATTCATGCATCTCCAAAGAAATAAGGTCAACAGGTAATGTGAGGTTGTTGATTTGAACTATGCAAGATTTATAGACAGTAGATGTAATGGTCATTTCTCCTAATGGGGTTTCAACTGATAAGTCAAAGTCCAAATTTTCAGAAGTTAAGTTTAAACGCTGAGCACATGCAGGTGAGATAAAAGAATGGGTAGAGTCAGTATCTAACAAAACGTAGACTTCACGAGAATTTATGAATAGCTTACCGGTTATCACCTCGTTCGAGTTTCGTGCCATTTGGGATGTCATAACAAAAGCTCTCCCTTGAACTACAGATTTTCCCTTATCCGCGCTAGCTTTTGGTATCATCATTGCAGCTGGACTTGATTTTGTGGTAGGACAAAACTGCGCAAGATGACCCTCTTTCCCACAACTGTAGTACTTTTTGGACTGCAGTGTACAGTTTGGGCTGATGTGACCTTCCTGACCACACCTATAGCATCTCACTGGTGGTCGATCTTCTCCCCTTGAAACTGGGGTCGGTGCTGGTGTTGGTACTGGTGCCCTTCCATAATTATTATGGAATCTCTTTCTTTTGAAATTGTTCCCACTAGAATCTCCTCTTCTGTTATTCGATGGGGGATTACCACCAAAGTGTTTGTTACCTCCTCTGTGGTTTTCATTCCTGTAGTTGTTATCATTTCTCTGATCATTGACTCTTGGCTGTAATTTTTCATCTGTTTGCTCCACCCTTTGAGCCCTATCAACAACATCTGAATACAAACTAAATTTATGAGAGCTAAGTTGTTGACGGATTTCGAATCTTAGACCACGTAAGAACATCCGACTCATCCGTGCTTCGTCATCTACTAGATGAGTCGCAAAACGAGACAGTTCAGCAAACTTAGCTTCATATTGACAAACTGTCATGTTTCCCTGCTCCAGCTTAATGAATTCCACTTCCTTCATATGGCGGATGCTTTCTGGGAAGTACTTTTCATTAAATAGCTCTTGGAATTCTGTCCAAGACATCTCAAATGCTGAAAGGTGGATACGTTTTACCGCTTCCCACCAGTGGTCTGCCTCACCTCGTAACATAAAAGTGGCAAATGGCACCTTCTGATAATCAGCGCATTGTAAGACATCAAGTATTTTTGTCGTCTGCTTCAGCCATGCCTCCGCTTTGAGTGGGTCAGGCTTCCCGTGGAATTCAGGTGGTCCCAATTCTTTAAATTGCTTGACAGTGACCATCCTCAAATTACCAGCGTTTCTACCGTTATTATTGACTGGATTTTCTCTTGCTTGATTCTGTATGAACTGCATGAAATTCCTAAAGAATCTATCGTTCATCATGTTATCAGGAACATTATTTCCTGAGTTGGCAGGAGGATTGTTTGGGGCCTCTTGATTCTCTGCTACATTCGCTTCAGGCATTCCATAGTTAACCTCTTGATTTCCAGATGCCATACTAAACTGTTGTCACAAAATAATGTTAGTTCAAATAAACTGACTCATCACTTCATGTCTCTATATTCAAATCAACTCATTAGATAATAAAATCTAATTTAGGTAGGACACACTAGTGACTGATTATATTCGTCTCTCCCCTCCTAGTTCTACCCCAGATTTCCATTAAAGACCATATCCCTAAGCTCTGATGCCAACTGTGACGCCCCCAAATCTGAGCCCACACAGCCCAAACTTGAGTCGTCAAAAGACTACAACAAAATTATTACAACAAGGCACAACGTACAACAATACAGTGTATAATAATACACAACTAAGTCTTCACTATTATTGCCACACTATTTTACAACACGTGAAGACTAGGATAGCTATTTCTCGGACTCTCACTCCATCCCCCGGCTAGACCCAGCTACATTCCCATCTCCTGTTGAAAAACAATGGAACAAAAGAAAGGGTGAGCTCAAATGGCCCAGTAAGAAATATCATGACTAAGATAATGACGAATAAATTATCATTAGTCTTCAACAGTTGAGTTCTGAATACAATAGACTACAAGGTTTATATCAAAAACTGTAGTTAATTTCTTAAACAATGTTCAGATCAATAATAGCAGCGGAATGAGCAATCTATTTGAAGAATAATGCAGACTATAATTTCCACTCGCTTCTCTTTTTAGTAAAAATATCATCAACTTTTATCATCTGAAATACCATTATTCAAGATAATACAACTTCACAGTTCCTGGTCATAATCATGCAGATCAACAGTTCATCTTTGCACTACGGGCCAAAGACATTCAATATAACACCAACGGTCATGATTATACCAGATTCAGCCTTTGGTCATAATCATACCAACCAACAGTTCATCTTTGCACTACGGGCCAAAGAGAACATTCACCACGTGTCATAAAAGACACCGAACAGATGTATCGCCTTTAACCTAGTATATCGCCTTTAACCTAACATCTGTTCAACAATTATATCACATCTGTGCCCCCGGCCACAGATATTCACAACAACTTGATTCTTGATAATTAATATAAATAACAGTGATACAAATGATGAACAGAAGAACAAGATAAACAATAAGTATCGGAAGTTTACTTTGTGCAGATTCAAATAATGTCCAAATTGCCAACATGATGTGGAGTGAAATTTAAAAATGATATTCAAGATCCACAGTTCAGAATAACGATTACAGTTCAATAGAAATGTTCAGAAATAGGAAGGTTCAGTTGAAATAATGAAATTCAACTATTATGGAACATATAATATTTTCAGGAATTATAGAAGCAATAGTTCCATAATAAGTTTCGATTTAGGTGTATGGAAGAAAATAATATCTCTTACCGTAGCAGGTTTGATTAACAAAAAGGTGAAGGAAATTAATATCCCTTACCATAGTAATTTTGAATAATGGAAGATGAAAAAGATGGTATCCCTTATGAGTATAAAGGAAAATGATATCACTTACGAATATGGAATAAAAGTGTCATGTGATAATTCGTGTAGACAAATTATTTCCACACGAGACAAATAAAAAGGGTTATTCACCAATAGGCGGTAATCCGCGCCGTAAGGTTATTCCCATCAACTTGAATACAAATAGTTATTCACCAAATAGGCGGTAATCCGCGCCGTAAGGTTATTCCCATCAATTTGAATACGAAGAGTTATTCACCAAACAGGCGATAATCCGCACCGTAAGGTTATTCTCAAAGATTAATAAGGAATGAATACAAAAGGTTATTCACCAACAGGCGGTAAACCGCGCCGTAAGGTTATTCCCACAATTTAATACATGAAAATAAATGGCACAAGAAAGAAACGATATTATTTTCGAGAATCAAAGAATGATAATCCCTTCAAGTAAGAAAGAAAATAATATTCATTTATGATGATGAAAAGGGTGATACCCCTTACCGTAGTAAGTTTAAATAATAGAAAATGAAAGAATATGATATTCCTTACCTTAACACGTGACTGGATATTGATTTAAATGAGGTTGATCAACCTATATATTTATAATATAAATTAGTAATTACCACATATAAATTTCAAAGTGTATGATAACTCGTATATTATGAACTATCAAAATTATATATATTTAACATAATTTTTGTAGTATAATATAATAACTTTAGAATAGTTTTTAAAATAATATTTCAAAATAAATCTTCCAAAGAAAGCTTTTAAAAATGAATCTTCTCAAAGAAGAGTATTCTAAGGGAAGATTTGTGAATACCGTGAAAAATAGGAATTTATGAAATTACTACTCTTTAATAAAAGACTTACTTGAAAAATTCCTGCACTCTTTTTGGCTTTCAAACACTCAAAATAGCCTTACTATTATCAGAGAAAACTCATAAAATTCTTATAGAAAATTTTTATGTTTTAGGTGTGATTTTTCTATTCAGCTGAGCAAGCTATTTATAAGAGAAAATAAGTTACTATGCGGGTTGGTAGGTGACTGGCTGCGCACGCCAGTGCTGAAATTCAGCAGCAGGCGGCAGCAGCCTTGCTGCCTTTTTTTTTTCTTCTCTTCTGCGTAAAACTTCTCCAATTTCAAGCTTCACCAACCATGTGGGCCCCACCAATGGGTCCACATGTTTCTTACTATTCACTTACTATTCACGTTACTATTCACGTCACTATTCACGTTACTATTTCAAATAGTAAAATTATTATTATTTTTTTTTTAATTTTTATTTATTTATTTATTTATTCTTCCTGTGGGTCCAACATATAAAATAAATAATGCTACAACAATAATGTAATAAACACGTTACAGATTATTATTAATTTAATAATATAAATTACAGTATATTTGCAACCGTGACAATTATTAGGTTCAATAATTTTAAAAACAGTGCAGCAACAATTATTGACTCAGTGACAATTATTAAATCAATAATGCAAAATACTGTGTAACAACAATTATTGGATTGATAATATAAAATATTATGCAGTGACAATTATCGATGCAATGATGCGTAACAGTTACGGTGTCAATTATCAGACCAATAATATGAGACACTATGCAATACCGTGTGCTACTGTAGAATACCGTATGCTACAATGAAATACCATAAATTACCGTATGCTACTATTCTTTTATCACCGGTATTTTAACAGTTAACACCGTTGACTATTTTTATTTAAAAAGGTTACTTATGTCGTTTTCTATATCCGACAAATATTCCGTTGTGGGGTCCACCAATAATTTGTTATTTCGGCGCCGTCGTACGGCCCGAATATTCCCCGACAAAACGAATATTGTCCGACAAAATAAAATTTGCACATGACATCCTTAACTTTAAACTTTATCGATTTAACCACTTACTGTTTCAGAAAAATATATATGAAGAAAAATTAAATTTTATATTTCATAAAATTCGGGGTCTTACATAAGGTTAGATTTTGGATATGAGTTGGTATTTATACCTCTTGTTCTAAAGTCTGTCAAACTCCACCATTTGATAAAAATCTGAAAAATCTATGATTTTTTTAATATCAAAATATTTTTATAGACTTTTGTAAAAGTCTCAATTCAATACCACCTAAATTTTTAAGACATTACAAAAGTTATAATTAAATACCACTAAATTTTTATAAATTATTTAAATGCCTTAATTGAATACAACCAAACTTTTAAAATATTTATAAATTCTTAAAAATCTTAATTGAATACACCCCCTTAAATACTTTCTTTTGTGCCACAAAATAATTCTATTTGACTTTGCGAAAGATATCTCTAAGATATATGACAAATAAATTCTAATTTTATAAAATGAGTTTCTCCTAATTTTTTAATAAAACTTTACCGTACGGATAGAAAGATTACACAAAATATGCGTAAATATAAAATTTTAGTTAATTTGGGGTTGCGTAACACTATTATTATAATTTCATAAAATAAGTACTTTCTCTGTTTCAAATTATAAAATTACTATTGACTTTTGAAAGTCAATTTATAATATTTTTTAAATTTAAAATTGAGATAAATTGTTAACAAATATGAAACTATAAATTTTACAATGAATATTATTTTTTAGATAGTTTACATTAATCATTAATATATTGATTAAAATTAATGAAAATTATGTCAATTTGGAGTATGAAAATATTTTAAGTCGACTTTGAAAAGTTAATAACAAACTTATATTGTGGAATGGAAGGAGTATATTTTTTGATGATTTAACTTATGTTTGGTTACTTAGTATTTATAGCACCTAATGCGTTTAAACGCATTTAAAAAATTTGTTTGTCTAGTAACAATTTATTTTAAACATAATTTATTTAACTTACAATTGCAACGTATCAAAATTAGTGTGATGTATTCGGAGGTTTATATATTGTAAATGCTACTGTCACAAATCCTAAAAACGGTAGTTACCAAAAAAGCCTTTAGATTTATTGAACTTTCATTACTTTAAAATCGATTATAAACAACAGCAAAATATAAAAATTCACATGTTCAAATATGATTGTATATTCTTTATATTCGTCCAGTTAGATTTATCTAAAAAAACTTTAAAAATTAGTATGTATTAACCTTATAGGATATCCAAGTTGAATACCCTCTGATTTTTTTTTTTTTCCACATTCTATCTTAACTTTTTAAATTTAATTTGTGAGATGAATATTGCTATATATTGAGACAATTTTGTATCGAGTTATAATTTTAAAATATATTAATAATAGAATTCAATAAAATTATAAAAGAGTCTGTTATTATATATATATTTTAAAAAATTTATCATTAATATTTATTCACATAAATAAAAATTAAAAAATGAACACAAATATTCGTAAAATAATTGCTCCATGTCGTGTACTTTTGTCATTTGTATTGTTTATATGGTAAAAATGGTAACAACTGTTTTTTTTTTAATTAAATTATTTTGTTTTTGGGCATAACACTAGGGCATGAGATTCAAAATTCTCTATTTTTTTGTGTTATGGCGTTAATTTTTAAAATTTATAGTGATATTCCGTCGCCGTATTATAGGACAATGGCAAGATTTTAAAAATTAATTCGACTCAGAGGAATCGAGAGAGAGAGAGAGAGAAGATTTGAACCCATAACACTAGTACTATACTATGGTACATGTCTATATATCTTTGGTCGGTGCTCGGTGGCATCTGCTGACCTGGTAATTGATATGTATATCTTTTCTCTCTCCTCTCTGATTTCCAAACTAAAAAAATTTGACTCCCCAAGAAACGCCCAGCTTTTGAACATTCAAACCCCCAATTGTCTCCTCCTCTATCAACTCTGTTTAACCGTTTTGATTTTGATTTTACTCCCCCAAATCCCCCCTTTCTATTCCTCTCTTTCTGGTAGCTGAAGCTGATGAAGGATTACAACTGTTGTTTACGAAGATTTGCTGAATTTTATCCATATACTCTTTCTGGGTTTTGACCTTGAATGATTTCTAGGGTTTATGTGACCCCTTGTTGTCTCTTTGCTGTTTGGGTTTCTCAGTGAGTTTTTCAACAGGTTTGTCCTTTGTTCTTCTGGAAATTCTTTATTGTTGGTTTTCATTCTGGACCTTGTGGCATGTTATTCTTTGTTCATTTCGTTGGTTTCTGTTGAATTAATCTTTTTTGTTCTTTATTTATTTATTTATTTACTTGAAAGTCCTACAAAATTATGAAGTTCGTCAAAGTCTTTGGTGATTGATGTTTATGTCATGTTGAGGTAGAATTAAGAACCTGCAAATGTAAGATGCTTTTGAGAGCAAGTTGGGAGCATACTGTCTAAATTTGTGGAAGAATTTAGAGATTACTCAAATAAAGAGTGACCCATGTTCATTTTGTGTGTGTGTGAAATGCTTTTATTTGTTTTTAATTTTGGTCCTGCTGTCGAAAGCCAGTTGAAAGATGCTGTTCTTTCCCTTGTAATTATAGTTCTAAGTATTTTTTTTTCTGGAAAATAGAAAATATATTTGGCTGGCAATTGAGGTGTTGTGCAAGTGATTTAGTGTCTGATCATTTGTTGGAAGAAAAGAAAGGAGAAAAAGTGACATAATGTCTGGTCAACATTGCATTGGTGAAATCTTTTGTTTTTTTTTACGGCAATGTCATTTTATTTCACATCCATTTTTGGTTTTTGGAAACCAGTGAGAAAGTATTTTTAAAGTTTGTTTTGCAAAATAGTATCTGTAGTGGGCCAAAAAGGAAGAGGGTCTTTGAGAACCTGGCCAAGTATTGGCCATTGAGAATACTTTTAAATTTTTATGCTCCTTTCACTTTTAGTTTTGTTTATTGTAGGAAATCACAAAATGATTTAAATTTCAAAAATAGTTTTGTTGCATGCAGGAAATTTATGTGGTGAGGTGGTGAGAGTTTGTTCATTATGTTTCCTCATTTTCTTTTTATTAATTATTTTATGTCAAATAATACTACGATTTTCTTTTTGAAGGTATGTCGAATATACTACTAATACCTGTTTGAACCAGCTTTTTTAAAGTTATAATAGTTATCTCATGTCTGAAAGATGAACTGACCTAGGTGGTTTTGAGAGGGATGGTGATAGGAATCACCATTGTTACTGTGTTTGTGGACTTATTTTAATTTTAGGAGATAGTTGGTATTTATTTTAATTAGTTAGGGTATTTTTGTCTTAAAATATTTTCTTGGTCCCTAAGTATAATTTAGGGTTTGTTTTCTATATAAACACTGGTGTATTCTCGTATTCTTCAGATTATTATTATTGAGAATTTGAGATTAACATTAGAATATTTTTATCGAGGAGATAAAAAAACACAGTTGAAACCCTAGACCTAGTGATTTAAGCACAGAGCTTAAATCCTAAAATTGTATTATGTTACTTCTGATAATTCTTGTGAATATTTCCCTACATAAGATGGCATATCTCATTAATACATTTATGAAAAAAGAACAACTTATACTGCTAAAAGTAACATGCAATAAATTAATATTCAGTCTTTGTTTAAGGTAGGTAATGATTACATAATTAATTTTGGAAAGACATGTAATAGAGTGAGGTTTCTTTGAACATGGACATTCTAGATTTTTACGGTACTACGTTGAGGATAGGATTCTATTTTCTTCATTTGAATGAAGGACTGCCCTCGCTCTCTTAATTGGGAGAGATGTTAATGATATTCTACAGAGGTCAACTATGTCATATGCATTTCGAAGGAGGTGATATCGTATCTCCAAGATTGCATGGATCATGCCAATGGGTTAAGATCTCAGAAGTTTCTTGAGTTGCTGACTGTTCCATAGTTGCATAGAGGAGGTGTATGGTCAGGTCTACTAGACCCACATTGTTTGGTTATAAATCTTGTGTTTTCTTGAGTGGAGGTGTATGGTCAGTGTACTAGACCCTCAAATGATAGTCTAGTAATATTGATCTTGAAGTAGTTCACTAGTTTTGTTGTGTCCAAAACTGTAACATGAAATGTTCTACAGTATCTTAAGTTGTGTTCATTTAACTGTTGGGCCATTTATCATGTCCATTGGTACTTGCTCTAAGTGGCTCTTTTTTATTTTATCCAGTACCTCCTTTGTACGCCAAAGTATGTCTTAAGAACAAAAAATTTGTCCACTGAAAAATGGCTCAAGTACGCAAGTTAAATATAAAATGTGCTATAAAGACTAATTTATCCACAAAAGCGTATTTAGGCTTGCTCTAAGTGGCTCTTTTCTATTCTATCATCTATGATTGCTGGATAAAGCAATATTATGCTTGCATCTAGTGATTATGTCAAAGACTATCACCATTCATTTGACAGCATAACTAAAGTTCCTTTAGCAACCAATGGCATGTTTTATGCCGTAAACTCTAAAATTCTTGTGTGCTATGCTATTGTAGAACTATATCAAAATTTGTAATGTTGGGGTATAATGTGTAGAAGGTAAAACTTCTTGATAACCATTTCATTATCTTTGATCTTGCTGCCATTGGACTAAAGTTAAGTCACCTAAAAGAAAGTTATCGAGTATTTTAGTGCTTTGAAGTCTTTCGGGTTTATCAATCTAAGTCATGACCCTCATATGTAAGTTTTGGGTTAGCTGTTGGTGATTCTAAGAAAGCCTTCGGGTGCTCCTAGAGTAGTTTCCTGGGGAACGTTTTGGATTTTTTTTATGTAGGCAAAATAGATTAATTAATTTTTATTTTGTTAACAATTATAAGATATTTTGCTCTTAACTTTTGTTTCTTCTTTCTCTAGGGTGCTTATTTTTCTGCCTTAAGTAATTGCTAGTGGATGTTTTATTTGTGTCAACGTTCCATTATATTCGCTGCCCAGCTTTTATAATTTTTTACCTCAAATTTGTATTTACTTATGGAGTGCGTTACTTGCATCCACTAGTACTTCAGTTTAGCTACTTCAGTGTTTGTATTTTATTATGCCTTCCATTGTTCCATTCCACAAAAAAAGATCCATTTTGACTTTTTAAAGTCAATTTGTCATTTTTATTCAAAATAATATGAATCCACTTGATTTTACTTCATGCAATCATGAGTGCTATAAAGTATAAACTATCTTTGTTACTAAGTAAAATTTACTTACTTTCAAAACTTAAAAGAATTCGCATCAACATTAAATTTTAGGATTTCATGAATTGACTTCAAAAAGCCAAAGCGGGACTCTTTTTGTGGAACGGATGGACTAATAATTTATCTTATTATAGAAAGTACTGTTGAAGAAGTTACAGTAAAATCAACCACATTTCACTTGCATATAAAGAGCTTAAATGTCTCTTGTTTATGCCAACGACAAGAACAGATGTTGTACACAGCTAATTAATGAATAAATGACTGTATTGAATTTCCAATTTTTGCAAACAAAACCATATATGTCTGGATTATGTGCAACTGGAGTTTGCATACTTTTGCTGCCATCTGCTTCCTAGCTTGGTTATGAGCCTAAGGGACAATTTGAATCAGTGATTCATTTTGGGACACCAATGTAATGGAGCTTCATTACATTGTGAAACCGTGTGTGATGGTAATGCGTCATGCTGTCACTAAAGATGCATGTGATTCGTTCATTCTTAGGTATTGTGTATAGAAAAGCAAAGTCAAAATTTCACATCATGGTATTATTACTCCTCTTATAACACGGACATCCCCATTATGGATGTAATGTGACATAACATCCATATATTAACAGAATGGAAAACGGCCAAAGTGGTGTAATCTCATTACGTAATTCTAATTACTACGTAATTGGACGAACCAAGCAAGCATCGCATCAACTTAATGAGCCATGACATTATGGCTTAGTGTGACCTGAACTAAACACCCCCTAAGTGATATTCATCATATGATACAAGTTCTTAAACCGTTTTCTTTGATACTGAGGAATATCTATTCTAATTCATCGTCAGGATTTTTGGGTTGATGAATTTTGTATCTTAAAGTATGCCATGTGAAGTTGTGCAGATGTTTGCATCTTATTTGTTCTAATATTATTTGTTTTATTTCCTGATATATAATACTTGAGGGGGCTGTAAAACACCTTCTATTTATTATAGCATTATTAAGATATTGTTAAGTAATGTTAGCAATTCTCTTTCTGGTTAGAACCTTTTCTAATGTATCCTTTGAAAAGAATCTTAACATTGTATTACTATATTTGAATTTTTTCTGGATGTTGTCAACAGCCAACAGGAAATAATCATAATCATTATGGTTGCTAAGGACAATAAGAGTACTTCAGGCAGTAAGAGTACTGCAGGCTCTCCTAAAGTAGAGGTTGGTGAGATAGACACCAGGGCACCATTTCAGTCCGTCAAAGATGCCGTCAGTTTATTTGGAGAAGGTGCCTTTTCTGGGGAAAGACCAGCAATTAAGAAGGCAAGGCCTCATTCTGCAGAGGTATGTACGGTACCTGTTAAATATATACTAGTTTATATCACATTTTTGTTTCCACTTGTCAGTGGTTGCACAATCATTGAGAAACCTAACGGCAGTAGGTCAAATGGTCCAAATGTAGATGCCTGTAGAAGTATAACTAACAGGCACATTGTTTTTTTAAGGTTAACCTCATCATTTTTTAGGTGAATGAATTCTTTACTAATAAACATGTTTGATATCTCTGCCTCTTTCGCATATTGTGTAAATCACAAGTATTTACTGTTATGTTCAAGTCATTTTTCCGTTCATGCAGCTAAATTGAGCTATTCTTGAGATATTTTGAACAAGTTTTTTTTAGGGTTATAAGTCATTTTAGTCAAGGCAGTTCTGAGTCTCAGTAGTCTGCTACATTAATAGCAGAAGATGGAGAGTAAAGTATTTATGGCCATTTTATATCTGTGAAATGTTTAAATCTCCTAGATTTTGTTTTACTACATCACTTTTCAGTTCTGTTTTCCACTCCCAGAAATGATGTTTCCCTTCAATTGTTTTGATCCAATGACAGTTCAGAAAGGTGTATAGCTACCTGTCTGTGTAGTAGACTTCCTCACGAGAATGCTTGTTCCCGTTTATTAACATTTATGTAGTAGATTTTATTTATCCAAACAGTTTAATTAACATTGGAAAATATCGTCCATGATTCTTCCTGAAGAAAGATATTTGAAACTTCTGACCTTGATAGGGCCAATTTTCAGAGCAGAGCTGACGTCCCATTTAGGGTATTTGGATGTTTAGGTAGCGATAACAAATACTCCCTCCGTCCCATAAAAGATGGCTTTAGTATGGGAAAAAAAATTGTCTCATAAAAGATGACTTAAGTACACTAAAATGCTATATAAAGATTACGTTGTCCTTTAAAGTACTTAGGTGGGGTCCACTAATTTAAAGAAATAATAAGATTCCCTATTGTACTATATGTATCTATTGTGGGTAAAAATGAAAATTATTTGAAACTTTCGCCTCTATTTTAAATTTCTTAATGTGCGTGAAAAGTATACTTAGGTCATTTTTTTTGGGACGGAGGGATTTGTAGTAAATTTTGTTTGACCAAAATTGAGTGAATAAATAGTCAAGTTAGTAAGTTTACGCACGACATTATCCACCCCACTAATATATGCTTACTATCCCACAATTGGTACAATGTTTCAGGGTTAACTATTTTGCTCTTTGTTTTTTTACTTTCCCGTCCTTTCAGAGGGTATTGGCAAAGGAAACACAACTTCACTTGGCACTGAAAGAGCTAAATAAGTTGAAAGAACAATTGCATAATGCTGAAACTACTAGGGCCAAAGAAGTTGTAGAGCTTGAAAGAGCTAAAAGAACTTTTGCGGATCTGTCACACAAACTCAAAACTGTTACTGAGGCTAAGGAATCAGCAATCAAGGCTACAGACGCCGCTAAGAATCAGGCAAAGCAGCTTGATAAATCAACCTCTGGCGATTCCACAGAAACTAATGGTGCTTGGAAACAGGATTTGGAAACTACAAGAAAGCAGTACATGGCTGCTCTTGATGAGCTTGATTCGGCAAAACAAGAACTGCAGAAAATGCGTCAAGATTGTTTTGCAACTACAGAAGAAAAAACCATCGCCTTCAAGCAAACTGCAGAAGCTGAGGATGCAGCTAAAGCAAACGTGGTGAGAGCTGGTGAGCTGTCCAAGGAAATTACAGCTGTGCAGGAGTCCATTGGGAAGGTGAGGCTTGCAACTATGCAAACTCAGCAAGATCAGGCAAAGATATATGCTGAAAAGGATGTACAAAAGCAATTTCATAAAGCTAAGCTTGAAGAATCTGCAAAGAAATTGGTCGCTTTGAAGGAAGAGGTTGATCCTGAACTCGCTAAAAAACTTGAATCTCAGCTGGCTGAAGTGACCACCGAAATTGGAACTCTGAAAATAGATATGGATAATGCAAGAACTTCAGATCTTGATTCTGTGAAAACCGTCACTTCGGAGCTAGATGATGCCAAGGATTTACTGCAAAAAGTAGCTGAAGAGGAAAGCTCCCTCAGAAGTTTGGTGGAGTCCCTTAAGCTGGAGCTGGAGATAGTGAAGAAAGAGCATATTGAACTGAAAGAAAAGGAAAATGAGACAGAATCCATTGCTGGGAGCCTACATGTCAAGCTACGAAAGAGCAAATCTGAACTTGAAGGAGCCCTTGCAGAAGAATCCAAAGTAAGAGGTGCTTCTGAAGATTTGATCTCAACACTCCACCAGCTATCATCAGAAACTGAAGATGCAAGACACGAATCAGAAAATATGAAGAAGCAAACCGAGGAGTTAAAAGAGGAAGCTGAAAACACCAGAATTGCACTCAAAGAAGCAGAAGAAACACTAAAAGTTGCACTCATGGAAGTAGAAGAAGCAAAGGCAGCAGAGTCGAGCGCCCTTAATCAGATTAAAATCATGTCCGAGAGAACTAATGCTGCACGTGCCTCTACTTCAGAATCTGGCTCTCAGATCACAATCTCAAGAGAAGAGTTTGACTCATTGAGCCGAAAGGTTGAAGAATCCGACAGATTAGCAGAGATGAAAGTTGCTGCTGCATTGGCTCAGGTCGAGGCAGTTAAAGCCAGTGAGAACGAGGCCGTCAAGAGGTTGGAGGCCACACAGAAGGAGATTGACGACATAAAAGCTGCAACTCAGGAGTCATTGAAGAGGGCAGAGATGGCCGAGGCAGCGAAAAAGGCAGTGGAGGGAGAGCTCAGAAGGTGGCGTGAACGCGAACAAAAGAAGGCAGCAGAAGCTGCATCACAGATTCTTGCAGAAACAGAAATGTCATCGGGATCATCACCTGGTCACTATCGAATACAAAACCAGCAACAACCCGAGAAAAGCATGGAATCTAGAAAGATGGAAAAAGCTAAGACCATGGTGACGAAGAAAGTACTAATGCCTAATCTTAGCGGCATTTTCCATAGGAAGAAAAATCAGGTTGAGGGTGCTTCACTTTCATATCTCCCTGGTGAGAGAGCTACGTGATTTGTGTTTGTTTTGGGGAAAAGTTTTTGGTGAAGTTTGAATTGAAATGGAACATTTTACAGGCTTGCTTTTGTGAATATAAATTATTATGTTGTATTATTTGAAGGAACCTCAAACAAGAGGGACTATTATTTGTGGAACTATATCCTTGTTAGGACAGGGCACTACAAGTGTTGAGTATCAGGTGAAGCCATGAAAACAGGGCATTTTGTACAGTTTGTTTGGTTTAATATTGTTATAGTAATGTACCCCGAGCTGTGTTTATCTATTATTCCATGTGTTCTAAAATTAAAACTAGAGATATATTTTTTTTTAGTTAGTTTCAAAATTAGAGATAAATTTTTATTTTAGGAGACTGTTAATTGACATGACGTTTCTAATTTGTCATTATTTTTTTTAACTATCATTTTCTTTTCTCGCACTACCCAGTCCTAAACTTGTAACTAATAAGATGGGGTATACTCGATAAAATCAAATTATCTCGTCTTTTTGTAAATACATCTCTAATTTTAAAATACAAAAAAATTAGAGACGATATTCTATATATTTCACGAAAAAAGAGCAAGTTACTACCGGTTTTTTAAAAGGAAAAGGAAAAAAAGATGGGAAGTTACTAAACATTAGAAAAGATGAATCTAAAAAGTATAACGAAATGATTAATACTTAATTTCCGGGAAAAAATTTCTGCCGTAGAACAAAATTTGCTTAATTTTTAATTAGAGCGTAAATGAAAAATTTACGGTACGAATATTATTTCTTTAAATTAATATTCTAAGACTGAAATCTGTCTTTCATTGCCTTGAAAATCGTTTTGATTGAGACTGCGAGGGGAGCAGGAGTAGCTCAAAATAATTTGGAACATACTTCTAAATGAGATATTCTATATTTAGTATATTTTTCATTGATTTTTATGATCAAATTAACTATTTTTTAAATTAGTATATCTTATTATTATTCAATATATATATATAATTTAGTACTAATCTCAACGTTTATTATTTTGAAAATTTAAATATATATGTTTAATTATTAATTTAAAAAATAGTCATTTTGACTACAAAAATCAATGAAAGACTTTTATTTTAAGACGGAAGGAGTATTAATATTTTTTATTTAAATGATGTTTTTTTTATACTGTTCATTGATTTAGGTATTTAATATTTAGATTGGACTATGGGCCCTAAAGAATTGATTGGGCTTATATTTTTATAAAGTCTTTTTACATGAATTATTTATAGTGTTTAAAAATTTAGTGTCTTTCTTTAAAATGAGATCTAAAACCTAATTTTTTTTTAATTTTTTATGTCATAGAGCCGGCCCTGGATGGGAGGCGACGGGCGGCCGAGGCAATGAACGAGCCTCTTAACGCGGTTAAAAAGTGGGCGGCACCAGAAGAATATTAACCCAATCTGTCCAACCACTCGAATGAGCAAGTGTTAGTTTTGTTTATATGAGAGAAAATGTTTTTTTTTTTGGTGCTAAAGATGCTTTTTAAGTATTAAAATTGTTATATGATCTGTGTAGCGTTTTTTGTATTGGTTTGTTGCTTAATTGTGAGCTGTTACTTCTCGAAGTTTCCAACTTTGTGGTGAAAAAAATTACTACACTTCGCAAAATGAGTCGTATCCATAAATATATTAATGCTTTTATGTCTTAATATTTTAAACGATATTTATTATTCTGACAATATTAGTTACGTTCTGACAATATCAGCTACCCTTTATACCTCTCACAAAAACAAAAATAGTTTTTGGCATACAGAATTTTTTTTCTAAAAGAGGGAGTATAATATTAACTTTCAATAATTGTTTTCTTTTTCAAATTTATTATATGGTTCTTTTTCTTTCAGAATTCCCATTGACAACAATACTGAAACACTGCTGATACAGGACAGAGGGCACATTTACATTTACTTTTAATGTAGTAAATCTCAGACATGACAATTTTGATACCCTTGGCAAGAGGATACATGGCCAACATTTAGAAAAATTCCCTTTTGGAATCAATGGCCGTTTATCGTGAGGTTACCTAGTCCGTTGGAAAGCCCGTTCAGATTGCCAAGCTTTTGAAACTCGGATTGGATAGTTTCGGCAATTTTGGTATCATTAGGGCCGGGCTTGGGAAAATCAACGTGGAAGGAGCCTTGTTTGATTGGGGCAATGCAATTCTTGAGCGCAGCTTGTTGCTTGACAAAATCGTAGAGCTGCTGATGGAAGACGTTTTCCAAGGAGAAACAGTTATCATCGGTTCCGTTTCTGGAATGTTGAGATGATCCAGAGCTTTCTCTTCTACAGAAATGTGGTAGAGATGCATAATCCATGATCTGCGTTTTTTCAAGTTTTAAGTTAGCTTTCTCAACCCGATATGATCCAAATATTTTCTGAAGTCTGTATCATAGATGACTAAAAGCCTATAGTAATCTTTGTTCCAGAGTTGCAGTTGCACAAAAAATTGCCAATTTTTTTATGAAATATATGTAACAATTATCTGGCCGAAAATGACAACTTCGAAATATTTAAGTTAGTTTTGATATACAAAAAGCCTTTAACTTGTGTTTAGATTTGTCGAATCTGTTTGAGCCAGTCTACTTCTCACTTTCAATTTCTTCAGATAAAACCCCTAATTTTAACATTTAACAATAACCACTTTTGCTCAAATTCATCAGAAATGTTGATCAAAGGCGGAATTATTTCCTAGTTCAGTCCCAAATATTTAGTAATAATAAAATATTTTATCAACATATGACTAACAATGATATAGCTTCAAGTTTCAACATGAACACAGGAAGTAGTGCAACTGATGATTACTAATAAGGATATCCAAATACAAAAATTTTATACAAAGAGATTCCCTTACCTTCAACAAGTCATCTTTTCCGCAACCTTGCAGCACCTGAATTTTCTTCCTTGTTCTTTCTTGCAGAAGAGATCTCACAACCTGAAAAAGGCTCAAAGATTTTCACGCTTGATATGAGAGATTCAGTCAAAATGGAAGCATTAACATCTCTTCTTAAAGGCGACAGGCGTACCTTCCAGCATGCTGAAAATATGTACGGGACATTAACGATGAAATATGTGTCTGTCTTCTCTGGGTAGTTCAGGTCATCTATGGTAGATATAACAGTCAAAATCTGCAGCAAGCAGAGTGTGAAAGGTATGAGTTCGCTAAAAGGATATTGTTGGAGCAGAAGAAAAAAAATCCCAAACAGTAGTGTGGAACTAGATAGTTGCAAACTCAAGAGTACAGACCAATGTCCATAAATTAGCACTCCCGCCAAAAAACATTGCATTGAAGATGCATATAACAGAAGTAGCCAACATATGCAAATAAAATTAAATTTCAGCATCTATACACACAAAAAGAAAATGACAAGGGCTATTGCTTATATGTGACAGATTGTGCACGATATAGTTGCTTACTAGATATAAATGCAAAGTCGTGGTCATGAAAGTGTTGAATTTGGGAAATCATTGTTTGTGGGTGGATGGTGGTAGTATAAGAATTACTCCCGAAATCAAATTGAGTCAATTCCGAGTCAGATTAGAATTTCCAATTAACTACGATGATTATGCTTTAATTGAGAAAACATTGCAATTGTCCAGTAAGCTAATAGAGAAAACACGAGGAATTTTGTTAAATACAAATAATTCAGTGAGATAACATAACAATGTATCTTGCATAAAGGTACCTTGATTTGGTTCAGTGCCGAAAGCTTTAGACCGGTCATGTCCAATATTTTCACGCATGTGTTAATATGCTGGCCGAACTTCCTCGTAGCAGAAGGCTGCAGCGGGACAAGTCAGTATACAAAAAGCCATAACAATATATAGGATCAAAACAATCTGAGTCTGCATAATTCTCACCAACATCACACGATCTCGATATTCATTCATTTGGATGTGTGACTGGACGTAGTAGTGAATCTAAAATGAAAACCAATAGAAGTTTAATATGATAAAAAAAAAATTGCATAGAACCATCTACCCAAACTGAAATCTAGATTTATATCCTATCTAATAACTTTGAAGGCACTATTGTTTTAAGAAGCATAAAATAGCATGCATGCCGACAAGCTAGAAAAGAGCATCAGGTACTGATCCAAAAATCCTAACTAAATTTGTAGATGTGACTTGTGTGCTTTATCAGGTAAGAAAGATAATTAGATATGCATTTTGATGGATGGAAATCAATCTGTTCTGGAAACGACCAGATGTCAAAGGTGAATGCTTCCTAATACATAGAGTGTAGAATTGTGACGGCGACATAGAGCTTAAACCTTACACTGTCAATTGACTACACAATCTTAAAGTATCATGAAAAATCTTCTTGTAAATATCACATGATTAGTCCTGCATGAAGTCACATGATTGTCCACAACCACAATAAATATTCTTGTAATATAAATTTTTAAGCTCGATTTAAGAAGATGAAACAGAAAGTAGCTTACAGATGCTTTGTCATACGTGCTGAGCCCTACGCCAACAGCAACGACAGGATGACCCTGTAATATTTTACAAGAAAAGTAGAGAACTGTGAGGTTTAAAGTACGAGAGTGCCATTAACACCTCATAGTGCCTTGCATGCATTCAGATTTCATACAAATAAAATAATCAAATACCAAGACACAAAACTCCAGTAATACATTGCAGGATTACAATGCTACGAATAACCAGCCAAATAAATAAATACACATAAAAGGAGTACCTCTTTTGAGTAACCTGACATTCCTACAAGTTGTGAATCCCGCACTGCCCTATAAAGATCTGTTGGAATAATTGGTTTCTGTATTCAAAATCAAGTTCAAATTAGCAAGTGGGTATACAATGTTAACCGCATTAAGGAGGTGGTAGTATCAACACTGTTTTAACTAATTAAATTTTCATAACTTAATACATTTACAGACTACACAAAGCATGGCACTTTCATAAAGTATTCGACTTCCAGAGTCCATAGAGACCAAAGTTAAACCAGAGAAAGAAAGTCCATAGCCTTATATAACAATCATAAAGTAAATAAAATTCTTGCAGGCAATACACACTTGTAGTGGAAATAAGAACCAATCCACAGCCAGCAGGTATCCAAGGAGTAGAAGCCGGTTACTACAAGTTGTGGTCCTTGTTCTTGTATGCCAAATACAAGGTTTCGTACAATTATCAAAAAAGATGGAGGATGGTTTTAATAAAAAATTCCACTCACCGCCAATATATCGTCAATCTCATTTTGTATCCTCCAGTTTAAACAGTCAATCAGCTGGAAAAGTTGCAGCCATGAGCAACGAAGACAAAAAATATTGTAGGGAACAGTTTGTGAATAGCATCTGACCATTTTATGGGCTTTGGAGATATTCCCGTCCCTTGCTTTGAGAAACTGCATCAAAGTTTCACTCGGATATCCTTGATGCATATTCTATAGAATAAAACAAGAGATATCATTATCTTCTATTGTGCATAAGTTTTGTCCAGACATACATACTTAACTTCCTAATCTTAGAAAAGTTACCAAGAAAAGTTTTATTCACAAATCTTTAACTTCTACTTAATCATAACCTGAAGGTCCTGAACATGCACAAAGATTACAAACAGGGCCGGCCCAACTTAATAAAAAAAAAGCCTGCGCTTTAGGCCCCATTTCAAAGAAGGCCCCAAATTTTTTAAACATCATAAATAATTCATATAAAAAGGTCTTATAAAAATATAAGCTAAATAATTTTTTAGGGCCCATAATCCAATTCAAATATTAAATAAGTAAAAAAAAATTAACAGTATAAAAAAAAACCTCATTTAAATAAAAATTATTAATACTCCTTCCGTCCCAAAATAAAAGTTCTCCATTGATTTTTGTAGTCAAATTGACCATTTTTAAAATTAACAATTAAACATATATATTTAGATTTTTAAAAAAGTAAACATTGAGATTAGTACTAAATTTTATATAATTTATAATGTTTATAGGCTTTTTACATATATATTAAATAATAATAAGCTATATTTATTTAAAAAATGATCAATTTGACCATAAAAGTCAATGAAAAATGTACCAAACATAGAAGGCCTCTTTAAAAATATCGCTTTAGCATTATCCAAAAAAAAAAAAATATCGCTTTAAGCCTCATATTGTCTTGAGCCACCCCTGATTACAAACGGCAAAGACTTCATATAAATGGATTTGTTATATTTTTGGAATATGGGGGAGTGGAGTAGACTCTGCAAATTGTGCTCATTACTTAATTCCATACGACTGGACACGATAGCTTTTTCTTTCTTCCCCCCTAGATTGACATGGGAAGAACTCTATATAGCCTGGGTAACTTGAAGAAATATAATCGTACTCCTTTGAACAAATTTGCTAATTCTAGGCTACCGAATTTACAACTCTTTTCTTCACCTCATCTTGTTAAATTGATATTACATGTAACCTCCCCAGGTTAGCTTTTCTATAATTCTATCCACGCAACAATTAATCAATCTCTTTCAGTGTCTTTCAGCGACTCTTTGATATTGATCCACAAAGATGAAAGGTGGGCTGAAATGTACGAATCACACGTCTTAAGACAAATGCAACAGTTAAATGAGACCTTCAAGTTAATGGAGCTGTAGTGCTCAGCTTCAACTAATCCCCAGAAAAGACTTCTAAAATGAAATAACTTAAGTTACTGAACTCAATTGATCTAACACTTGAATTAGTAGGGGATATCAACCAAGCGTAAATCCTTCAAGTGTAGCACATAAAAATTAGTCAAACAATATGGACAAATGTACAGCTCTTAGGCGCTACAACGATAAAATCATACATACCCATCTGATATATTTCCATCATAACAAAATTAAAATATAATAAAATAAAGAAAAGTCAAAGATCCAACCTTTCAGCTCACCTAAACAGACACAAAAGGGGAAAAAGACTAAGAAAGTAAAATAGCACTTATTACTTCACTGAAGAAACAATGTAAAGATCAATCATGTTTTGTCAAAATTTTCACGGGTAATAAACAAAGGATCACACTTGTCCAAATCCAAAAGTAAACCAAGTTAACTAACAAAATACAAAAAGAACAGATAAATCAGCTAAAATAAGAAATTTTATGTTCAGATCAGAAACCAACATTAGGCATAAACTTTTATGTTCAGATCAGATTCACATTTAAACTACGAACTACATAAAACAGATCCAACATATCCACATATGAATACCTCAAATGTGATCTTGAGTGGCTCATCAACTGCATTTAAAGAGAGAAACAAAAAACAAATGTAAGGGTTCTGTAGATCGGAATAAGATAACCCCCAAAAAGAATTCAAATTCAAACATAAGAAAAATGTGAAGGGTTTTGGAAATCTGACTTTCATCCATCATTTTCTGAAATTGCTTGATCATTTCTTGTGTCATGATCACCATTTTCCCTCAAAATAAAACTGACCCACTTCAAAAAAACTCAAACCCAAATTTCTCTGATTCAGCTCTATGGCTCTGGAAAAACTTCAGAATTTGAATGTCAATTAAAAAAAAAGAGGAAATTTATCTGATGGAGTGATTGGTATGAGTGAGAGTGTAGAGGGAGAGGAGATATAGAGGGTCAGAAAAAAGGGAGCTGAAAATTTGAGCCCAATTTGTATGAAAATCGGAGGACAGATTGATTTGCTTTAGCAAAATCTCATCTTTATTGGGTAAGTGGGGATTTAGCAAAATCTCTTCCTTTTAAAATAATAGCCAACTGTAATTAATACTCCTACCGTTTTCAATCCCTCCGTCCCTCATATATGGAATGGATGGATGCTTCATAACCTGCCACCCTGTTCTGAAAAGATAAGTTTACTTGCACAACATCCGGACACAATATCCGGACACAACTTTCGAACACAACATTCATTCACACTATTAAATAATATTGTGTGACACGAATTTCAATACCACACAACACCATTTAATGATGTGGATGAGTGTTGTGTCCGAAAGTTGTGTCCGGATGTTGTGTATGTAAACTTGTCCGTTCTGAAAACAAGAAAAAAGTAGTGGCAAGATTCCATGGAGGGCAAAGTTGGAATTTTATTTGTTTTTATTTTTTAAAATTTAAAAATAAGTAAATAAAAAAATAACAGAGATATATTATGTATTGCGGCAATTTTATTTTGAATTAAATTTATGAAACATATTAATATATAAAATTAGAGAAAAACTTCTAACATATTACAGGTCTCCTGAAAAAGATTACATGTTGCAATCAAAAATCGAGACAAATATTTGTAATTGTTAACACTTGAATTTGTCCTCACGTTCAACTACCGGCTTGGACGTGACTTAGGCCACCGGGGATACTTCCGATGTGAGAGTAAGTACAAGTTTTAAGATATATTAACACTGGAGGCGTAAAGTATTTAGTAGGTCAAAGTACTGTGTATTATCAGATGATCATACCTCTATTGTTAACTATGTATTTATATTACTCTCTTGACTCCTTAGGGTTACGATTTTTATTAGGAATCGTGCATCAGAGATATAGTTGAAAAAGGTAACTATCATCTTAACCACTGTTGGATAGGTAACTTCCATACCAATTAGGATTAGATATGGTATCTAGTTAATTATCCGAAGGTGATAAGAATTCCAACTCAAACTTATCGGGCTCAAAAGTCCTCTTGTGCGTGGAATAAACCCGATAGGTTGTAGGGCCGAGCTCGACATAATCAGTCCATTTATGCTAGTAAATACGTAGCCCAACATTGTCCCTCACTCCTTCAACATATGAAATAGGTTGGAGGAGTAGACAGAAGGCTCCAAGAGACCAACAACCGAAGTGGGCAATACTTTCGGGAGCTTGAAGGCGTTGAACCGAAGAGAAAGTTCCTTCGGGTGGGAGATATCAAATCGACAGGAAAACTTCTTTAGGAGCTCGGAGGCATCAGACCGAAGGGAAAGCTCATTCGGGAGCCCAGAGACATCAAACTGAAGGGAAAATATTTATTATATACCTGTTTAGGCCGACCTGTTATTTTATGAATTTTCAAAAATAAGCCTTTTCAGAGATGGGCTTATTCATTTAACAGATCAGGCCCAAACACTTCCTTGAGTCCAGTTTCAAAGATTTTTAAAAAAGGGCTCCAATTTTAATTTTAGACAGTTGTCTTGGTCGTTTCAATTTCCAGGAGAAACATGCATGATTAAAGAGGCAATGATTACTTCTTTGTAACCGCCGAAATTAATCCCCATCCACTGGATTTGGTTGATTTGGACTGTTGACGCTTCATTTAAATAGAGAAAAGTAATCTGATCATTACTTTTATCCAAATTTCAGATTTTCAGATAGAGAGCTTCATTCTTGTTCTTATTCAGGTTATCTGTAGTGCTTCCAATTGGTAATGATTCCTTGCTTACACTCCAATTTCTTCTTAATCTCAAGTAAGTCTTTCATCATTTCATCCAAAATGCCTAACATGGGTAGCGGTATCAAGACTCAGACGGCTCTGGCTTCATCTTCGCGTGCTAGGGATGAGGTCACGGTGGTCGTCCCTAGGGTTTCGGAGGTCAAAACATTTAAACCTGTTGTAATTGAACAAATGAGAGACATAGAGGTAGAAAATAGGATTAAGTATGCAGGTAAAGAGTATAGGATAGCCAACACCCATTCCTCTATATCGAATGCTTATTTTCAGTTGTTGATGACTGAGTTTTACATTTCGAAGGTCTACGAGGTTAGGAAGCCCGAGGCTAATGAAAGAATGTATTGACAGCCTGAAGGAGTATGGATTCTTATCTATGAATCCATAGGCAACTTCTCATCTTCGGCCTTCATTTCCCTCTTCTACCATTTGTTCTTAAACTTCTTTATACCACTAGGCTCAATTTGAACCAGTTAGCCCCAAATTATTTCATTCACTTGAATACCTTCATCGCCTTTTGTAGTTCTATTTTTGTGGCCCCTACTTTAGATTTCTTTTTCCAATTCTTCTCTATCACCGTTAGTAGGGAGAAAGGGTTCTTCTAAATCATAAAAAATGTCGGTAGGGAAAACCTAAAGGAAACTCCCTCGAGTAATAAAATGTGGCACGGGGATTGATTCTTTATTAAGGGACTGGACACTGAGATGGGCAGACTGATGACTGGTTTTTATACCTATTTATTTAATACATTTGAACTTGATGATATTATGAATTCTTTAGCATTTTAGTTAGTTTTAATTGTTTTTCTGTTATTATTGTAAAATATGATGTAATATTAGTTTTACGTGTGTTATTTGTATTTTAGGTAATTTATATTATTTTTATATATTTTATTTATTCTAATTTGATTTTTGTAGGAAAATATAGCTAGAAGGGTATTTTGGTAAATCTGCACAGAGGCCACCGCCGCAGCGGTAGTAAATTGTTGGGTCAGTGTTATATTTGCAAAGTAATTGCTTCTTAACTCATTTATTGCTAATTCTTAGGCATTTCTATTTCAATTTTATGCATTTTTGTGTATTTGTTTCATGTTTACAGAAAATGAAGCTTGCAAGGGCATTTCGGTGATTTAAGGATAAGGGTGACACAGTTGCATCACGAAGTGATGCACCTGCGTCACAAGCAACCATCATTTCCAGTAAGGTCAGACACAACTGTGTGAGATGTGAAGCACCTGCGTTAAAAGATTTCAACGCAGCTGCGTGAGTTGTGAAGCAGCTGCGTCACAAGAAGCTATCATTTTCAGTAAGGTCAGACGCAACTGCTTGAGATGTGAAGCAGTCGTGTCAGAAGATTCAACGCAGCTGCGTGAGTTGTGAAGTAGCCGCGTCAAAGGGCGAGTGAGTGGTTTCCCCACGTTGTTGAGCAGTTGCTGAGTCAGTTTTGATGGGTAGTTAAGTTACTTAAGTGCGGGGAATTAAATAGACAACGAGGAAACAGAGAGCGGAGACAGAGAAACGTGAGAGAGATCTGGAGAAGGGAATGAAACAGGTTCAGCGTTGCTGAGAAATTCTGAAGCTTGATGCAGAGAAGAGCAACAAGGCATTATTAGTTTATCTCTAACTTTTGTACTTTAAATATTGTAACTTGCTATGGCTGGAACTTGTTCATCTGTATTTCATTTAAATTTGAATATGAACTAATTACTTTTGTTTAGGGTTTGCAATGAAATTATTTGTTTGATCTGAATGGAGTTATTACTTGTTAGTGTTGGATACACGTGAAGGTTGACTATCATACTAGTTTTAATTGTATTAATTACCTGGCTAGTAATTAACTTGGTTGTTCATATGGAATTGAGAGAGGAGTATGAAAATAGACCATTGTAAGGTAGCATGTGATTATAGTTTGTTAACATAATTTGTGATTGAGATAGAAATATACTTAATTGCCACGTGTAATTAGTAGAGAACCTGAGCTTATGATCCTTTTAAATTCAGCATTCCTAGAAATATAGATTGTTGGGTTAAATGAGATGTTCTTCTTCAGTCTATTCCATGATCGGTAGAATTGGAAAAGATTTGCTGTATAATAATCGAGAGATATTATTTCAGCTTAATTAAGAGTTCTTAATTAACAACTCATTACTTGTATTTTAACTTAACAGTAATAATTAGGTTCAGTTGATGACATATAGTTAAATTATAAACCCTAAACGTTGTTTAACATAAAGATCTCTAGTTTGGAGTAATTTAATCTTTGATATTAATTTCAGAACTTAACAATATTTTTAATTCAAAAGAATTCAAATGATGTTATTTCAATTATTAACTAGTATTTCCATACTTTATTTGCAAATCCTCGTGGGAACGATACCTTGCTAGCCTTGTACTACGATTAGACCACGTACACTTGCGTGGAGTAATTTCTGAAACGGAAAAAGGCGAACAAGTTTTTGGCGCCATTGCCGGGGAATTGTTTTAAATAAAGTGTTGATATTAGTTTTAATTGAAGTATTTTATTTTGAAGTTTGATATTTTTTAGTCTATTACCCTTCCTGTTCAAGTAACCTTGGTTGTATATGCAAACACGTTCACAGGGTAAGGATACAGTTTCTTTCAAAGACGAGATTGAAAAAAAGGTACGTCAAATTCAGAACTATATTCAAGAAATAGCGCAACACCGAGATCATATTCAAGAAAGAATGGCAGAGGAAGAGGAGCAAAAGTCCCTACAGGACTATGCTACTCCGCAGATGACTGAGATACAGTCGAGCATTATAAGACCAGCAATCACTGCGGCACAATTTGAGATAAAGCTGAGAACAGTTCAAATGATCCAGAATTCTGTACAGTTTGGTGGGTTACTAAATGATGATCCTAGCATGCATTTGAGAAGTTTTTTGGAGATTTGCGATACTTTCAAAATCCAGGGGTTTCGGATGATGCGATTCGCTTGAGGCTATTCCCGTTCACCTTGAGAGATAAGGCAAAGAGTTGGCTTCATTCACTGCCGCCGAGATCAATTAGTACATGGGATGATTTGATGCAGAAGTTTTTGGCAAAATTCTTCCCTTATGCGAAGACAGTGAAGATAAGGTATGAGATCATTACATTTGCCAAGTATGATTCAGAGTCATTATATGAAGCATGGGAGAGATTCAAGAAGTTATCAAGAAAATGTCCACATCACGGGATTCCAAAATGCCTTCAAGTTCAGACATTCTACAATGGGCTGGGACAATCAGTGAGATCAAGTATAGATGCAGCAGCGGGAGGTGATCTAATGACTAAGAGTTGTGAATAGGCATATGCTTTACTATAAACCATGGTAGCAAACAACTACCAATGGCCAACAACAAGAATGAATCAACATAGGGCAGCTGGAGTTATTGAGTTAGATTCTGTTACGACATTGTCAGCACAAGTGTCGGCTCTTGCTAAGAAGATAGATGCTATGGGAAGTCAGAAGGTACAACAAGTGGAAGTAATTTGTAAACTATGTGCAGGGAGTCATTCAAGTGATCAATGTGCAATTAATCCAGAGTCGGTGCAATTTGTGTCCAATTATAATCGACAGCAAGGGGGAAATTCTAACAGTTATAAAATCCAGGGTGGCGACATCATCCAAACTTTTCTCGGAATAACAACAAATCCCAACCCCAAGGACAGTCTTCAAGAAATACATATCCACCTGGGTTTCATAATCAGCACAATCAATAACCTCAACAGCCAGATAAGTTGGCTTAGATGGAATATGTACTAGCTAAGTTGGTTAATCAGTTCGATTCGACAGTGAAGACTCAGGTAGTGGCTATAAGGAATTTGGAGAACCAAATGGGACAAATAGTGAGTGCATTGAACAGTAGACCTCAAGGTTCATTTCCAAGTGATACATAGGTAAATCCAAAGCGAGATGGTAAAGAGCAATGTAAGGCTGTTGAACTCAGAAGTGGAATAAAATTGCAGGGTGCTGAGAACAAGCATGGTGAAGCTGTTAAAGAAGAGAAGGAAGACGGGGGTAATTCAAAATCTCAAGTCATAGAGAAGTTTAAAGTGGACAGGAAATCTACTAAGGTACCTAATGTCCCGTTTCCACAGAGATTACAGAAACAGAAGTACGATAAGCAGTTTTCAAAGTTTTTGGAGGTGTTCAAGAAGCTGTAAATTAACATTCCTTTTGCAGATGCACTGGAACAGATGCTGAGCTATGTTAAATTTATAAAGGACATCTTGTCCAAGAAGAGGAGATTGGGATATTTTGAGACCGTTGCATTAACTGAAGAGTGCAGCGCCATTTTATAAAAGAAGTTACCTCCGAAATTGAAGGATCCAGGAAGTTTTACCATACCATGTACAATTGCAAGTCAACATTTCAGCCGATGCTTATGTGACTTGGGTGCAAGTATTAACCTCATGCCCTTTTCGATTTATCAACAATTGGGTCTTAATGAAGCGTCTCCTACAAATATTACACTTCAGTTAGCGGACAAACTCTTACATATCCACGAGGTATAGTGGAGGATGTGCTAGTTAAGGTTGATAAGTTCATATTTCCGGCGGACTTTATTATTTTGGATTTTGAGGAGGACCGAGATATTCCTACCGAAGAGCTGCTAATCTTCCAATCAGTATTTGTACTTATTTGAAGTTCTTCGGTGGCTGTATATTCATATTGAATATAACCGATATTTTTTCAGAATTTGCCTCGATCCCTCTTTGGCTAATTATATATCCTAGAAACTTGCCTGACCCAAGGCCAAAAGTGCATTTAGTGGGATTAAGCCACATGTTATAGCGCCGTAAGTTCTGGAAACACTCCTTGAGGTTAGATAGATGATTGTCTACTTCCATACTCCTGACTATCACGTCATCAATATAGACTTTCATGTTCTTGCCAATCTGATCATTGAACACCTTGTTCATCATGCGTTGGTAAGTGGCCCCGACATTAATTAGACCAAAAGACATAACTTTATACGCATATATGGCTCTATGAGTGATGAAAGTAGTATTCGAGATATCATCGGCATGCGTATCATTCTGATTGTACCAGGAAAAGGCATCAAGAAAATTGAGTATCATGTGTCCAGAAGTAGATTCGATTAGCTAATTGATGCTCGGGAGAAGATATAATCTTTCGAACTTGTTTTGTTTAGATCAGTGTAGTCCACGCACATTTTTCACTTTTCGTTATGCATTTTGACCAACACCACATTAACGAGCCATTCCAGATAGTCAATTTAAAAAATAAAACCTACAACCAATAGTTTATCAATTTCTTTATCAATTACCTTTTGTCATTCGGGAGCTATGTTCCGGCGTTTCTACTTTACGGGTTTCACATTAGGATTTTTGCCAAGCTTATGAATAGCAACACTTCTGTCTTGAAAGTAGTATGCCTTTAAGTCAATCACATTTGATGTGATAACATTTGATGTGATAGCATTTACTTTGTAATCTTATTCAATTTATTAATAAAATAATTTAATTAAAGGCATTTATTATCCATGTTTAATTAGCAGAATTAATTATTGGATAAACACATAGTTTTTTAGCAAAGCTTTTAGAATCATGATGTTGATCATGCTAATGAGATCTAAATTCAAGATAGCTCAAAACTAAAATAGTCCTAATCATAGGATCACTAATATAGGGTTAGTGAATCCGGATAGATTAGTATATACTATGTTTGCTATTTAAAAAAAGATGATTGATCTCATAATCATCTGTGTGGAGACACTAAAGCAAGTATGCAGGCACTTATTGGAAAATAAGTTCACTGAATGTGACTCGCTTAAAGGAACACCTAATGGAGTTTTACTTGCATTGTCAATAGGAGTTCCTTATGTGATAGTAGTACAAGTGATTATTGGACTTGAAATTATCATAGTATCTTGTGTATTTTTAGTTATACTTTGTCATATTTCTTAAGGCTTGTTGGTATATCAAAGAGAATGTTCGAGTATACTAAAGTATACATAGAGGTAGGTGAATAATCAATAAATGATCTACCACTTCCAAGTAAATGGAGAGTATGTCCTATGTAATTCGATAAATGACAACTCAAAAATTCTTGGCCAAGGTGGAATGAAAATTAGAAAGGAATTTCTAATTTACATTAATCAGAGTTGTGCATTTGAGAATTAAAATACATATGATCAAATTAATTAAGACTTGAGAATAATTTCATGTCTTATATTTGATCGGGACATTGTATGGTAGAATGATTGAATTGTACGAACTGAATAGGTTCTTTATGGTTAAATGTTGATTTCATATTATCCGAAAAGTCGATAATTGCTAAGGGGGTTTACCCTTATTATAGAATAAATATATTTATTTCTTTTAAATTAAAGGAGTTTAATTCATAATAAATAATATTAGAATGATTCTAATTTATTTATTCTACAACCGGTATAATGTTAAATCTAAAGGATCACACCATAAAAGAAAAATATTTATTTTAGAAGTAGATGACATAATGGTAATAATAAATTAAGTATATTTAATTTGAATAAATAAAATAGCTTAATATTTATAATTACGTATTTTGAAAATACTAATTATAGATTAATAAGAGAATTATTATTATTATTATTATTATTATTATTATTATTATTATTATTATTATTATTATTATTATTATTATTATTATTATTTTATTATTATTTAGTTCTTTAATGGTTTAGAAATTAATTAAATAAGTAATAGTATTATTAGAAGTAATTAAGTTCCTAAGTGGTTTAAAAATATAATTATTATAATAATTAATATAGTTCCTGATTAGAGTAGGAGTTAAATTAAATCCCTAATCCTAAAGAGTTTATAGAAAAAATGAGTTTCTCTATATAAGGAGGAGTCTTATGATTGATTGGGGTTACTCAATTGTTGCAAGTATTACTAGATAATACTTCATAATTCTATACATTTAAAGACTTAGAGAGTGAGAGAATTAGGGCTAGCCACCAAAGGTCTTGAAGAACCTAAATCTACTTCTTTTATTCATAATTTCTTAGTGGATCACCTTTAAAGCGCTGCACACACTGAGTAGCTAGCGTTTAATCGGTGGAATTGAATAAGAACGCAAATGATTAAGGAAGGTGAATTTATAGTTGTTCAAGAGTTTATTCATTTAAAGGTATAATCTTTTATCCTTCCTTAATTAATAAGTATTATCGCCTAAGAAAAATCCTAGAATTTGGTTTGTAGAAAATTTTAAATATGATTTATTGTATGCTTCCGCTGTGTTATACAATTTGATTGTATGTATATGTGATTTCTGCAAACCAACATATATATCCTAGGTATATCGGCTGAAGTCCATGCAAAGATATCTGAGTACTCCCTTAATAAAATGATTAGGCGGATTCTAAAATCTTTTTGCAATCCTAACCCGATCTGTACTATTTTCTCATCGTTTCCCAAGAACAATTCTATTTCCTTGATCACTTTGGCAGGCGTTGCTATCGGCTCTATGCCTCATTCTGTAAAGGATTCTTCAAATGAGGAATAAAAGTTACTGCTCTCAATGCCGATAAGGTAGTCCCCCGTATGATGGCATTATAATTGCTTTCTACTTGCACCACGTAAAATTTTATCATTATGGAGGCCTGTTTTGGGGTTGTGCCGAAGATCATTGGTAGTTTAATTGTCCCTACAATTCAGACTGGATTATTACCAAAGCTATAAAGAAGCGACTCATTGCAGATCTTCAACTTCATGCCCCCCTAAGTCCAGCCGATTGTACGCATGACTATAAATTACATCGAATAAGCTTACATTGTCTACGAGGATCCGTTTTAAATCCATGGCGCCCACCTGTGAAGTTATAACCAAGGCATCTTGATGAGGTGTCACTAGACCTGCAGGGTTATCCTCGTTTGAAAAAGTGATGTGGTCTATTTTGACGCCCCTAGGTTGCCCAGACACCTGATAGAAAACTATGACGAAGGGTTTTCACTTCTTACTGGACGTGGTGGACGTTGATCCACTGGATATAACGTCCACGACTCCCCTTGGTGTCGAAGAAGGAAGTGGTGGTATTATCCGATCGAAGGCTGATCGCCTGTATTTATCAGCGATATAGCAATCCAAATTGTTATTCTGTACTTATTTCTCTAAGAAGTCTTTCAACTAGTAATATTCTTTGGTGTCATGGCCCTTCGCCTCATGGTAAGTGCAATATTTATCACCGTTCTTCTGTCTGGCAAAAACTCTGATCTTTGAGGGTTTTTGATAGAAAGGTTCATTCTTGATTCCATTGACAATGTTGGCTCTGTTAGTATTCAGGGGAGAATAATCTTTGTCATTATTTATATTTCCTCGATCTCTGGAGTCACCAGTCTTCTGTTATCTATCTCCCGTAGAATCTCTTTTACCGTTACCCTTCTTGTTATCTTCCTTTTTATCGGTACCAACACTTCTGGGTTCTCTCTGGTGAAAATCACCTATATTTTTCGAAGAACCCCAAAGATTGGCGAGGGCCTCTTCCAGCTTTATAAATTTATCGATCTTTTCATAGGCCTCAGATAGAGTATGTAGGGCTTTGGAGATTACCTCTTTGATCAACCTGTTATATTTGTCAATATTTAATCTCATAGTCAAAAATTGAATTACCTGATTCGAATTTATTGTAGTGATTTCGGATAAGGCATCTCTGAATCTTTTTATATATTGTCGAAGAGTCTCGTTTTGGCCTTTGTTTCACCTGAAGTAATGATGTAATTATCCTTATACGCCTCTTATTGTTGTTAAAGCGTGTATGGAATTGCTCTTGTAGCTCTACTCATGAATCAATGGAGCGTGAAGAAAGAGAGATGATTCATTCTCTCGCTGTCTTCTTCAGGGTGGATATGAAAAGATGGCACAACACCACTACATCATGGCTATGGAAGTACATAACTTGTTCAAAAGAAAAGGTATGATCAATAGGGTCATTTATCTCGTCATACACCTCCAAAATAAGGACTTTGAGGCTCATGTAGATCTTAGCTTCCTTGAGTTCCTTTATGAAAAGTGATACCTGTGGTTTCTTGAACTCAGTACGCTTATCAAAAGTCTTCTTTAGGGACGATTCTCCGATGTGACTGATAATAGATTTTTATGCATATTTATTGAATATTTTTAGGCTTAATTATTTGTGAGATTTTAAGTATTTTAATTGATTTTAGGTAATTTATTTAATTTTATGCATTTTATTAATTTTATTTATTTTTTATATTATTTTATTAGAAAAAAGGAAAGAAATTCAAGTTGGTGGCAAAACCGTAGTAATCAGCTGCAAGGTAGTCAGGCTCCATGCGCGCATGTACATGGAATCTAGTATAGCCAATCAAACAACGTGTCGCGTTAGCAGCAAAGAGGCATGACCGCGCAATGCGCTGGCCAGCAGAGTCATGAAGCCGGGTAACTAGCGACGTTGTTTCAGTTATGGAGCACAGATTGCATGCGTGCAAAGCGCGCTAGGCAAGAAAAGAATAAAAGAACGCGATGGGCTTGTTTGGCTTACGTACTAAAGCAGAAAACGGGATTATTTCAAATTTATTGATTAAATTTGATTTCTAATTGGATTTCTTTTTCCATTTTAACTTAGAATTTTTATTGTATTCATATAAATACACTATGTAGCTCTTATTTTCAGGAGATTAACATATATTAACATAGTTTTAAAGTAGAATATTATATTATAGTAGTTTAAGAGCAGAATTAGGAGCAAATATTCAACGCGAAAGATTAGAGAATTGAAGGCGGAGCTTGAGAATTAGAGAATGTGATCCTAGTGACAGATGGATATCAACACGGATTTGATTTGATTTCTTTTCCTTTTATTTTTATAATTTTGAGATGTTAATTACTTGTGGATAATTTATTATTTAATTATAAACTAATTTTTATTTGAGATTGCAATTAAACCCAATGTGTAGTTTAAATTAATTTTTTTAATTAAATTAATTATAATTGAATTATTTATCATATTTTGTGTGTTCAAATATTTAATTATTTGCACTAATTAATGTGGTAATCTATATAAAGTTGACGAATGGATTATAGTGTTTAGACCTAATTTATTATTTTGTGAGTTAATATATTAATTAATTGTGATTAATTATTGCGATAATTTATATGAAATTGAGAGATGAATTATAAATTTAGTTCTGAATATGATGATATATGTTTGTATTTTCTGCGTTGATGGAATTCATGATTCGTGTATAGGATAGAGAGATACCTATATACCATATGTAACCTTAAGAGAATATGTGCTTTAAATGCTTTTAAATTGCAATTCACATAGAGATATAGTGAGTTAGTTAATTAGGGTACTCTCTTTAATTTTGTTGCCTTTGTGTCGGATTTAAAAAAATTTGTTTATGTAATCATCGAAAGGTGCATATAAATACTATAAAAAAATATTGGTTAATAATTTAATATAATTAATTAATTAATTAAAAAATGAATGAAGAGATTTAAATGAAGCATTGGAGAAAATTGTGAACTTAAGTATTTTTATTTTGATTTCATTCTTTTCATTAGTTTGATTTAGTTATTAATTTTAATTAGTTTTATTTTATTAATTAAATTGTGTTTGTTTAAGTTAGATTAATTTGATAATAAATTAGTGTTTAGTATTAATATTTTAAATTTCTTGTGGGTTCGACCCTCGACTTTATCACTTTATTACTTGTGGACTGCGTATACTTGCGTGTAAATTCTTATTTAAAATTAGGCAAACAAGTTTTTGGCACCACTGTCGGGGAATTAATTTAATAATTATTTGCCAATATTAATTTCAATCAAATTAGTTTTAATTTAAACGTTTTTATTTTATTTTAATTTTTATTTTTATTTTTGCTTCCTTTTTAGGATTAAATGAAGGATGAGGATCGAAAATTGCTGCGAGACTATACGATGCCACAAGTCACTAAAATCCAATCGAGCATCCATAGGCCTGTAATTAATGCCACAAGTTTTGAGATCAAGTCGGGCACGATACAGATGATCCAAAATTCAGTGTAGTTTGTAGGTTTGCCCAATGACGATCCGAATGATTATTTCATGAGCTTTTTGGAGATATGTGATACTTTCAAGTATGATGGAGTTTCGGATGACATTGTAAGATTTCGCTTATTCCCTTTCACACTTAGGCACAAGGTGAAGAGTTGGTTGCATTAACTTTCACCGGGGTCTATCACTACTTGGAATGACTTGGCTCAAAAGTTCTTAGCAAAGTTCTTTCCACCAGTGAAGACTATAAAAATGAGGAATGACATCACTTCATTCATGCAGCATGATTCAGAATTGTCGTACGAGGCAAGAGAGCTTTTCAAAGATTTATTGTGGAGATGTCCATACCATGGAATACCCAAGTGGCTTCAAGTTCAAACATTCTATAGTGGGTTATTCAGTACAACGAGGACTATTATTGATGCAGCTGCAGGTGATGCTTTGATGGAGAAGAATTTGGATGAAGCCTATGACCTGTTGGAAACTATGGCAGCGAATGATTACTAATGACCTTCTGCAAGGGTAAATCAACCAAAGGCGGTAGGAAGAATTGATAGTGATGCATTTTTTGCTTTAACTGCGCAAATGGAGACACTTAAGAAGACGGTAGAAGCACTTGTGAAGACTCTACAATTAGTAATAGCAAGGGAATAATGCAAACTACTATCATCAAGGGGTAAGAAATAAGCCAAGTAATTCATCGAGCAACAATAATCAAGCATAATCTTTTGCTCCAAGACCATCATATCAGTTGGATTTTCAAAATCAACTTCCACTACAACCAGAAAAGACATCCAATTTTGAGGAATTTATCATGAAATACGTATCCCAGAACGATGTTAGAATGAACAGTCTAGAATCATCAGTTTAAAACATTAAGAACCAAGTGGGACAACTTGCTAGTGCTATACATAGTCGACCTCAAGGTGCATTGTCGTGTGATACAGTGATAAATCCAAGAAGGGAGGGCAATGAATAATGCAATGTAGTCACACTTAGGAGTGTTAAGGAATTACATGATGATGATAGAGAAAATTTAAAAAGGGCAAATCCAAATGTGGATGATGATAGTGAATCTGAAAAGAAGAATAGTCAAAATGAGCCACATGAACATAAAGATAAAAAGCAAGTTGTGAATCCACAGCAGAATCAGATTGTGCCACCAGTACCTTTCCTGCAAAGACTTCAAAATAACAAGCTCGACAAACAATTTTTAAAGTTTTTAGAGGTATTTAAGAAATTACAAACTAATATCCCATTTATAGATGCATTAGAGCAGATGCCTAGCTATTTAAAGTTCATAAAGGAGATTTTGTCAAAGAAGAAGAAGCTAGGGGACTATGAGACAGTAGCTCTAACGGAGAAGTGCAGCGCCATATTACAAAAGAAGCTACCACCAAAGTTGAAAGATCTGGGTAGTTTCACTATTCCATGCACCATTGGGAACCAGTTCTTTAATTGATGCTTGTTTGATTTGGGGGCGAGCATAAATTTGATGCCTCTATTAGTCTATAAGAAGCTTGGTTTGAAGGAAGCAAAACCTACACATGTCACCTCACAATTGGCGAGTCGGTCATTTACTTATTTAAAGGGGATTCCTAAAGATGTTCTTGTGAAAGTGGATAAGTTTATCACCCCCGCAAATTTTATTGTGCTAGATTTTGAGAAGGATAAAAATATATTAATTATTCTTGGGTGTCCATTTTTAAATACAGGGGGAGTGGTGATTGATGTGCAAAAAGGTGAGCTAACTATGAGTGTTCAAGATGAAGAGGTGACCTTCAAGGTGTTTAATGCAATGAAATTTCCAAGTGATCAAGAAAAATGCTTTCGGGTTGATGTTGTGGGATTGAAAGGTCAGTTTTATTGGAAGAAGAAGGATGAACATAAGTTTGGGGTCTCAAGTCTCAAGGGAAAGTTAAGTGAATGATCAAGTCATGGCTTCCAAGGCGATTCATCAAGCATAAATTTGATATGGGTTAGAAAAAAGGGAGTAGTCAGGCTGAGACTTTAAACAAGCGCTTATTGTGAAGCAACTCAAATTTTAGTTTTAGTTGTTATTTTTATTTTTAGTAAAAAAAAATTAGTAGTAAATTTTAGTTATTTAGTCATTTATTTTAATATTTTATTTTTATTTCTTTTTTGGTTTCAGGTTACTAATACACTCAAGCTTAGCAGATAAGGAGAAAAAATGCTACGTGTTCATGAGAATCCTTTGTTCTTATTTTTTTTTATACATTGAGGACAATGTCTATTTTAAGTTTCGGGGTGTGGATAAATTTTGAAATAATTTTTAAAAAATTAGGCTTTATTTTAGTTTAAATTTTAGAATTTTGTGGGTAAATTCACTGCAAACACTCACGAGACACAACTCATCCACTTGGGAGTAACCTTAGGGTTTAAAGGCTTGTTACACATGCTAAGTGCAATCGTGTTTTTCTATAAAAATGGGATAACTTAGTTTTTAGGTTGAGTCTCTTGGTCAATGAATTATGTGAATTAAATTTTTGGTAAATGATAAAAAAAATTGATTTTTATTTAATAACTTTTGGAAATTTGATGAATTTTTGTTAGTCTGAATTTTGGCTTTTTGTTGGTTATTATTTTATTTGAGATCCTTTATTTTTATGCACTCATATCCATTTGGGTTTAGTTAGTTTTAACTTAGAGAATGTTTATATGGTTAATTTCTTATGATAGATATTTGTGAATTCTATAACTTATTTAATCATAACTTGAAGTGAAATATGAGGTATAATATAATTTGAGGGAGTTGATTTAGGTAATTTGTTCTACGTTTATTTGAAAAATTGATCATTTTCAAGTTGAATTAATAGTAATTTTGTGAGTTGAGATAGAGCGTAAAACGCACTCACCCATAAACATGTGAAGAAAACGAGATGGAGCGTAAAACGCACTCGTGGGCATAAAAGAAGAAGAGTGATATGGAGCATAAAATGTACTCACCTATGATGAATGAGAAAAATATATAATAATATATTTTGGGAGGAATGTGGTGAAATTAAAAAAAAAATGATCTTAGTGTATGTAATGAAAAAAAAATAATCTTTTGATCCTTTAATTTATATTTACCTTTATTAGCAATGAGTAGCGTAAAAGGTGAGTTATAGAGTTTTGCTTTGTAATTCTTTTATTGTGTAATATCTTTTATGAGGCATTTAATTACATAAAGTTATCTGAGTTTTAATTAATTTGATACATTTGGATTCACACACACACGAAGGGTATTGAGTTAAGAAAGATTAATGAATATGTTAAAATTTGTGACATTGCATGATTTTTAAATTTTGCTTGAGTTATTATTATTTTTTTTTTAGGTTAACAATTTAATTCATATTGATTTATTGCTTGAGTAGTTTTTGAGTAATTTTGGTTAGTTAATAGAGTCTTAGTTTTTGTTGTTATTTTTACGTTGCTTGAGGGCAAACAAAGAGTGAAGTTTGGGGGTAGTTGATAATAGGTTTTTATACCTATTTATTGAATATTTTTAGGCAAACAAATATGTGCTTTAAATCCTTTTTAATTGTAATTCACATAGAGATATAGTGAGTTAGTTAATTAGGGTGCTTTCTTTAATTTTGTTGCCTTTGTGTCAAATTTAAAGGAAATTATTTATCCGATCATCGAAATGTGCATATAAATACTATAAAGAATTCTTGGTTAATAATTTAATATAATTAATTAATTAAAAAGAGAATGAAGAGATTTAAATGAAGAATTGAAAAAAATTGTGATCTTAAGTATTTTTATTCTGATTTAATTCTTTTCATTAGTTTAATTTAGTTGTTAATGTTAATTAGTTTTATTTTATTAATTAAACTGCATTTGTTTATGTTAGATTAATTTGATAATAAATTAGTGTTTAGTATTAATTATTTTTAATTTTCTGTGGGTTCGACACTCGATTTTATGACTTTATTACTTGTGGGCCGCGTATACTTGCGTGTAAATTCCTATTTAAAATTAGTCAAACAGTGGCTACCCTTCCGATGTCTCCTATCTCGATCATCCTTATTTCACCGTGTGGAAAACCTTGACCATTTCTGTCTTTAGTATGGATTGATCGGGAATATATTGTTACTCAGTCATAATGGCGGTCTTGGGGTCTATTTTGTTGCGAATCATAGCGACTTGAGCGGGAGACCGAGCCTCTCTGGCTCAGTAAATCGTTTCCAGCTTTCTCTAGGTCTTCATACTACTTGTCAAACTCTTGTTCCTGGGGGTCAAGAGCTTTTTTTCGATCAAGAATTTCCTGGAGACGACATTGCTTTTCATCTTCTATCGTGCGGTGATTTTGTGAGCAAGTCGGTCCCTGAGAGTTATTCTGGCTCTTTGGGGTGAGGTCACCATGTAAGTTCTTTTGGTTGAAAAAGATTGTCTCTACTAAATACATGAAGGTCCTCTTTCTAGCATTAATGTTAACATTCGAATTTGTTCACACGTTTAACCATTGACTTGGACGTACACCTGCATAGAAAAAACCATCAGAAAGTACTTAACGGCTTAGGCTGCCGGGGGATATATTAACTTTATATAGGAACTTTTTGCTTGACAATTATTAAAATAAATATTAATATTAATCTTATTAAAGAGATATATGTGATCACCTTTATAATTCTATTAAATCTTATACATTAGTCTATGTCATGATCGTAATTCGATAAAATAATTTTGTAATCAAAACTCTAAAAAAATATAGGAGTAGTAATAAAGACAATTAAAAGTTATGTCATTTACTAACATCATTTTTAATTGTCTTTATTACTACTCCTACATTTTTTAGAGTTTTGATTGCAAAATTATTTTATTTTATCGAATGATCTAATGCTTTATGTGCTAAATTCTGGTGGGGCCAATTGGGTAATAAAAGGAAAATTCTTTGGAAGAGTTGGAAAAAGTTGACTGTTTCAAAGAAAATAGGTGGAATGGGGTTTAAAATTTGAGAGATTTTAATCTAGCCATGTTAGATGGAGTTTGGTTCAAGGCAATGGTTCGGTGCTTTATCAAAGTTTCAAAGCAAGGTATTTTTCAAGATTAACTTTCCTAGAAGCTAAAGTTTCACCTTATTGTTCATACGTGTGGAGAAGTTTGATGGATGCACAGCCCATCCTTCAATCTGGCCACTGTTGGAGGTTTGGGAATGGTAATTCCATTAATGCATTGAATGATCGGTGGCTCCCTAATTTTTCCACTAATAAAGTGCAAAATCCAATTCAACATAATTATAGTGAATTGATGGTGTCTGAGTTGATTGATCCAGAATTGCATATTTGGAGATTAAAAGATGTTATGAATATATTTCACAAAGATGAAGTTGATGCAAATTGCCAAATACATTTGAGTAGAAGATATGTACCTGATCGAATTATATGGATGCATACTCTGAGCGGTACATTTACTGTAAAGTCAGCTTCTCAAGTGACTATGAGACTAATTATCGATGCAGATCGGGCAGAAACATCTAAGTGAGATGCTGTCAAAAATGTGTGGGCTGTATTATGAAAGTTTCGAATCCCAAATAAAATCAATACCAACAATAGTGAATCTGAGTAGACAAAGGATAATACGTGAGGATAAATGTTTGATTTGTTTAAGTGAACCAGAATCCACCATCCATGCTCTATGGGATTGTGCACTGGCTCAAGACATTTGGGCTGGAAATGTTTGTAAATTACAGAAAGGTAAGCTTGGAAAGTTTGATTTTATGAAGTTGATGGAGGATTGTATGGAGCAACTGACTGGGGAAGAAATGGAGTTGTTTTGGATCCAAGCGTGGCTAATTTGGAATCAGGGAAACATGTTATTACATGGTAGAAAATGAAGCATTCAAATATATTAAACAAAAGAGTAGATGAGTGTTTTGCAGATTACAAATGTGCCCAAAACCAGTTGAATGTTCCGATGAGGCAGCAACCAAGTGAAGAGGTTTGGCGACCACCAACATCAAAGGAATACAAAATTAATTTTGATGCTGCAATTTTTCGAATTTAGGTAAAACTGGATATGGTGCTATTATTCGCAATGATAAGGGAGAAGTAGTGGTTACTATGATTACTAATGGATCGATGATGTTTAACAGTGAAGAAGTTGAGTTATTTGCATGCCGTAGAGTTATAGAATTTGCTGTAGAGACTGATTTTGCACGTTTGATTATTGAGGGTGATAACAACGCTGTTATTCAAGTCATCTATTCCTTTTGAAAAAACTCTTCCTTCATTGGTAATGTAGTGGATGATATTCGTCATTTGATAAGGGGTTTGCAATGGTCTAATGTTTGTTGTGTTAAAAGAGGTGGGAATAGGGTAGCTCACGTTTTGGCCCAATATGCTAGAATTTCTTTATTTGAGGATTTGTATTGGATGGAGGAATCTCCTCCACCAGCCATAAATGATTTGTCTTATGATTTGTTATCTCTTTAATTGAATGTTTTTTCAAAAATAAAATAAAAAATGATGTCATTTACTTGAAGCTTTTATGTTTTTGCGATCAACTGATACTAGTTGGTGTTTGTTTGGTATTTAGGTGGAGTTGAAAATTGGTATTAACATTTTTCTTTTCTTTTATTTTTTTTTCCTTTTCCCTTTTTTTTTAAACAATAAAATATTTATGCGGTTGAGTATACAAGTATGAATTTTAAAGTTCTTTAAAGTATAGATAAACCTAATAAGATGAGAATACTAACCAACTAAAAATGTTCATTTTTTATTGAGTTCAAGGTATCGTGGATGAGACTATTAAACTCTACATTTTTACTTTATTTTGACATTTAAAGCCTACATATTGAGGGCTCGTTCGCAATCACTTATTTTAAAATAATTTATAAGTTAAAATTTAAAATATTTTATAAATTATTTTAAAATATAATTTATAAATAAAAATATTTGACATTATTTTATTTTATAAATTAAAAATTAAGCTAAAATAAGTTGTGAAAGTATTTGACTAAATTAACTTATAAGTTAAAATAAGATGTAAAGAATACTAAAATAAGGGTAAAACAGTTTTTATACTTAGTCAAACTTACCTATTTTAAAATGAATTATAAGTTATTTTGTAAATGAACGATAATATTATGTGTCACTAAAATGAAATTATTTGAAAAGATTAAGTATAATGATTGAATATATGTGCATATATATGTGTGTTTATGTGATGATAATTAAGTAAGCTAGTCTATTTAATTAATTTGCATTAACTAAGGGATAAAAAGAGAAGTCAAGATGAATTATGAAATTTATTGATGTATATGATGGGGCTTGAGTTATGAATTAATCAAGCTTGAATATTGGCGTTATGTGGTAATATGAAGGGCCTAAGTTTAATTATGAATCAAGTCTCATGAAAATGTGATTATGTAATTAATGGACTAACCTAAGTGTTAGATCCAAGCATTAGTTTAATAAGGGTAATTAAAATAGCTCAATGTGAGGTAATGTGATTAAAATGAATGTGGCCCAATGTGGTGTTAAGGTGGTAATAAACCTAAGCCCAAGGTTATGTGTTGTGAGTCCAAATGAATTAATGCTTGCAATTATGATGATTAGCCTAAGGTGAATAATTATGTGTGATGTGGGTTAACCCAATAAGAATGTTGGTAGTGTGGCCCAATTAAGTTAAATTGTGTGGCCCAATATGATTGATTAGAAGCCCATTGGAAATTACGGTTTACCCCTATGTGTGATGAAAGTATTGGGATACACACACACATACATACATAAAAGGGAAAAAAAATAATATACTCCTTAAAAATCTGGCCACCTAAGGAGGGAGGGGGTGTGTGCCATGTGCAAAATGTGAAGATGGGAGAATAACAATTGAAAATATAAAAGAAATGTCATGCCATGTTCCTTTTTCTTAAATCATGAGATTAGTTAACCTAACCTACCTAAATCTTTGAACTCATTGGTTAATGTCTACTTAAAATGGATAAATACATGTATATATACATGTATAGTTATGGTATATGTATAAGGACGTCCCTTATAAATAGGGCTTTCCCAATTCATTTTTGAAGGTTTACTTCACTTGGAGAGTTTTAGTGTAGCTGGAGAGGAAAGTAAGTGTAGAGAAAGAAAATGAGTTTGAGAGGAAATACACTAGGTGTGGTAGCACTTTGAAAGAGTAAAGGAAGAAGGTGGATAGCCTAGTCAAGTTCATTTCAAAGAAAAGAAGAGTTTCAAGATGGTATAAAAATACCCTAACCTTAAATCTTTAGTTAAGATAATATATGTTAGCTTTATAGTTAGTATATATGCATGTTTGGTCGTGGGAGGCTTATGTGTTGTGGAATCATAGTGGATTCCGAAGGTATAAGGAGGTTTATGAAGGAGTTTTTGTGTTTAGTTTGTGCTTAGTTCCTTAAAAGTGCAAGAGAAATGAGTATCAACATGTAACATGTTTAAACCAAGTGGTAACGTGAGTTTCAAGGTGTTATGAACTAAGATGTATATGGTATTTGTAAGTTCTATGAAATATATGTTATAAATCTAAAAGATACAAAGATAATTCAAGTGGAACGGAAGAAAAATGAGTTAAAATGAATTTATTATGATTTTTCTAGTAAAAGATGTTCTAATGTAAACCCTAGAAATGTTGGACCATAATGTGGCTAACAAGTATTTTTGGAAAATGTTTAAAAGATCTTTGATGTTGTAAAAATATGAATATGCTAAGTAATGGTTCAAGTTTGAATTCATTTGGATGTAAAATGAATGAATTATAAACATTTGAAGTAAGAAGGATCAAAATTGAAAAAAAATAGAAAAATTAAAAATTCAAAGGCTGGTGGATTGGCGCGCCCCCACGCCAGCCCCAGTGTTATTATAGCGCGCCTCGCACCACTCCTACATAAATGAAAACCAAGTCTGATCCGAGTAGAGTCAAATCCGGTCGGGTTCGGGTTAAATTTTTAAAATGAAATAAAATAGAATAAAATAATAATAAAATAAAATAGATAATTAAATGAATGAATAAATTGTAAACAAATAAAATAATAGTAAAATTATTTTATTTGTGAAGATAAATTAAAATGTGGGTAAATAAAGATTAAACAAATAAAATAATAAAAATTATTTTATTTGTGGATTATGAAAGTAAATTAAAATAGATAAAGCATAAACAATAAAATAACACTAAAGATTATTTTATTTGTGAATTGTGAAGGTCAATGGAAATAGATGAAACATAAACAAATAAAATAACAAAGATTATTTTATTTGTTGATTTCAAAGATAAATAAATAAAGAAAGAACAAATAAAATAATGGTAAAGATTATTTTATTTGAAAAATAAAATGAAATAAATAATATAATGATTAAGTAAAGAGTAAACAGATAAAATAAGGGAAGATTATTTTATTTATAGAATTTAATTGTGAAGATGAGTAAAAAGAAATGAATAAGTAAAGAATAAACAAATAAAATAATAAAGATTATTTCAGTGAAGAATAAACAAATAAAATAATAATGAAGATTATTTGTAGAAATTGGTCGTCATAATAAATGAAATGAAGTGACATTAAGATTAATAAATGAAATGAAGTGACACTAAGATGTGAGTCAAATAAGATTAGTACGTATAATTAGATAGTGACTAATTGGTAGGACGATATATAGGTTATCTGAAGGTCGAGGATTGCGACGTAATTATAAACAACGATTTAGACAAGTTCTCTAACCCTACTCGAAATAATACTGTGCAAGCTTCCTAACTTGTTACTTGCTTCTAATTTTACAAAACTTTGCTACTGTGCAAATCTTGAGATAATTCTTGAATCTGTATCATATCAAGTTGAATATTATTATTTACAACTACACCCTTTCAATTGAGTTGTTTAATTATCGAATCGTTGAAGATTTAAAACCTCATATAATAATAAAATGGTTGAAGAACTAGTCTATGTCAATTATTTCGGCTAGGCAATTGTTAAAATGAATGATTGAATCAATCATTTTTATTTAAAAACTATCCAATCCGATTGCCTTGGTGCGAAAATCCTATGTTAAGACTGAGATGAACAACCCTTACAGAAGGGGTATATATTTGTTTATATTGGGGGACAGACTTGTGCGCACAAACTGAGACTGAATGTTATGCATAACATTGGATATAACAGACTGATCACCAATAGTATCCTACTAGAGGTTGTTTACAATCTCTATGGTTGATAAATGGTCAGGTAGTAGGTTTACAGGTAAACACCAGATAAACTAGACCCAGAGTTCATGGTCCCTAATGACCACACAGTATGAAACTCAAAGAACCCTTTTGAATCGAATGTGTTCAGTTCCTTGCCCTTTTTGCTAATTCATGAAAATTTGGAAACTTAACATGATAAATCCTTTTATATCTGGAATGATTACTCGTTATATGTTGTATAATTGTTGAGAAATTACTTGCTTACTCTTGCTTTAATAATTTTACAGTTAAACCTGAGAAGTTTGATGGATTCAAAAAAGACAAAAGGAAGGGAAATATGGAAGACTAGTAAATGTTAAGTTTATCTGTATGCTAAATTTTTGTGTTAAGACTTATGTTAACCTTCTTAGCTAAGTCACGTGATGTAATTAGTAAAAGTTTTAAGAACCTAGGATTGTACTTGGATGTGTAATATTAATTAGAATAGTTATTTATATTAAATTTCGCATTAGAGTGTGGATAGATATGATGGATGTGTGTATCGTGAGCACCAGATTTGGGGTAGGGGTATCTCGAATTTGGGGGCATCATAATTTTTTATTTAATCTTTAAAGAAGTTTCAAACTTATATTTCACTATGCAAATCAAGTAAATTTAACTTGTTTAACTACTTGGTAATCACTATTTTAAAGAAAATTTTAAAGAATCTATTCAAACACCTTCTAGATTCTTTTAAGTGCTTTTGAAAATAACAAGTGGTATCAGAACTTTGGTCTCTTTTGAATTAGCTTTATAGCTTGAATAGATTCATGACACTAAATAAAACCAGTTCTAAGCTTGGTGGTGGAAACAAGCCATTATTGTGTAATAAGTATATATTTTCTAATTGGAATGTTTGTATATAAGTATATCTGGATGCAATCAATGATGAACTATTTAATATAGTGCTCAATGGCTCATACGTACCTACCAAGCTTACTCCTACTCCTGAAGATCCAAACAAGAAGTATATAATGGAGTGGACTGATAATGAGAAAAAATTGGTGCTTCTAGACAAAAGAACTAAGAACATTTTGTTCATAGTTCTTGAAGATGAATTATTCAAAAATGTAGTCAACTGCAAGACTGCAAAGAAAGTCTAGGAAGCTCTCTTGGTTGTGTATTTTTCACATGAAATAATATGAAATATTTTTCACATTCCTATAAAAGATATCACCGTCACATATGAAAGGTTCAATATTCTACTAAATTCACTTAGAGCATTTGAGAAAATCTATCCCAAAAAAGATTTGAATATCAAGTTTATGATAGTCTTACCAAGCAAATGGGATGTAAGGATAGTTGCCATTAGAGAATCAAAGAATTTGCATGAGATGACAGTGCAAAAGCTCTATGACAACCTGCTGACTTATGAGAAACAAAGAGATAAAACAACCATTGAGATAAGAAAAAAGGATAAGGGTGTAGCACTTAAAACTACTAAAGTTTCTTCTAAAGCCCCCATAAAAGATGATAGTGACTTGGATCATGATGATGACGATATGGCTTTCCTAACTAGAAAATTAAAGAGGTTTATAAGAAAAGACAGAAGTAGCAGCAGCAGCAACAACAACAACAACAACAACAACAACAACAATAACAGAAGATACAACAACACCAAAAGTAACAAGCAAAACTCCTCTAAAAATCTGTGCTATAAGTAAAAAGGTAGATCATTACATTAATGAATGCAACAAATTCTTGAGAAAGAAGCTCAAGAAGGGCAAAAAGAAGGAATTCTCAAAGAAAGACAACAAGGTCTACAAAAAGTATAACAAGAAGGAAAAATGTATTGTACTTGAGGGTTCCTGGAGTGACAGTGATAATAACTCAGATTCTGAGTCAAGTGATGATGATGAAGGACCCAGATGGTCAATCTCTACCTCATTGCCATAGAAGCTCATAAGGACCACACCACTGATCATTAAGAAATTAATATCAATAAAGTATTTGACTTCAACTCCCCTGATATTGATATATCTAATTTGAGATTTTCTTTATGCGACATAACCTCTGAGTTGCATAAATATATGAATTGGTTTTGGGTTTTATCAAGAGATCACTCTCTTCTTCAAGAGGAGAAAAAAAATACAACTTGAATTAAATAGTTCAAGAAACTACCTCTTTTCTTTTCAATCTTGAGGTTAAGAATGCGAAATTGAGAACCATCATTGAGCAGTCTAAATAGAGAGAGTCAACTCTAGTTTCCAAGATTGAGGAATTGGAGAAGAATTTTTTTACATGGAACATGTCTTCTTCTTTTATGGATTCCCTGTTCTAACATATCATATTAGGATTTGGGAATCTGTCCTCAGATCATAACGTGGGAACAAGTCTAGAGACTAGCAACAACAATACTTTTACTTCCAAATTGTTGTTTAACCATAAATTTTAGGAGTGACCCTTAAACCCCAAAATCTATATATCAACTATATAATTAAAAGCATAAACTTGATTTTGTTTCACTAATTTTTGGTTCAGCTATTCTATTCATATTAACATAAGTACTATTCAAATTTATATCAATTAAATACTATCCAAAGTTAAAAATATTTTTATCTCTATAAGGAATAGAAAAAAAGATCTTTTTCTTTTCTATTCAAATTAGTATAAGTACTATACATTTATAATAATTAAATATATACAAATTTATAATAATTAAATATATACTATCCAAATTTTGTAAAGTATTCCAAAAAAAACTCAACCAATCTCAAATAAAAAAAGTAACTTATAAAAGAATTTTTACTTTTAGTTATATCAATTTAATCGTAATTTTTTTTATCACACTTTCATGTAATTAATTAAGACAATATAACACATCATACTATATATAAGCTAAATTTATTAAAACTTAAAATTATATCAAATCACACAATTAATTGTATTAACAATATATGTGAATTTTTTTAAAACATAATAACCATAAAATTAGTTGAAAATTTATAGTAAATTTATTACTAACTAATTGTCATAACTAAATTAAAACTTGATTGTCATACTCTTATTCGGATTAGAATTTTAAGTAAATTTTGTCAGTATAAATATTAATATAGAATTCCATTGCAAACTTAAATAAATTTAAAATACTTTTTTTTCTCATAATCATAACTAGATAAATATGCACTTTATTACAATGTTTAGCTTAATAATCGACGGAAGTAACTTATAATACATAATTCAATATTTATTATTTAAATAAATATTTAATATTCTAATAATTACAATTATCTTCTTAAAATCCTAATTAATATTTATCTATTTAATAATATAATAAACTATTATCTATACTGTCTGTGTTGCGCACGTGATTAATGAGTTTGTGTATAATAAATAACACAAAAGCGTCTCTTAATCTTAAAATTTAGAAATGGACTCTTATCTTAAAATTTTAGGGAACCTTAAAACTTTTCTTATAAATAAATGATAAAAATTTAAGTCCTTAAAAAGAGTACATCATTTTTTTCTATATATTTATATATATCTTATATAAAATTTTACATTAAAATTTTTCTTAAATTATAGTTATCCTGTTAAAATAGAAAAAACTCTAGTCTAGTCACTATTATGACTTCTTACACAACACTTATCAATCATGAATATTCAATCATCAAAATTACTTATCAATCATGAATATCCAATCATCAAAATTTTGGATGTATGGTAATTTGTTTGATAATTATTTCGCGCAGTTTTCAAAAATTGTAGTTTAATATTTGTGTCTTACTTTTTTAATTAGTGAACGATGCATGTTATATGTTATAGTAATTTAAATGTTGAGAAGGTCGTGAGGATTATTCATATTTTGTATTTCAATAGTACAACATCAATAGTTTTAAATGGTTTCAATATAAGTAATTCATCAACAATTTTTGTTTCCATCGTGATAAATTTCGACAGTATTTAAAATTCGTAAGGAATTAATTTTTTTTTCAGTTAACATTTAAGAAAAGAATACATCGTATGTTTTAAAAAAATAAAAAATTATGTATTTCTAGGAAAAAAATTCACTCAAGTATTTTTCATCCTTTATTCAATTTTAAAATGTTTCTATATATATTCTTATTATCATAATTATGTACTTACCATTATCTTTTATTTCTGTATAATTTTTAATTTAGTTAGTGTGCTATAAAATTCATATTATTATCAATTATATTAATAATTTTTTATTATTAAATTATATAAGTATAACTATTTGAATTTAAATATAATTTACTATTATATAAATAGGTGAATATATGAATATATAAATAAGTAAATCATAAAATACTATTATTTATATTATATGAATAGATGAATTATTATTATTATTATTAAATTTTTATTAGTTAAATAATATATTTTAAAAAGAAATAATTTTTTTTATACAAAAATTATCGTACACAATATAAATCAATTAGTACTATAATAAATATATTAGTATAGTATAATACCGAATAAAACCAGTGCTTCGCAGGGGATGAGCTAGTTAATATAGTAGTATGTTTGGCTTTCGTCCATTACACTATTTTTTAATTTTATTTAATACATTACTTTTTATTATAATATTTTTATTGGTAATAATTCAATTATATTAATAAATACTTTTGTTGGAGGTTGTTTTGATTTGATAATGATGATTGTTGTTCAAAGATGATTGTGGTAAATGTGCTTACTTGGTTGATTGTCAATGTGTATCTGACAAAGTGCATATGTGTTAATGTACTTATGTGCTTAATTGATTATGTGCTTAGATACTCTGAAAGTGCTTATGTGCTTACTTGGTTGATTGTCAATGTGTATCTGACAAAGTGCATATGTGTTAATGTGCTTATGTGCTTAATTGATTATGTGCTTAGATACTCTGAAAGTGCTTATGTGCTTAATTGCTTATGTACTTAATTGATTATGTGCTTAATTGACAAAGTAATTATATGTTAATCAAATTATGTGTCTACATGATCATGTATGTATGGTATATGTTACCTATGTCTAAATACTGTAAATCTACACACTTGTTTAGCATAAATATGATCTTGTTGAAAACTATCTTATCTCATAAAAGAAAATGAAAGTTGGAGATTCAAATGTTGTAAAGTCCTTTTAAAAAGATATCTGTGTACAAAGGACTTAGATTTTAAAGATCAGAAATGTTAGGTTGATCTTTCTGTAAGAGTCACTCTGCATAAAAGTTGTATGAAATAAGCATAGTAGTATAAGAATGTATCTTTACTGTATTTTATGTATGTCAGAGTCTGTAAAGTCCTTTCAATAAATGATGTAGCAATATAAGAAAGGACTTAGTTAGAAAAGATCAAATCTGTTAGGTTGATCTTATGTTTGATCTGATCAGTCTATACGATCGTAGAACGGACACTACGATTCCTTACAAAGAAGACTCAACGTTTCTGTATAGATCGTAGAGTGAACTCTACGACTCCTTACCAGAATAACTCTACGATCATCAAAGAGAGTCAGATGTGCAAGAGGTCTACTGAATTTACAAGCAAAGTTAAAGAACTGATCAAGTACAAATCGTAGAGCTTAACTTTATGATCATTGAACGGACAGCTAAGCAAACCTGCAGTTAACGCTGAACCAGAGAAGAAATGTACTCTACGATAAACACGTTTTAGCAAGATCGTAGAGTAAACGTAAAGAGCAAGCATACGAGATCTATACGATTTGAGCAAATAATAGAAATCGTGAAGTAATACAGGATGACAAGACATTACAGAAAAGTGCTCCACACATGGAACAATCGTTGAGTAGAATTAAACAATGTGCCAACAAAGACAACAACTCAACGATTTCACTAAGAAGCACGACAGTTCACAAACTCTATGATTTGAACAAAAGGACAAGATCGTAGAATGAAATCATAAAGCAAAGCACTACAGACAAACTCTACGATCTGATCACAAAAGCAAGATCGCAGAGTAAAAGAGAAGTACGCTCCATCTCAACCATTTACCCGACATACTTCAAATAACGAGTGGAGATGAATTCGTAGAGTCCAGATGAGCAGACAGTCACTCTACGATATCAATAAACAGCAAAGAATCATAACTGCAATATAGTGTGAGAGAAAAGAGAATACTCCCTGTAAGACCCCGAATTTATGAAATACAAAATTTAATTTTTCTTCATATATATTTTTCCTAAAACAGTAAATGGTTAAATTGACAAAATTGAAAGTTAAGGATGTTATGTGTAAATTTTATTTTGTCGGACAATATTCTTTTTGTCGGGGAATATTCGTTTTGTCGGGGAATATTCGGGCCGTACGACGGCGCCGAAATAACTAATTATTGGTGGAGCCCACAACGGAATAATTGTCGGATATAGAAAACGACAGAAGTAACCTTTTTAAATAAAAATAGTCAACGGTGTTAACTGTTAAAATACCGGTGATAAAAGAATAGTAGCATACGGTAATTTATGGTATTTTATTGTGGCACACGGTATTCTACAGTAGCACACGGTATTGCACAGTGTCTCATATTATTGACACCGTAACTGTTACGCATCATTTCATCAATAATTGTCACTGCATAATATTTTATATTATCAATTCAATTATTGTTGCTACACAGTATTTTGCATTATTGATTCAATAATTGTCATTACACTGTATTTCATATCATCGAGTCAATAATTGTTGGTGCACTGTAGTTTAAAATTATTGAATCTAATAATTGTCACAGTAGCAAATATACTGTAATTTATATTATTAAATTAATAAAAATATGTAACGTGTTTCTTACATTATTATGGTAACATTATTTTATATGTTGGACTCACAGGAAGAATAAATAAATAAATAAAAAAATAAAATAATTAATTTTACTATTTGAAATAGTAACGTGAATAGTGACGTGAATAGTAACGTGAATAGTAAAAAACATGTGGACCCATTGGTGGGGCCCACATGAGTTGGTGAAGTTGAAGAAGTTGGAGAAAAAAATTGCAGCACGAGGCTGCTGCTGCTGGCGAGCAGTAGCCAGCCACCTACCCCCACCTACCTCGCATAGTAACCTCTTTTCTCCTATAAATAGCTTGTTCAGCTGAATAGAAAAATCACACATAAAACATAAAATTTTTCTATAAGAATTTTATGAGTTTTCTCTGAGAATAGTAAGGTTATTTTGAGAGTTTGAAAGCCAAAAGGAGTGCAGAAATTTTTCAAGTAAGTCTTTTATTAAAGAGTAGTAATTTTATAAATTCCTATTTTTCACGGTATTCACAAATCTTCCTTTAGAAGACTCTTCTTTAAGAAGATTCATTTTTAAAAGCTTTCTTTGGAAGATTTATTTTGGAATATTATTTTTAAAACTATTTAAAAGTAGTTATATTATACTACAAAAATTATGTTAAATATATATAATTTTGATAATTCATATTATACGAGTTATCATACACTTTGAAATTTATATGTGGAAATTACTAATTTTATTATAAAAATATAGGTTGATCAACCTCATTTAAATCAATATCCAGTCACGTGTTAAGGTAAGGGGTATCATTCTTTTCATCATCATAACTGGATATTATTTTCTTTCTTACTTGAAGGGATTATCATTCTTTGATTCTCGAAAATAATATCGTTTCTTTCTTGTGCCATTTATTTCCATGTATTAAATTGTGGGAATAACCTTACGGCGCGGTTTACCGCCTGTTGGTGAATAACCTTTTGTATTCATTCCTTATTAATCTTTGAGAATAACCTTACGGTGCGGATTATCGCCTGTTTGGTGAATAACTCTTCGTGTTCAAATTCTATTAAATTGTGGGAATAACCTTACGGTGCGGATTACGCCTGTTTGGTGAATAACTATTCGTATTCAAATTGATGGGAATAACCTGACGGTGCGGATTATCGCCTGTTGGTGAATAACCCTTTTTATTTGTCTCATGTGGAAATAATTTGTCTACACGAATTATCACATGACACTTTTATTCCATATTCGTAAGTGATATCATTTTCCTTTATACTCATAAGGGATACCATCTTTTTCATCTTCCATTATTCAAACTTACTATGGTAAGGGATATTAATTTCCCTCACCTTTTGTTAATCAAACCTGCTACGGTAAGGGATATTATTTTCTTTCATATTCCTAAATCGAAACTTATTATGGAACTATTGCTTCTATAATTCCTGAAAATATTATATGTTCCATAATAGTTGAACTTCATTATTTCAACTGAACCTTCCTATTTACGTGAACCTTTCTATTGAACTGTAACCGTTATTCTGAACTGTGGATCTTGAATATCATTTTTAAATTTCACTCCACATCATGTTGGCAATTTGGACATTATTTGAATCTGCACAAAGTAAACTTCTGATACTTATTGTTTATCCTGTTCTTCTGTTCATCATTTGTATCACTGTTATTTGTATTAATCATCAAGAATCAAGCTGTTGTGAATATCTGTGGCCGGGGGCACAGATGTGATATAATTGTTGAACAGATGATAGGTTAAAGGCGATATACTAGGTTAAAGGCGATACATCTGTTCGGTGTCTTTTATGGCACGTGGTGAATGTTCTCTTTGGCCCGTAGTGCAAAGATGAACTGTTGGTTGGTATGATTATGACCAAAGGCTGAATCTGGTATAATCATGACCGTTGGTGCTTTATTGAATATCTTTGGCCCGTAGTGCAAAGATGAACTGTTGATTGGTATGATTATTACCAAAGGCTGAATCTGGTATAATCATGACCGTTGGTGTTATATTAAATGTCTTTGGCCCGTAGTGCAAATATGAACTGTTGATCTGCATGATTATGATCAGGAACTGTGAATTTTTATTATCATGACTAATGGTATTTCAGATGATAAAAGTTGATGATATTTTTACAAAAAAGAGAAGCGAGTGGACATTATAGTCTGCATTATTCTTCTAATAGATTGCTCATTCCGCTGCTATTATTGATCTGAACGTTGTTTAAGAATTTAACTACAGTTTTTGATATAAACCTTGTAGTCTATTGTATTCTATCAAGAACTCAACTATTGAAGGCTAATGATAATTTATTCGTCATTATCTTAGTCATGATATTTCTTACTGGCTATTTGAGCTCACCCTTTCTTTTCGTTCCATTGTTTTTCAACAGGAGATGAGAACGTAACGGGGTCTACCCGGGGGATGGAGTGAGAGTCCGAGGAATAGCTATCCTAGTCTTCACGTGTTGTAAAATAGTGTGGCAATAATAGTGAAGACTTAGTTGTGTATTATTATACACTGTATTGTTGTACGTTGTGCTTTGTTGTAATAATTTTGTTCTAGTCTTTTGACGACTCAAGTTTGGGCTGTGTGGGCCTAGATTTGGGGGCGTCACAGTTGGTATCAGAGCTTAGGGATATGGTCTTTAATGGAGATCTGGGGTTAGAACTAGGAGGGGAGAGACGAATAGAATCAGTCACTAGTATGTCCTACCTAAATTAGATTTTATTATCTAATGAGTTGATTTGAATATAGGGACATGAAGTGATGAGTCAGTTTATTTGAACTAACATTTATTTTGTGACCACAATTTAGTATGGCATCTGGAAATCAAGAGGTTAACTATGAAATACCCGAAGCGAATGTAGCCGAAAATCAAGAAGCCACAAACAATCCTCCTGCCAACTCAGGAAATAATATTCCTGATAACATGATGAATGATGGATTCTTTAGGAATTTCATGCAGTTCATGCAGAATCAGGCAAGAGGAAATCCAGTTAACAATAACGGTAGAAATGCTGGTAATTTGAGGATGGTCACTGTCAAGCAATTTAAGGAATTGGGACCACCTGAATTCCACGGGAAGCCTGACCCACTCAAAGCGGAGGCATGGCTGAAGCAGACGACAAAAATACTTGATGTCCTACAATGCGCTGATGATCAGAAGGTGCCATTTGCTACTTTTATGTTTCGAGGTGAGGCGGATCACTGGTGGGAAGCGGTAAAACGTATCCACCCTTCAGCACTTGAGATGTCTTGGACAGAATTCCAAGAGCTATTTAATGAAAAGTACTTCCCAGAAAGCATCCGCCATATGAAGGAAGTGGAATTCATTAAGCTGGAGCAGGGAAACATGACAGTTTCTCAATATGAAGCTAAGTTTGCTGAACTGTCTCGTTTTGCGACTCATCTAGTAGATGACGAAGCACGGATGAGTCGGATGTTCTTACGTGGTCTAAGATTCGAAATCCGTCAACAACTTAGCTCTCATAAATTTAGTTTGTATTCAGATGTTGTTGATAGGGCTCAAAGGGTGGAGCAAACAGATGAAAACTTACAGCCAAGAGTCAATGATCAGAGAAATGATAACAACCACAGGAACGAGAACCATCGAGGAGGTAACCAACACTTCGGTGGTAATTCCACATCAAATAACAGAAGAGGAGAATCCAGTGGGAACAATTTCAAAAGAAAGAGATTCCATAATAATTATGGAAGGACACCAGTACCAGCACCAGCACCGACCCCAGTTTCAAGGGGAGAAGATCGACCACCAGTGAGATGCTATAGGTGTGGTCAGGAAGGTCACATCAGCCCAAACTGTACACTGCAGTCCAAAAAGTGCTACAGTTGTGGGAAAGAGGGTCATCTTGCGCGGTTTTGTCCTGCCACAAAATCAAGTCCAGCTGCAGTGATGATACCAAAAGCTAGCGCGGATAAGGGAAAATCTGTAGTTCAAGGGAGAGCTTTTGTTGTGACATCCCAAATGGCACGAAACTCGAACGAGGTGATAACCGGTAAGCTATTCATAAATTCTCGTGAAGTCTACGCTTTGTTAGATACTGGCTCTACCCATTCTTTTATCTCACCTGCATGTGCTCAGCGTTTAAACTTAACTCCTGAAAATTTGGACTTTGACTTATCAGTTGAAACCCCATTAGGAGAAATGATCATTACATCTACTGTCTATAAATCTTGCCTAGTTCAAATCAACAACCTCACATTACCTGTTGACCTTATTTCTTTGGAGATGCATGAATTTGATGTGATTTTAGGAATTGATTGGTTGACTACCCATCATGCTAAAATTGATTGTTTTCATAAGATTATTAGTTTTCATATTCCTAATCAACCTGTCATGCAAATTCAAGCAACTAAACCATTGAAATCTATAACTGTTATTTCTAGCCATAAAGCCATTCGTTTATTGAAAAACGGATGTCAAGCCTTTTTAGCTCATGTCACTGATTTGAACAAAAATACGTCAAACTTGAATGATATTCCCATTGTTAATGAGTTTCCTGACGTTTTTCCGGAGGAACTTCCTGGCTTACCCCCAAACCGAGAAATTGAATTCTGTATCGATCTTGAACCCGGTACTAAGCCCATTTCCAAAACTCCATACCGAATGGCTCCCATTGAACTTCAAGAGTTAAAAGTCCAACTACAGGAATTGTTGGATACTGGTTTCATTCGTCCGAGTGCATCACCTTGGGGTGCTCCTGTTCTATTTGTGAAGAAGAAAGACGGGAGTATGAGATTGTGCATTGACTACCGAGAATTGAACCATGTCACCATCAAAAACAGGTATCCGTTACCTCGAATTGATGACATGTTTGATCAATTACAAGGTGCTCAACATTTCTCAAAGATTGATCTCCGTTCTGGATATCATCAGTTAAAGGTTAAAGCTGAGGACATTCCAAAGACTGCTTTCAGAACTCGTTATGGGCATTATGAGTTTTTAGTCATGCATTTTGGACTAACCAATGCTCCTGCAGCTTTCATGGACATGATGAACCGAATATTCAAGGAATATTTGGATCATTTTGTGGTTGTCTTTATTGATGACATCCTCATATACTCCAAAAGTCGTGAGGATCATGAACAACACCTGAGATTGATACTCCAGAAGCTCCGTGAGAACAAATTATATGCCAAGTTGAAGAAATGTGAGTTCTGGCTTGAGGAGGTCACGTTTCTTGGGCATGTGATTTCTAGTCAAGGAATATCAGTCGATCCTGCGAAGATTGAAACGGTACTAAATTGGGAACAACCCAAGACAGTAACCGAAGTCCGAAGTTTTCTGGGCCTAGCTGGTTATTATCGGAGATTCGTAGAAGGATTTTCTCGAATCGCCACTCCATTAACTCAGCTTACTCGGAAAAGCACAAAATTCATATGGAGCGAGCAATGCGAGAAAAGTTTTCAAGAGCTTAAGAGGAGACTTGTTTCAGCTCCTGTTCTGACCATTCCATCAGGATCGGGAGAATTTGTCATATACAGCGATGCTTCAGGCAAAGGTCTATGCTGTGTCCTTATGCAACATGGAAAGGTTATAGCCTATGCCTCTCGACAACTCAAAGATTATGAGAAAAATTACCCTACTCATGATCTAGAGTTGGCAGCAGTCGTTTTCGCGTTGAAGATCTGGAGACACTACTTGTACGGAGAGAAAGTGGATATCTATACGGATCATAAAAGTCTCAAGTATTTCTTCACCCAGAAGGAACTCAACATGCGACAACGACGTTGGCTTGAGCTGTTGAAGGATTATGATCACACAATCCAGTATCACCCGAGAAAGGCGAACGTTGTAGCTGACACTTTGAGCAGAAAATCTTATGCGAGTACAAGTGCACTGCTGACAACACAAAAACGTATTTTGTACGACTTGCAAAAGATGGAGATAGAGCTAAAGACACCAGGGACCCACTCGAAGATTGCTCACGTGCGAGTAGAACCAGCTTTAATCGATAAAATTAAAGCTGCTCAAGCTACCGATCCGGAACTGATAAACATGATAAAAAAAGTACAAGAAGGTACCATTCCCGAAGCAAGAATCGACGAGACAGGAATACTTCGAGTTAACTCTCGACTCTGTGTTCCTAACGATCCTGAATTGAAGTATAAAATCATGATGGAGGCACACAACACGCCGTTTGCAACCCACCCAGGAGGTACCAAGATGTATCGAGATTTTCGACATACATTTTGGTGAAACAATATGAAAAGGGAGATTGCAGAGTTTATCTCAAGGTGTCTAACTTGTCAACGTGTCAAGGCAGAGCATCAAGTACCTAAGGGTCCATTACAACCACTTGAGGTTCCCGAATGGAAGTGGGAACACATCAATATGGATTTCGTGACGGGTCTTCCCAAAGTTTCTCAAGGCTTAGATGCAATTTGGGTCATCGTAGATAGATTGACCAAATCCGCTCATTTCTTGCCTATACGAGAAAACTTTTCACTTGAACGTCTTGCCGGTATGTACATAAATGAAATCGTGAGACTGCATGGCATGCCAGTTTCCATAGTTTCTGATCGAGATCCTAGATTCACTTCACGCTTTTGGATCAGTCTACAAAAAGCTATGGGCACTGAACTACGTTTTAGTTCTGCATACCATCCTCAAACGGACGGACAATCGGAAAGGACGATCCAGACCCTCGAAGATCTTTTGAGACTTTGCGTACTAGATTTCAAAGGAAGTTGGGATAAGTACTTGCCATTGGTGGAATTTTCCTACAACAACAGTTACCAAGCAAGTATAGGTATGGCTCCATTCGAGGCTTTATATGGACGCAAGTGTCGCTCTCCAGTATGTTAGAATGAGGTAGGAGAAGCAAAACTGTTGGGACCCGAGTTGGTACGCTTGACGACCGAAAAGATCCAAATGATCCGACAACGAATACAGACAGCACAAGAACGACAAAAGAGTTATGCCGATCTTCATCGGAGAGATGAGAGATTCAACGTCGGAGATCATGTATTCTTACGTGTTTCTCCATGGAAAGGAGTTACGAGATTCGGAAAGAGAGGAAAGCTCAACCCTCGATTTATTGGCCCATTTGAAATCCTCGATCGAGTAGGATCCGTAGCCTACAGACTAGCCCTACCACCAAGTATGTCTCGCATCCATAACGTTTTTCACATATCTATGTTACGTAAATATGTGAAGGACCCAAACCACGTCATTGAGTTAGAACCAGACGTTATAGCAGAAGATTTAACGTATGAGGAGGTACCTGTTAAGATCCTAGATAAGAAGGAGCAGATCTTACGCTCAAAGGTTATACCTCAAGTTAAGGTTTTATGGAGGAACCAAGATATTGAGGAAATGACCTGGGAGCTAGAATCTGAGATGAAGTCTAGGTATCCATACATCTTCGAAATGCCAGGTACGTCAATTTCGGGGACGAAATTTCATAAGGAGGGGAGGTTGTAAGACCCCGAATTTATGAAATACAAAATTTAATTTTTCTTCATATATATTTTTCCTAAAACAGTAAATGGTTAAATTGACAAAATTGAAAGTTAAGGATGTTATGTGTAAATTTTATTTTGTCGGACAATATTCTTTTTGTCGGGGAATATTCGTTTTGTCGGGGAATATTCGGGCCGTACGACGGCGCCGAAATAACTAATTATTGGTGGAGCCCACAACGGAATAATTGTCGGATATAGAAAACGACAGAAGTAACCTTTTTAAATAAAAATAGTCAACGGTGTTAACTGTTAAAATACCGGTGATAAAAGAATAGTAGCATACGGTAATTTATGGTATTTTATGGTGGCACACGGTATTCTACAGTAGCACACGGTATTGCACAGTGTCTCATATTATTGACACCGTAACTGTTACGCATCATTTCATCAATAATTGTCACTGCATAATATTTTATATTATCAATTCAATTATTGTTGCTACACAGTATTTTGCATTATTGATTCAATAATTGTCATTACACTGTATTTCATATCATCGAGTCAATAATTGTTGGTGCACTGTAGTTTAAAATTATTGAATCTAATAATTATCACAGTAGCAAATATACTGTAATTTATATTATTAAATTAATAAAAATATGTAACGTGTTTCTTACATTATTATGGTAACATTATTTTATATGTTGGACTCACAGGAAGAATAAATAAATAAATAAAAAAATAAAATAATTAATTTTACTATTTGAAATAGTAACGTGAATAGTGACGTGAATAGTAACGTGAATAGTAAGAAACATGTGGACCCATTGGTGGGGCCCACATGAGTTGGTGAAGTTGAAGAAGTTGGAGAAAAAAATTGCAGCACGAGGCTGCTGCTGCTGGCGAGCAGCAGCCAGCCACCTACCCCCACCTACCTCGCATAGTAACCTCTTTTCTCCTATAAATAGCTTGTTCAGCTGAATAGAAAAATCACACCTAAAACATAAAATTTTTCTATAAGAATTTTATGAGTTTTCTCTGAGAATAGTAAGGTTATTTTGAGAGTTTGAAAGCCAAAAGGAGTGCAGGAATTTTTCAAGTACGTCTTTTATTAAAGAGTAGTAATTTTATAAATTCCTATTTTTCACGGTATTCATAAATCTTCCTTTAGAAGACTCTTCTTTAAGAAAATTCATTTTTAAAAGCTTTCTTTGGAAGATTTATTTTGGAATATTATTTTTAAAACTATTTAAAAGTAGTTATATTATACTACAAAAATTATGTTAAATATATATAATTTTGATAATTCATATTATACGAGTTATCATACACTTTGAAATTTATATGTGGAAATTACTAATTTTATTATAAAAATATAGGTTGATCAACCTCATTTAAATCAATATCCAGTCACGTGTTAAGGTAAGGGGTATCATTCTTTTCATCATCATAACTGGATATTATTTTCTTTCTTACTTGAAGGGATTATCATTCTTTGATTCTCGAAAATAATATCGTTTCTTTCTTGTGCCATTTATTTCCATGTATTAAATTGTGGGAATAACCTTACGGCGCGGTTTACCGCTTGTTGGTGAATAACCTTTTGTATTCATTCCTTATTAATCTTTGAGAATAACCTTACGGTGCGGATTATCGCCTGTTTGGTGAATAACTCTTCGTGTTCAAATTCTATTAAATTGTGGGAATAACCTTACGGTGCGGATTACGCCTGTTTGGTGAATAACTATTCGTATTCAAATTGATGGGAATAACCTGACGGTGCGGATTATCGCCTGTTGGTGAATAACCCTTTTTATTTGTCTCATGTGGAAATAATTTGTCTACACGAATTATCACATGAAACTTTTATTCCATATTCGTAAGTGATATCATTTTCCTTTATACTCATAAGGGATACCATCTTTTTCATCTTCCATTATTCAAACTTACTATGGTAAGGGATATTAATTTCCCTCACCTTTTGTTAATCAAACCTGCTACGGTAAGGGATATTATTTTCTTTCATACTCCTAAATCGAAACTTATTATGGAACTATTGCTTCTATAATTCCTGAAAATATTATATGTTCCATAATAGTTGAACTTCATTATTTCAACTGAACCTTCCTATTTACGTGAACCTTTCTATTGAACTGTAACCGTTATTCTGAACTGTGGATCTTGAATATCATTTTTAAATTTCACTCCACATCATGTTGGCAATTTGGACATTATTTGAATCTGCACAAAGTAAACTTCTGATACTTATTGTTTATCCTGTTCTTCTGTTCATCATTTGTATCACTGTTATTTGTATTAATCATCAAGAATCAAGCTGTTGTGAATATCTGTGGCCGGGGGCACAGATGTGATATAATTGTTGAACAGATGATAGGTTAAAGGCGATATACTAGGTTAAAGGCGATACATCTGTTCGGTGTCTTTTATGGCACGTGGTGAATGTTCTCTTTGGCCCGTAGTGCAAAGATGAACTGTTGGTTGGTATGATTATGACCAAAGGCTGAATCTGGTATAATCATGACCGTTGGTGCTTTATTGAATATCTTTGGCCCGTAGTGCAAAGATGAACTGTTGATTGGTATGATTATTACCAAAGGCTGAATCTGGTATAATCATGACCGTTGGTGTTATATTAAATGTCTTTGGCCCGTAGTGCAAATATGAACTGTTGATCTGCATGATTATGATCAGGAACTGTGAATTTTTATTATCATGACTAATGGTATTTCAGATGATAAAAGTTGATGATATTTTTACAAAAAAGAGAAGCGAGTGGACATTATAGTCTGCATTATTCTTCTAATAGATTGCTCATTCCGCTGCTATTATTGATCTGAACGTTGTTTAAGAATTTAACTACAGTTTTTGATATAAACCTTGTAGTCTATTGTATTCTATCAAGAACTCAACTATTGAAGGCTAATGATAATTTATTCGTCATTATCTTAGTCATGATATTTCTTACTGGGCTATTTGAGCTCACCCTTTCTTTTCGTTCCATTGTTTTTCAACAGGAGATGAGAACGTAACGGGGTCTACCCGGGGGATGGAGTGAGAGTCCGAGGAATAGCTATCCTAGTCTTCACGTGTTGTAAAATAGTGTGGCAATAATAGTGAAGACTTAGTTGTGTATTATTATACACTGTATTGTTGTACGTTGTGCTTTGTTGTAATAATTTTGTTCTAGTCTTTTGACGACTCAAGTTTGGGCTGTGTGGGCCTAGATTTGGGGGCGTCACACTCCCCGCCCAGATTCAAGAAAGAGTAAGTGCTATTGAGAAATAAGATGCATGTCAGAGTCACAGAATATTTTGTGCCTAAACAAATAAGTCAGGACCCACTGCTCAGGAAAATGGTGAATAAAGTCAGATCAATGGGACATCTCTGAATGCATCAGAACAGTTGGTTGTAAAAGTCTAGGAAGGTATTTATTGATGAATAGGAAGATTAATTAACAAAGGAATTTATAATCCTTGCTGAACAACTCTGGGAGTGCAACGGCTATAAATTCAGAGAAAGTTGAGCTACAGGTTAATATATCAGAACGTGTCAGAAAAGGGAAAAGCACTGACACAAGCAGCAAGAAAGTCAACATCGAAGATATTAAAGATCTGCACAAAGTCAAATGAAACCAACGGGATTTCTTTCAACGGTAAAATATGCCCAGAGATATAAAGGCTAAAATAACTCACAAAAAGAGAGAGTTGTTGTTGTGAATACAAGTGAGATAATGGTAGCCAACAACTGATCGTAGAGTGAAACATAAAGTGAATATGCTGACGGACTCTACGATCCATCAGAACACAAACACTAAATTGAGAGAGATATAGAGATAAATGACTTTATTACAAGAAAAGTGTTCAGAGCTGCTAGGCACATGGTAGAGATAAGCTTAAACGCCAACTTGATACATACATGGTAGCAACTGAGTACCAAAAGGAAGGAGCATCACAGTCATCTCAGAAGCCCATCTCGAGAAGCGTTAAAACTGTCTATGATAAGAAGGAACAACTGAGTACCAAAAGGAAAAAGCTTCACAATCATCTCAGGAGTTCATCTCGAAAAGTTATCAAGTACCACAGGAGCTGAAGTGTAAGAGCCTAGCAGCACAATGGGTGATCACAAGAAGATATTGATCATATAAAGAAGTCAATCATCATTGTCGAACTCAATATTATTCCAGGAATGATCACACCCTGCTACTGAGTGTTTAAAGACAATGGGACTTAAAGTACAAACTCAGTAGCAACTCCAACATCTATTAACAAGCATGGGGCCAAGTCTGTTGGACTTGAAGAGGGCAGTAATGTCCTTGTCTAAGTGACTAAATTAGTCAAACCTGCTGGGTTTGAAGGGTTCTTAGTGAATCAGAGTTTCCAGGCTAATGAGCTTGAAGGGTTCTGTATGAACCATCCTTAGTGGATTTCCTACTCGTTGTAGTAGAAGAGTGGAGTAGGAGTTATTCAGTCTCCGAACCACTTAAAACTCTCTGGTGTCATTTACTTTCAGTCATTTACATTCTGTCTTATATATATATATACATATATACATATGACTGTTAATTGGTTTACTTAACAAGTGATTTTCTTCAATATAGTCCTAACTCAATGAAGCTGCTTTACAAATCTTTAAGGGGAGTTTTTCAAACTAATATTCCGTTGTGTAAACAAATCTCAATTAAATTTATTAATTGGTAATAAACCTTTGAACTTAAAGAAAAAAAGTTTTTAAGAGATTTATTCAACCCCCCCCCCCCCCCCCCCCTTCTAGATCACTTGTGTGTCTCTGGAAACTAACAACTTTATTATAAAGGGAAAATATAATCAAAGTCATGTCTTATCTAAGTTTAGTTAAGACTAGTTAGTAAAATTTTAGTAAAACGAGGTAGTTTTACCTTTTCAGATTAAGTTTTTCAATTTTGGATTATATATATATATATATATATATATATATATATATATATGACGGATCTAAAACATATTTTTTAAATAGTATACATCTCTTAAATAGTATACCTTTATTAAAATTACGTTGTTTTGATAAGAGAAAATGTAAAAAAGAAAAGAGAGAAAGTAAGTGGGAGGAGAGAGAATGTCAAAAGGAGGAGAGAGAAAGTAAATAGGAGGAGAGAAAATAATATTAAAATTTTAAAAAGAGTGGTGATTATGATATTATTATTTTTATATTCTCTCTCCTCAAAACAATGTAATTTTAATAGAAATATACTATTTAAAATATGTATACTACTTAATAGGTATGATTTAGATCCTCTCTCTCTCTCTCTCTCTCTCTCTCTCTCTCTCTCTATATATATATATATATATATATATATATATATATATATATATATATAATTTTTATACAAAATTACGTCGTTTTATTAAAATTTTACTAAGTAGTCTTAGTCAAATTTGACTAAGACATGCGCTAAATTACCTTTTCTCTTATTATAATGAAGTCAGTTCTATAAAAAATAATCATTGAATACATGTTTACTATTAAAAATTAATAAAAATTCTTAATTATTAAAATTATAGTGAAAAATGTTCATATTCATTAAATGATTAAAAAATGACAAATTACTTGTATTTTTAAAATAATAATATAAAATTTAATATTATAAATTAAATAATAGACGTTGATTTAGTGATATTTATCAAAAAATAAATAAATTGAATGTATTAAATAAAATTAGCCAAATCCAAAAAAAAACTGTTGCCTTATTTAGTTGTTTGACATTGTTTGGCAAATAAGGATCCATTTCAAATTCTATCGTCTTTGTATGACCCGAACATCTTACCTGACCCGATCAAATTGACCATTCTAGTTCTAGATGATTTTTGAACGGGTCAAATCTCAGTTTAGTCAAACTCTTGACATCAGTAACCTATTACAGGCCCTCCTTCCGCGTGTTTTATTTTCTCAGTTTTAAAATATAGGATTAAAATTAATTTAAAATATTTTTAATTTTGAATTTAATTATAATTTTAATTTTAATTTTAGAATAATAAAATGTTTAATTAGTAGTACTCTCTATTTTTAAAATATAAGATTAAATTAATGTTTTCAAATTCAATTTAAAATATTTTTAACTTTAAAATTGGTGTTATTCGTTTAATCTTTTAAATTAAAAAATTGTGTAATTAATAGTACTATGTAGATAGTTTGCACTTTACAATATGTTTCATAATTATACTTTCTCCGTTTCAAAATATAAAATTATTATTAATTTTTTAACTCAACTTGAGACATTTTTAAATTTTAAATTGACATATATTTATTTAATTTTAGTCAACATTATGATCAATATTGTTAACTATGTAAAAAGTACTATTAATTATAATATTTATTGTTTCATAATTTTTAATAAATGTTATCAATTTTGAGTTTAAAAGTATTTCAAATTGAACTTCAAAAGTCAATAATGATCTTATAATTTAGAACAGAAGAAATATTATTTAAAATTAGATTATTTTATTTAAAATTAAATTTAAAAAAATATCTCAAATTAGTTTTAAAAAATCAATATTAATCCTTTCGATTAGACCGATTACTATTTAATAATTTACGATCTTCATAATTGCATTGCATTGTCTTATTAATCCGGGTGTGAAAACAAGCAAAGGACACCCATAATTCTTCTTATTCTTTAAGGTCTTCTAAATTACCATTGATCATTCTTGATTTTGTATTATTCTAAAAATGTGGGCCAGGTCATTATATTCTAAACCACAAATCATGTGATTAATGTATAATTATGACATCTCAAAGAAAAAATAAAACGTACTATGAAATAAAAATTATGAATAATTTATGAGTAGTTGGAGGTGAGCAGTCCCGATAAGAAACTAAAGTCGATGATCTTGTTTCATAGGTTATATCTTGTACATGCATATAGAAACATATATTATTTTATATTTGGTACGAACAGATACATGATTGGCGACGTTTTTTTTCCCTGAAAAACTATCGATTTTATTTTGTTTAGAACTGTTGAGCACTTGTTCTCTTACACTTTATTTTATTTTGGCAAAAGTCTTGAAGCTTTTTATTGATTTGAACCCATAATGAAAAAGGAGTAGAAATAATGGGAATGGTAGTGGGGCAAGAATATAACTGGATTCTCTATCTTTCGATTTTGTACACAATTTTCTTAGTGGGGTTGCTCCCTTCCATCACATTAGACATGCTTATGTAACTATATAAGAGAGAATATATATATATATATATATATATATATATATATATATATATATATATATATATATATACTGGGTTTGTTATCCAACAATGGGGCCTCTCATGGTGTGTGGATCTAGAGTTTACACATTTTCTGAGACCAACGTGATTTTGTAACTGTGAATTGTAATTTGTTTAAGTCCTGATAAGTACGTTAGAGATTTTAGTGGACAGTTGTAATACATTGCAGATGATGCTGATATCTTCTGTTTTTGTCACAGAATATTTGATGTTCTGAAAGACTTAAAATTAAAGAGTACGTAGAGGTGTTGTTTTTGGATCTGCATTCGATAATAAGGTAATAAATCAACTAGGAGAGTTTTAAGAATCTAAGAGTGTAAAAAAGTAGGTACTAGAGGTCTAAATTTAATTTTTGGCACATATTAGGGCACCAATCACTCTAGGATTTTCGCAAATCGCAGTCGAGATCAAGTTTGCATAAGCCTAAATCGAGGATAACTGGGTCCATATAAGAGTACCGCATCACTACATGTAGATACGATTAAATTATTTAGATGACCTCAACCTTGATATCAACTATAGTAACTTGTCATGATTTTGTGTTCAATTTGAGTTGATTCGGGTTATTGTTTAGCAAAAATATACTACATAAATTGTGAATGATTCTCAACCAGAAGACCAAATTGAGCCTTATTCTGTGTTCAATTTGAGTTGATTCAGTTTACAATTTTGCAAAAATTATCATATATAAATAGCTGATTGATTCTCAATTTCATTTTGAATATATATATATATATATAAGGGAATGATCCATAGCAAGCGTTTGCTATGGACACTATTTCACCAAATGCATCTTGAACCGTTGAAATAATGATTTTAATGGATCCGTTGAAAAAAATTTCACCCGTCATCTTAGTTGACGGGTGGAGTTTGTTTGTTTGTTTTTTTTTAAAAACTAAGTTTAACAAAAAAAAAAAAAACAAAAACAATTTTTTTTTTCACACGTCATCTTAGTTGATGGGTGAAGTTTTTTTTTTTATTTTTAAAAAACTAAGTTTAACAAAAAAAAAGACAAACAACAAAATAAATAAAAAAATCCACCCGTCGTCTTAGTTGACGGGTGGAGTTTGTTTGTTTTTTTGTTTTTTGTTTTTTTAAATTAAGTTTAACAAAAAAAAAAAAACAAAATCAAAATTTTTTTCCACCCGTCATCTAAGTTGACAAGTGGAGTTTGTTTGTTTTTTTTTAAAACTAAGTTTAACAAAAAAAAATAAAAAAAAAAATTCACCCGTCATCTTAGTTGACCTGAGTTTGTTTTTTTTTTTTTTTTAAACTAAGTTTAACAAAAAAAAAAAGATCAAAATCAAAATTTTTTTCCATCCGTCATCTTAGTTGACGGGTGGAGTTTTTTTTTTTTAAACTAACTTTAACAAAAATAAATAAAAATTTCACTCATCCATTACGGGTTGACTGAATTTTTTTTTTTCTTTCTACCCGTTATCTTAGATAGCGGGTGGGATTCATCTCATCCATTAAAATTATTATTTTAACGGTTCAAGATGCATTTGTTGAAATAGTGTCCATAGCAAACGCTTGCTATGGATCATTTCCCTATATATATATCTTTTATTTCTTTAGAAAATAATAAAATTGGTTAGTGGCTTGAGGCTTGAAGGGGGAATAAATAAAATGGTCTTTCAATAAAAAGATGAGCCATCAGCGTCGTGGACCTTATTATGGAGTCCAAATACTACTGGAAAGTTTTATTATGGAGTATAATCTCTATAACTTTATAATAAAGTGGGATATATGCATGTGTATATTCCCCTCATTATTTTTTGCTTTTGACATATTTTTGTATGTTCAAAAATTATTTGGACATAATTTTTGTTTCGAACTTTTTTATACTAGGACTTATATTTAGTAACATAAATGTGCATAATAAGAATAAAAAAAATTAAATAATACTCTTATTTTAGGAGAGAGAGATCGGAATATAAAGTACATAGTTTTGTATTCATACTCGTATTTTAGTGGATGAATGTAAATGTTAGAAGAGATATTATAATTATAAAAAGATAAAAATAGAAAATTGATATTTTTACATGAGATTTTAATATTTTTATATATAAGACTCACATGTAGAGTTTATAACGATTGTTTAACTGTCGTTATATATCTTTGACAATATTTTTAGTGGGACTTACATTTAAAAATATTAAAATCTCATATGAAAATATTAATTTTCTAAAATTAAATGTTTGAAGACAAATAAAAAAAAAAATTGAAAAAAATGTGTTTGACTCATCAATAAAGAAAGTTGTAGCATCTTTTCACATTGTAATGTGAAAATCTAGTGATATAATACTATAAAGTTTTAGATTTATACCTAATACGCTTATTTTACTTTAAAGAAAAAGTTGAATTTATTATTTTTATTTTAAAAAAGGGTTTGTGCAAGTGTAACTTTTTCATTAAATGACATATTATAAAATAACATTATAAACATAAGGCGGGGATAGCTCAGTTGGGAGAGCGTCAGACTGAAGATCTGAAGGTCACGTGTTCGATCCACGTTCACCGCATTTTTAATTTTTTCTCCCTAATTTTATTTATATTCCATCTTTTATCACTAAAATATTGTCAATTATTTTTGTTTTTAATAAGAACTCTCTTTTTAGTGATAGTAATATAAAATAGAATAATATCATATTATGTCACCACTACAAAACTAATAATTTATTAATTATAGAGTAAACATATATTAAAAATATATCTTTAATATTAATTTTTTTTGTAAAATTCCCATTTGGTTCCTGTTTATCTCAAAATTATTGAGGGTTTAGTCTAGTAATAATGACATCATGATAGAATTATAACGGTAAATTTAAGTATATTGTGTTATTTTGTACAGTTATTTTATACAATTATAAACAAAGATATTAATATTAACCAGACAAAACGTAAGGGGGGAGATGCCAATTATTTTATTTTGCACTAATGTGCCCTTATCATTAAAATAGGATGAAAAATCATAATATGATTTGGTAAAGGGATAGTTGTCTAAGATAAAACTATTTGTGCAAGAAGAAAAATAACAAATATATATTTAAAAAAATAACTGTAAAGGGTGAGAGTATGTATTATTTAATTTATTTTTTATTACTTTATGCTTTATAGTTTTTAGAAAATGTTAGGATTCTCAGACTTCTTTGTCTGGCATGTTCATGGTCATTCAAAGCTGTCTATGATCAAGGGTTCTTGCTTGGTCCCTTAACAAGAGGCAAATTTTGAGAATACATAAATAAAATTATGATAGTAATTTAGAATACAGAAAGAGTCTAATTTTTTTAAATAAAAAAAAAAAGTAAAGCGAATTTATATTGGTTCATGTTTATTCCTAAATTTAAAATAAAATTATGAAAGTGAAATCGAGTACATTAACTATCTTATACTATCGTTAATTTATAATTCATATCATCATTAAAAGAAATGAGATTTTTTTTTATAAAACAGAGAGGCTGTTTATACAAGATCAAGAGAGCCTTCAGCAAATTCTTCACGAGTTCCTGACTATAAAAATATAGAATAACCGAAGACCTTTGGCCCGAGTGATATTCCTTAACCCATGACAACCTCCATGAGGTTGAGGGATCAAACATTAGCAATAACAAAGTAAGATTGAGGGATCAAGCATTAGCAATAACAAAGTGGGGAGAAACATTGTAGTACAAAATATAAAAACATAGTAGTACAGAATAGAAGTTTATACAAAGACCTATAGAGCCTGCAATTTGCAGGGCCTAAGCTCATTCTCATTTCATTTTCCACGGGAATGAGAGTACAGAGGGTTCTTATCTCAAGTAACCATAAAACTCTTACGCCTTGTGTTGCATTATGCGTACCGAAATGCCTTGTGTTGCATTCTGCATACTCTTCCGTACCATACAGTGTATTAAATGCCTTGTGCTACCTATCCTGAGAAACGTTTTTCGATTTCTAAATGCCTTGCGCTGTCTGTTCGCGCTGTCTGTTCCTAAGCAACGTTATCTAATTTCCTTTTGGGTATCTGCGTTCAAGCATACCAAAACACCTTGTGTTGCATTCCATACTGTGGATTAAATGCCTTGTGCTATCCATCTTAAGCAACGTCTTCCGATTTCAAAATGTATTGTGCCATCTATCCTAAGAAACGTGTATTAAATGCCTTATGCTATCTAATTTCTAAATGTATTGTGCTATCTATCCTAAGCAACGTGTATTAAATGCCTTGTGCTATCTATCTTGAGCAACGTTTCCGATTTCTCAATTTCTCGTGCTATCTATCTTCTAAATGTCTCGTGCTATCTGCTATCTATCTTTCCTACAATTTCTAGTGCTATCTATCTTCTAAATGTCTTCTCGTACCCGATTTTGTTCGTGCCATCTATCCTAAGCAATGTTTTCCATACCCGATTTTGTTCGATAAGCATTTATAATAACTGTATCCAATTTCATTCTATGTACTCAATTGATGAGCATTTCTGGTAACCATGCCCAAGACTGAAACATCTACCATTTACCATCATCAGAAATCCCAAGAATATTGCTTCATTATTTCATTGGAAAAGGACCAACGGTAACATCATTATGGATTGCTAACACAAATATTTCAGTGTTTGAAATATAATAAATTTGAAAATGTTAAATAAAACAACAAGCAACAATATGATTATCAACAATCAATATAACAATCCTAAATTCATCATATCATAAACTCCTCTAATGTGTTCAGGTACTCTACCATATGTCCTCTCGAGTGAAAAAACCCAATATAAAATGAGTTTTAGACCATCAAAAGAAGTCAAATTCAAGATAATTATCACTCTTCTTATCTGGGGTAATCGCAGCAGCCGCCGCCTTTTCACTAGTTGATGCAGCTGGAATACGCTCAATCTCAACCAGCTTTGGGATTTCTGGTGGGCTTGCACACCTAATCAACGCCCAATTTACACCTTCAAAGAAGGGATGTTGTTTGATCTCTGTCGCTCCTCGTTTGAATGCGAACCTATGCTGCGGCTCTTTTACTAGCAGCCCTCTTATTAGATCCCTTGCTGAAAAGCTGACCACGGGCGACTCCGGGAACCGCAGTGGCTGACCCACAACATTGAACAGGGTGGCCCGGTTTCCTGATCCCTTGAAAGGAGTCTTGCCGAACAATAACTCGTACAGAAATATCCCGAAAGTCCACCAATCCACAGCGCTGCCGTGCCCTTCACCCTTGATGATTTCAGGGGCCAAATACTCATGGGTTCCAACAAATGACATTGAGCGTGCTCCAGTCGGCTCAGCGATAAGCTCTGGCAATGGGCTGACTTGATTTCCAATTTCGTTTTTGGGTTTCCTGTCTTTCTTGGATTTACTTGAAAAGAAGCGTGGAGAAAAACATGTTGTGGGGACCACGCAAGATGGTTGTATACAAGAGGGCTCAATGCACGCAGGTTGGACACAATAAACAGGGTTTTTTCGCAAGGATTCAGTGTCAAGGGATGATGACTTCACAAGTGTCGGGCTGACTGCACAGCGGAGGGAGAGATCGAAGTCAGAGAGCATTATGTGTCCATCTTCCCTGACAAGAACGTTCTCTGGCTTTAAGTCACGATAAACAATCCCAAGCATGTGTAGGTATTCCATAGCTAGAAGGACCTCAGCCACGTAAAACCTGTGTGTAAATTAAAAGATAAATGAATTACTAGTACTATCTTAGTATGAAAAGGTAAAGACTTGAAGGGTAACAGAGAGGAAACTAAAAATGTATATGAGAGGATGAGTGACTTGCCAACAGTTCGGAGTTTGGATATCTAAGGAAAGCCAACCATAATTTAGACTCCCTAATTTAGATGGTTTAGGTTGGAGTAGCTTTTAACATGGAAATGTTATATAAATAATTGTTAACTAGAAGTTCAGGATATGATCATTATTGTAGTTAGCTAGGTTTGAACTATAGTGATAAATAAATGGACAAACTTAATTTGACAGAAATTTTTTCTAAGAGTAGAGCTATAAATAACATTCATAACATAACACAATTCTATAAAAAATTTAAATAATTCTGAGATAGGAATAGGGGTATGTGTCATACTTTACAGCTTGTTCTGAAAAATGTTTCCCTTGTTGCCTCTGCCGAAGCGTGTGCAAGTCACCTCCTGGGCAGAACTCCATCACCAAGCATGAGAACTTGTCTGTCTCAAAATGTGTATACAATGTTGGAAGGAAGGGATGGTCTAAAGACTGTAGTATCTCTCGTTCTGTTTGAGCACGAAGTAACTTCTTGCGACTCGCTAGCAATGCTTTGTCCATAACTTTCATGGCAAAATAACACTTCGTACTACTCAATTCCGAAAGATAAACACTGCCAATATCCCCACATCCCAACCTCTTCAGCAATCTAAAATGACTTAAACCCAAGACCCCATCTTTTGCTCGGACAGCTTGAATGGCTTCCCATCTTGAGTCATTTGCTTTATGAGGTTTGCTAACGCTACAACTTAAGCTGCTACAAGTACTTTCATCACTTACATCAGTGCTTGTACTACCCCTACACATGCTGCTCTTGCCACTCTCAGCAAAATCAGCCCGATCACTAATTTTGGCACTTCCACTAGTTTTTGCAAGGCTATTGGCCCCATCACTAATTTTAGCAGCGGCTAAGCTATCCTTGGCAGTTCCCAACTCCGATGTCTTCTTTTCCAGATCAGCAATACTTTCAAGTGAGTCCCTCGTCTCACTTATTGTAGGATTTTTGCTTTTTGGTGTTCGTTGTAGGTAACCAAGAGATAAGCTTGAATCCAATTTATCAGCTAAGGAATTGGCCGACCCCTTTAGCTGAGAATTAAGTAACTTCTGGTTCAGCAATGCTTCGTTAGTAACCTGCTTAGACCCAACTTCTTGAACAGTCCTAGGTGATTTTTCAGGTGTGGCAGGGTCTGATTTACTTGCCTGTGCAGCATCTAAAGGCGACCTGCCTTCTAATGTTTGTGGACCATTTGTTTTGCTCTGCTTTTTCAAGGAACTATTAACACCAGATTTTGAGGCCATTATAAAAAATACAGATTATGCAATCTAATTCAACAGGAGAAACCCATCACTTAACCACCTCGTTCAATACATGACCCCCTCCACTACGGTCCCTAAAGGTTACCAACTCAAACTCCCATAATAGCCAGAAAGTATCTACAATAATCAGGATAGAAAAATTATAATTTCATAATCAAGTGACCTGTGTCAATATTCAAATGGAGATCAATTGCAAGAATTTTTTGAAAAGGAACTCTAGCATAAAATGAACATAACAGCAGACAATTTAAGAATACAGGGGATAACACTTAACAACCACCAATCAACAATAATATCAAAATACAGATCACAAAGCGAAACCTAAACAACTCAACTCAACAGCGGCTTCAATCCCAAAGTAATTGAGGTACGCTTAAAATGAATCCCATGCTGAGTCAAAACTGAGACCTAAACAGCAACCTCTAGGTATAAATTATAAACAGATCTGAAACTCATCTCCACCAAACTAAACCAAGAACTAAAAACAGCGGTAAGTCCATAAATTGAATTAAAAATCCATGTCCAAGTAAAAACACTAACATATTGAAAACCCCATTAAGGGAAAATGAAATCTTTGGAGATGCCAGCACTTAATTACAAACAAACCAAGAAAATACGTTACTTCTTAGAACAAAATAGAGATATCAATAATGATATAATAACATAATCAGGGCACAAGGATCACAGCAATCTACCCCAAAATGTAGGCTTCAAAGAAGCAAAAACCTGAGGAGCAATAAATCCAATTAGGGCTCAAAATGTAGTTTCTTTAAAGCTTTCTACAGTGATCAGGCACCACATAGCAAAAGATAAGAACAAACTCAAGAAGATAAACAGGAGAAAAACTATAAGGGTCAATGAAAAGCAACAGATCTTAAACAAAAATCCCACCTCTTTCAATTGAAACCCTACACAAGGATCCCAAACCCCACAAAAAACCAGATGCTAAAAGCCAAAGTAATGAACATGGAGAAGTAAACCCACCAAGGAAATCACGGGACCAGTCCAAAAGTATGAATAAAAGATGCTCAAAAGAGTACCTGAAGTTACAAAGATCCGAACTTTGTTAGGGTTTTTGCTTTAACAGTGGGAAAAAAAATAGCAATAGCACTACTGTAGAGAGATAAAGAGGATGAGCTCCCCTAATTTGTGTGGAGAGAGAGAGAAGAGAGAAAAGGGAAGAAGAGCTTTTGAGAGGGGTCACAGCTAAAGTAAAGCTTTTCATTCCACGTTCAAAGACTTAGGTACAGCTTGATTCCCATAGTTACAGAGTTCTTCTGGTTTGTACCTTACTATTTAAAACCTATCAAAAAGTATCCTCTAAAATTTTAATCGATCAAAATGTACTTTAAAATTCTTTTCTGCTAAACAAAATACAATTTTATTTTTCTACCTATTAAAGTCATGAAAACTGCATTTTGTTTAATAAAAAAAAAATAGACTCCACTTCAATATATTTTAAATATTAAGTGTCAAATTTTAACAACCCTCCAGATATTAGGGTCCAAGTTTTATTTTAATTCATGTTCAATTATAAAAAATTGATATTTTTATAAAACTCTACTCACATAAAAATTAATTCTATTTAATATTTATGTTAGTAAAATTTTATAAAAATATCAATTTTTCTTATAAAAATATCAATTGTCTTATTTCATTATATTCTGTCACAAAACCAAGGGTGTGAATTAAAAAACATATGGGGCCCCTTGAAATTCCAACCTGTCCATCATGTGCTTGAGATAGGTTTTTTTAGGTTTTTTCATTGAGGGCTTCAACTGTTAGGGTTGATGACCTGTGAATTGTAATGCTCATAGTAGTGCCAACCATGTAGATGTAGATGTAGATATAGATGTAGTGGTCCCAAAAGTTGCAAATTTGCTTTTTGGGTGTTGAGATAATCAATATTTGCAGGCAAATGGTCGACAAATTATGTTAGTTAATAAAGTGAGTGATGACTAATGACTTTCTGGGTTAGTTGCAACTGTATCTCCCTATTTTAGTTTATTCTACTTTTTTCCTATTATTGAGACTAGCACACACAAGAGGAATAATTGGCAAAACAATCTCAACTTTTCTTCTTCTTTTTTTTAAATATTATAATAATTTATATTTATATTTATAACAACGAATAAAATAAGAGTATGATATAAATAAATTGAACATAGGCCATTTATCGCATTTCTATTTAAAAAGTATTACAATGTCATATTATGGTTGAAATGAGAGTTTTATTAAAATATTTTGTTTATTTATTATTTACGTCAATGAAATGTTTTTTTTTTTTTTCTTCTTGTCATTTTCTTAAAGTACATATTCGTCAATATAAAAGTAAAATATAAAAATATTTTCAATGTCTAATAGTCATAGAAGGTTGGATTAGGCCATATGGACACAAATCCCCAAGATCAAATACCTAATAGCCAACTAATTAACAATCTAACTCTCCTTTTTATATTTGGCGGAAATTAAATATGGAGTGGATACCGTGAACGAAGTCTATTAAATAATGATTATTTAATAACAGAGTTTTATTTTAATTTTTTATAATTAATTTATGAAATTTTAAATTAATATATCTATTTAATTTTAATTAATATAGGAATTTAAGTTAATAAATAAAAATATTGATTTATCAAATTGACTCATACGTCCAAGTATAATGATTCGATTAGATTTTCGATATTGATATGCTCATATGATTAAAAAATTCTCAATATTTAACAAAACTACTGATTTTTTTGTAATATTGATAATAACACAGTGATATTTATACTATCGATCACCAAAATTAATATATATTTAATATTATTTTTATATTTATTTTAATAATATTTTAAAATTTCAATAACACTCGTGGGATTATCAATTACCTTATTTCTAGACTTTAAATTACAAAAAAAAAAAAAAAGAGAGAAAAGGAAAGCTTGTAGAAGTAAAGATATATAATGAGTAAAAATATTAAAATAAATAAAAATAAATTAGTAATATACTTGATCAAATATTATTACATTTTACTTAGGAAAAGAAAAATAAAATACTTAAATATTCAAAAATTCTACGAAAAAGATTATTGTTATAAAACGGGGGAGTAATTACAACAACTGCATAATAATTTCAAACTTTAATTATTAATCATGAATATTGTAACTTTCTAGTTAGCATAAATTATCATGTCTCAAGTCCTTTAATTAGGTAGATGGCTTTAGTTATTGCATAGAAATCAATCCGGCCCCCACTTTTCCTTCAACAATATATCATGGAATGATTTAAATCTGTCAAATTTAAACTTGAGAAATTTCAAACTCAATATAATATAAATTTTTTCTAAGTGGTTAATATTGTCATAGCAAAAATATTACTGCCAGAATAAAAACTGTTATTTAAAATTTTAAATGTCCTTAAGAAAACAATAAAAATATCGCTAATGTATATTTATTCTAACAATATAATTTTTGTTTAAAAAATATCATTGGCCTTTTTTTATCCTAAAATAATTATAATTATGTATTCTGAAGATATTTTTTAATTTTTAATTCAAAATATATTATGTAATATTTTAATCTAAATTTAGAAAATAAATTCACATAAAAAAAAAATGAGATAAAGACAATAGACTTTTCCACTTATTGTCGAATTTGACCATGACAGCAAGGTTGTTGGCCAACATTCTGGACCAACAACATCGATGTAATGTGTCTGCCTATCTAGTACCCCATGGTACAGAATGGAGGGAGAAAAGTTTGGCGTTATCTTTGGGGAAATGAATTGTGATGCTTCCTCTTTCCTTTATATTTAAAATAAGTATAATAAATACATAATAATTAAATATTATATTTATTTATATTTTAAAAAAATAAAATATGATATTAAAATTCATGTCATGTTCTGTTTTTTAATAATGAATAATTAATGTTTTAGAAAAAAAACAAAAAAATAAAAATAAATAAATAAAACATATTTAATATTTATTTGATCGATTAAAATGGATAAAAAATTTAATATTGTCCTTTTAAAATTTATTAGAAATATGAAAAAATAAATAATTAATATAAGAATAATATGAGAAACTAAGTCAGTACTACTACCTTGAAAATCTACAAAAAAGAACAAATTTCACTATTTATATATAAATAGATGGATAAAAAGGAAAGATGGGTGCATCAAACTAGTAGACAAGAGTCAGAAAAGAAGGGAGAAGAAGAATATATATATTTTTTGTTGATAATTTGAAGTTATATAAAAAGGGAAACAAACAACATATTTGTCCAATTAACAAACAACATATTTTATACCCCAAGTTAGAAAATCTCCAAGCTTTGTTTGGTAAACCTTAGTATCAATCAAACCATGGTCCCTTTTGCTAATTATAAGAGCTTCCCGAGTATACTTGAAAAAACTGCTGTCTGTTCTCATAATTGTATGGAGCCAACCATGCTAGATTATGATATAATTAAATAGAAAATATTAACAATAATTTATAAGACATAATTCTGTTACAAGCCGGCACAAAAATACAATTAGAAGAAACAAGCATCCACTTTGCTTTCCTTCAACCCTAATCTTTTCATTCTCTTGTGAGCATCCGAGACGCTAATTCCTAGGGAGAAAATCATGAGACCTCAGTTATCATTCGTTCGCATTTATCTTTCAATATCTTCACAGCTTCAGTGAACAGCACTTCGGGAGGTAATGCTCCAGTTGTCTCGATTGTAACTAAGGAATTTAAGTGAAAAAAATGAAGAAGAAGAACAAAGAATGAAGTGTCTGCATCGTCAGAACCTCCTCCATATAAATATAGTCATTAAAGTAATCCAAACAATTGTGAAATGAACCAAATCATATAGAAAGTTTTGTTTGGGAGCAAATTGTGCAAGTATAAGCAGTTCCTGATTCACGAACTCGGATGGAGTGTTCGCTTGGACACGATATTTTCAAAAGTCCGACACAGGTACTTCTCAATTTTGTCAATTTTTTACACTAAAATGAAATATCCAGTAACCATACCCTTGTCTAATGAGTGTCAAGTATCGGACACAAATACTTTAGAGCAAAGTGAAGAGTTGTATAACACAAATAATAACCTATATTGGGTCGGTCCAACAACATAAACCATGTCTCTTCCCTTAAGCCCCCGTTGCATATATTGAACCAGAACATCTTATCGTTCAGAGAATCTTATATTACTGAAAAGTTATCTGTTGTGCCAAAGGGATTATTGAATTCACAATACTCTTAAAGCCGAACTTTTGGGATTGCACCCAAACAAAAGAAGAGCTGGATTAAAGCAGCTTGCTCTATTGAAGTTCTTATTTTCTTTAAAAGTTTGACTCCCCTCCAGGATAAGCATCAAATGAGAGAGGGATGATAACCTCCCGGGTTAACCTATATAGTTAAAAGTCCTAAAGGTTTGGTGGTCTTTGCATTTGGAGTAGTTGTAATACAAAATATGCCTTCCCGAGTTCTTATTTTTAGTTTTGGGCCTCTGCGCCTACTTGAACCTCTGGGCAGTATCTTGTCAGCTAGGGAGGTTTGCTCCCATTTTGTTTTGTACTTACTACCAAATTCTTTGTTTTGATAAAATCCTATCCAAAACAGTAAAAGGAAAAGGGGATTGCCCATTGCCATTTTATCTCGTAATGCATGCAGCACCTATAGGAGAGCTACCAATTGAATCAGGCAAAAACCAAAGTGGTCAGATGAAGCCAATAAGTCACCACTATTAATTAAACTTCGGAATGATCTGTATGTTGCTCTAATATATGCACAAGCCACATTACTTACAAATGAAATGATCTTTCACACGTCGGAGTACCACAGCCTTCTCCCATTGATCCCCGCGGATGCATTCCCTACACAAGGTACAAAGTCGTTGTCGTGCCACAGTAGCTCTCTTCTTACCTAACCAGTAATTAGGGAAAGTGAAAATCTCTTCTAGTAACCAAGCCGAAAGCATAAACTAAATGCTTTCTGTCCAGTCGTTGGATTCTTTGATTTAAGCATATAGACAAAAGTCTAATGAAGAATAATATCACTTTACCATTAGCAATATCTTCAATGTCAAATACGTTAACGGGGCATCTTTTAACAAGTTCCTCTGCTTTCTCATCTTCAAATTCTTGCAATAGTACAACCTGTACAGGTGAAATATGACTAGAAGTCACAAGACAAACTCCTCTCACTAATATCTGGAGTGGCAGTGTTTCAATTGGAATCACAAAAGCTACATGTAAAAACAAAATTCACCTCTGGGAGCATTCTATACCAAGCAGTGGCAACTGGTGACCACTTTACATGCGTCTTTCCCATGCCTTTAACAGCATGTGCTTCTAGCTCAATTTCCTACAAAAATAGCAAGTTAGATCCATTACTGGCAAGTAAACATATCTTTCAGAGATAAAAGGTCAGTCATTTCCGGAAAAAATTGGCATTCGGCAACAAGATAACTCACCAACAATATTATGGAACGCTTGTTAGCTTTTGAATGCTTGCCTTGCCTAATGGTTCAATGGATTTAAGGAATTAGATATATATAGATTCTAAAATATCACTTTATAATCTTAAAGTTTAGGTCATTGCCAAGTGTGCACTCAATGATGTAATCTAGTGGATGTACTTAAAAATTAGATCCGTTATATAATAGCTATAAGCATTTTTTTCAGGGCTACAAAATAATAACGAATACAATAGCAGTGTTTGCAATCTCCTATTATTTCTCTCTCAATCTGATAGAGAGATGAGCCTTTTCATATCTACCTCAAAATTTTCAGCGGGGGAGAAAGATACACATCTTGCGACTTAAGACATTTCTTTAATCTAAAATTTTCTAATGACAAAATCTTTATCCACAATTTTAAACCAAGTATCCCGGTGTCTGTAACTCCAGGGCTTCCTTGATGATGAACCAAAGTTTCGCAGTCAATCTTCTTGCTGTGGACTTTTTCTAAAATATTTCCTTTTCTTATTCATAAAACAGTCAGTTCTTATGTCACATGCTAGACTTCATCGATAGTTCAAACTGCAGCTGATGCAAACTTTGAGCTCACCAAAATTATATCAACTATTCAAACGAGAAACTCATACAATAAATTAATAAAATTTTACTCAAAATGATGTTTAATAAAAGAAGACATCCCCCTTTTCTCAGTAGTTCAATGGTAAGGCTATGGGCTACAGAATAGTATTAAGTTTTGTAGCCCTTCTTCCTATCCATGAAACCCACCCCCCTCCACTCTCCACCCTCCACCAGAGCCATCACCCAACTAGTGTTAACCACATGCATTCCTGAAAGGAGAGAGGTAGAGAACTATAGATAAGACCTAAGTTCAATACCTTCCTAATTTTTGAATTTATTTTATAAGCGTATTTTCCACCCAACTAAGATCATTGCCTCTAAGTTTCAAAACTGAATATTTTAACAATTAATTTTCCTTCAGAAGTATAAATGATAAGTAACATGGCGTAAGAATAAATTGTAGCTGTTATAGTAACAAAACGCCACAGAATGAACCACAAATATCAATGTAGAAACTGATCTAAGCATCATTTGAAGTGATATGCACTTTACCTGTCAAAATACATGAAAAAATAACATATATATGTACTCCATAATCTGCCACTTTTTACAGGTCTGAAGGTTTGAAGATAACTTTTGTTGAATTAGTGAATTTACATACGTACACATACATACATACATCTAGGGAATAATGGAGGTATAAGGCCGTGTAAATTTTTTTTTTTTTTTTTCCAATGCAGGGTAGGTGAAACGAAGTAGTTTCGGGTCTTCAGTTGACAATCCAACCTTACAACCTTACGGATACAAGAAGCATGCATAAATATGAAAGCATGTAAAATATTCTTATGATGGAGTGATATGCATTAGCAATTTCATTACAACGGAAAAATACAAGTGTAATAAAATACTTATTTTACATGGTTAAAATAATAGTGCTCCACATCCTCAAATCAAATTGTCAAACAAAAAACTACAGTCTACTATTTTTGCATGCTCTTTGTTAAGTAAAGGTCAAAATTACATCATTTCACTGCCTTGCATGAAAAAAATTGCATGGCCTTGCATCTCTATTATTCCAATATATACAAACACATACATGCATATATATATATATATATAATTAACAATTCCGACACCCAAGCAAGTTAAATAAGAGAAAAAACATTTTTTTTTAATGAATCATCAACCATTTATAAATATTCCAATACAGACTATATGGATTTTCATAGAGAGAAACAGTTATTTCACTTGTGATGTCATCAAAATTAACAGCAGTTATGACAATAGTTCTCCTAGTCTAAGGGGAGGACTATTTCCATGAAATATTTTGTTAGTTCCACAAGGTCTCTTCTAACATGATTGTGGGGATCAATCTACTATCCTGTGAGAGAGACCTCCTTGCAAAAATAACAATTCCTTTTCTTAAATTAGTTCGAGAACAACTACATGAAATCATAGTTGTCACAGCACCACCACGAGTCATGGTGGTAGTCGACCGCCAGGACGCCTAGGCAACCGTCATATGGCGACGAGACATTTACAGTGTACAATTTATATATTATTTATTTACTTCACAAGTATATTGGCAATAAAATTTCATATACATTAAAACCCAAAACATAAATATATGAAATACTATTAAAAGCACAATTAGAAGTTATATTTTAATTTTATTCATTTTTTACAGGGACTAAATTGAAAACTAATAAAATTTCAGGGGATAAAATGTAAAAATATAAAAGTACAGGGGCCAATATGTAAAAAAAGTTCAAAGTTCAGGGTGTATTTTAAAATTTTATAAAAATTTGGGGACTGAAATGGAAAAATGTGGAAACATTGGGGTACCAAATCGTAATTTTTCAGCAGATATTTATCCCAAGAAAAGAAAAATCAAAATTACGATTTGTTAAGAAGTAGAGATGAAGCAACAGTCAGAAGAAGCAGCATCGCATCGCAAGTTCTTTCTTCCTCTTAACTTATCTTCTTGTTTTTAACAGATCTTCTCCTCCTCTCCTTTTTCTTCTTCTCCTCCTCCTCCTCCTTCTTCTCCTCTGATGCAGCTAGGCGACATGGCGACTTGATGCTGCCACACCGACAGGACGCCTTGGCGTTGCCTAGGCAACAACAAGGCGACGCCGTAACAACTTGATAGGTCCCAATCAAAGCTTCACAATGATAAAGTAATGTTTCTCTTCGGGTGAGAAAGTACCGCAAGTTTTGGACTACAAATTCTGGCTACCTTTCATTGATAACTTTTGCTGCTTAAATAAGCAAAGCCACATACATATAAACGGAAATAAAAAGACAACTGGTAACTAACACTTGGAAGTTAAACACACCACGTGCATACACATGGAGCATAACTAACGGACATAAAAGAAAGAAACCCAGACCACCCCATTGCACGTCCCATGCAATCAGCTTCTCACGTCCAACTGATAGTGACCCAGTCCACCCCATGCACGTCCCATGCACTACACCCACTTCATGCACGTCCCATGCAATATGCCCACTTCATGCCATGTATTTGGGATTTGGCTTTAGGGGCCTTGCTGACCTTCGTGGCTTATCAATACCTCCCCCATGATGTGGATCCTTGTCCTCAAGGTCCACACCTGGGAACCTCTCCGACAGTTGTTTGGTGGGTTCCCATGTCGCCTCCTCGGCCGGTAAATTTTTCCACTGGACCAAGCTCTCTTCGATAATCTGGGATCCTTGTTTGATCCAGCGATGATCTAGAATAGCCTGTGGTGTTAGTATGATTACCCCATCATCGGTGAATGGTGGCAACTCTGTGCTATGCGCCACCCCAGTTTCTGCATTAGTGTTGTACCGTTTGAGGAGGGATACGTGAAAAATGGGATGAACGCGTGACCCGTCTGGTAAGTGAAGTTTGTAAGCGACTGAACCAATTTTCTCCAGAATCTGGTAAGGCCCAAAGAAGCGGTTGGCTAACTTCTGATGTACTCTTTTGAAAACAGTTTGCTGGTGATAGGGATGTAGCTTCAAAAGCACTAACTCGCCAACCTCGAATGACACATCTCTTCTCTTTTGATCTGCTAATTGCTTCATCCGATTAACTGAGCGGGTAAGGTTAGCCTTGAGTTGTTGGAGCAATTCATCTCGGTTTTGTAGTTGCTGATCAACTTCCTGCACAAGTGAGAGTCCCTCGTTGTACGACGAAATGATCGGAGGTAATCTACCATACAGTGCTTGAAAAGGGGTCATTCCCGTGGAAATGTGGTAAGTTGTATTGTACCAGTATTCGGCCCAAGGTAAGTAGAAGCTCCATTTGCGTGGCCATTGGTGTACAAAGCATCTGAGATATTGTTCGACGCAGCGATTGACGACCTCCGTTTGGCCGTCGGTCTGCGGGTGATAAGCGGAGCTGAGTTGCAGTTTAGTGCCCGACATCTTGAAGAACTCTTGCCAGAATTTGCTCACAAAAACTGGGTCGCGGTCACTAACGATAGATCGGGGCATGCCATGTAGCTTAAGAATACCCTCCACAAACTTCTCCGCAACGCCTTTAGCTGTAAAGGGATGGGTTAAGGTAAGAAAATGAGCTGACTTACTAAGCCTGTCGACAACTACCATGATTGTATCCTTGCCCTGCGAAGTGGGTAATCCTTCAATAAAGTCCAATGTGATGTCGTCCCATACTTGACAAGGAATGGGTAGCGGCTGGAGGAGTCCCGCTGGTGCCAAAGTTTCTGACTTTGTTTTCTGGCACACCATGCAACCTTTGATATAGTCTTGGACTGATCTTAGCATCCCGGGCCAATAAAACTGTTGGCTCATTTTTTTGTACGTGCGCAGTACGCCCGAGTGGCCGCCCACCTTGGTGTCATGCATCTCATGCAACAACTGTGCACGCAAGGTAGGGTTGGCTGGGACGATGACTCGATCCTTGTAACGCAGAAGGCCATTGCGCCACACATAGTGGCTGTCGATTTGGTTTGTGGCGACCCGACTCATGGACTGGATGTACTGGTCTTCCTTTGCAGCCTGCTTAATTTCGTCCCATAAGTTCAACTGGGGAATAAAAATGTGGTGAAGAACAGGGCTACCAGGCTTGCGTGAAAGAGCATCGGCGACAGAATTTTCACGTCCTGGACGGTAAGTGATCTCATAGTCATAGCCTAAGAGTTTGGCCACCCATTTTTGCTGCTCGGGTGTTGCGATGCGTTGCTCTAGAAAATACTTTAGGCTTCGCTGATCCGTCTGAATACAGAATTTTCGTCCTAAGAGGTACGGTCGCCACAAGGGTATTGCTTCGATTATGGCTAACATCTCTTTGGCGTAAGTAGACCAAGATGTTTTTGCCACCCCAAGGGCTCGACTCATGAATGCCACCGGTTTGCCCTGCTGAGACAACACTGCTCCAATCCCCTCCCCCGATGCATCGGTTTCAATAGTGAAGACGTCGTTGAAGTTTGGCATTGCCAGTATGGGTGTGGTGGTCATGGCTTTTTTGAGAGATAGGAAAGCAGCTTCGGCTTCTTCATGCCATCTAAATTTGCCTTTTTTAAGGAGATTGGTGAGGGCCCGTGCAATAATGCCATAATTTTTGACAAACTTCCGGTAATATCCTGTCAACCCCAAAAAACCCCGTAGCTCAGAAATGTTGGTCGGGCGTGGCCATGCTTCCATTGCTGCAATCTTGCTTTCATCTACTTTAACTCCCTGACTAGTGACAATGTGTCCGAGGTACTCCAACTCTTGTTGCCCGAAAACAAATTTGCTAGGGTTGGCAAAAAACTAGTGTTGCTTCAAGATTGCCAAAGTCTGTTTGACATGTATCAAGTGCTTGTCCCAAGTAGAACTATAAACTAATATGTCATCGAAGAAAACTAGTATGAATTTCCGAAGATGAGGGCGGAATATAGAGTTCATGATAGCTTGAAATGTAGAAGGTGCATTACATAGGCCAAATGATATAACCAAATATTCGTAATGTCCGTTATGAGTACGAAAAGCAGTTTTTGGAATATCCGGAGGATTTAGTCGTACCTGATGGTACCCGGCTCTCAAGTCGAGCTTGGTGAAATACGACGCGTCGTAGAGCTCGTCTAACATATCCTCCACTGTGGGAATGGGGAAGCGGTCCTTCACAGTGGCAGCGTTAAGTGCCCGATAATCCGTACAAAAACGCCAACTTCCATCCTTCTTTTTTACTAGTAGTACCAGTGATGAGAAAGGGCTCGTACTGGGTCGAATGAGTCCGGAATCTAACATAGCTTGGACTTGTTTCTCGATCTCCTCCTTTTGGTAGTAGGCATAGCGGTATGGTCGGACATTAACTAGTTCAGTTCCTTCTTTGAGGGAGATGCAGTGATCAACCTCTCTAGTGGGCGGTAGGCTTGAAGGCTCCTTAAATAAATCGGAGAATTCGTGCAATATTTGTTGCATGTCAGGATGCATATTTTTGGGTGGCTCGGTAGCACTAACCTGCAAGCAGATTGCTAATATTGCATGGTTCTGGCGGACTTCTCTTGACAGTTCCTTGAGTGATGCAGCTTGAATGCTTTCATTGTCAGCCCCATGCAGCCGCCTGATCTGGTTCTCCCAAAAAAATTCCATCGTTAACTGCTTCCAGTTGCAAACCACCGAACCCAGCATTTCGAGCCATTGGATTCCCAAGACTAGATCCAATCCTGTAAGAGGAAGAGAATAGAGAGTTAAAGAGAAATGAGTGTCTTGCAAGTTCACTTGTACCCTTTCAAAACGCCCCTGACATTTCAGTTTCTCGCCATTAGTTATCCGCACGGTAAAAGTCTCGGTTGGCACCACTGGTAATCGCAGCCCGTTGGCCAACCTCTCACTAATGAAGTTGTGAGTTGACCCACTGTCGATGAGTACAATGACGTCGTGAGAACCTATTCTGGCAGCTATCCGCATAGTCTTGGGGGCGGTCTAGCCCGTTAACGCATGTAGCGTGATTTCCGGTTCCATGGTTTCCCCATAGTTCTCCTGAATTGGTTCCGCCTCGGCGTCCTTATCACATAAAAGAGTGTTGCTGCCATCGTGACGCTCCAACATGAGTATTCGTGGCCCTTGGCATTTATGCCCTGCCGTAAATCGATCATCACAGTTAAAACATAAGTTTTGGGCTCTCCTTCGCTGCATTTCTTCCCATGTGAGACGCCGAACAGGATTTACAGTAGTAGGTGTTGCTCGAGTGACAGGGGGAAGGGCCGACAAATTTCGCATTGGTAGTGCAGGCCTAAGGAACCTCCTTTGTCTGTTGAGTTGGTCATCTTTCATCCGGGCTAAACCTATGGCCTCCTTCAAGGTCTGCGGTTTAAACATTTGGATTCCATCCGAAATGTCAGTTTTTAAGCCACCCATAAATGTTCCCACAAGTGCCTTCTGCGTCCACCCGCGTACCCGATTGCCCAAGCGCTCGAACTCCCGCTGGTAATCATGCAGTGACCCTCCCTGCCTTATTCGTGACACGGCTTCATCAAAATCCTCGCCCTCCGAAGGCCCAAAGCGAGCCCCAAGTTCGTCTTCGAAATCTTCCCACGAAAGAGTGCGTCCTTCTTCCTGGGACACCCTGCGAATCCACTGCCACCACTGGTTGGCCTCACCTTCCAAGTGGTAAGAGGCTAAGGACACTTTCTGTGCCTCAGGAGTAGTCTGGAAGTCAAAATATTGGTTCACACGACTGAACCATTCCGTCGGATCATCCCCTGAAAATCGAGGGAATTCAAGTTTGGCTGTCTTGGAAGATACCACCAGCCGTCCTGTAATGACCGAGAAAATTACGAACCCAATTTTTTTTTATTTATTAATTATATCCATAAGAAAATATGAGGTGTGATGTATGAAGTATGTGTGTATGTGTTAAGTTGTATGATGAGAGGTATTAAATTAGTTAATTAAATTAATTAACTAAAGAAGGAAAAAGATTTCGAGAGAAGCTTATGTGATGAAATCACAAAGCTTGAATGTTGGCCTTGTATGACAATTAAGAAGATTTATAGTAAACAAGTTAATTACTTGTATGAATAATGAGAAAGAAGAAGCAAGTGAATTATTTAAGATAATCCAATACGGGAATAATTATTTGTGTATGGTTAACTATATTATAAACCCAATTTAATGATAAGGGTTAGTGAATGAATTAAATTAGTCAAGTCAAAGTACTTTTATTAATATGTGTTAGAGTTTCATGAAAACAAACCCAAGAATTTGTAAGTAATAGTGTTATGTAAGCTAATTTAATTAAGGAGTCCAATGAACTTATAAATAGCAAATCTAATTGGATTATATAATAAGTCCAAATGATATATTAAACTAGGTCCAATAAACTAACCTAGTAGCCTATATAATTTAATTAAACATTGATCCATGTAATTAATTAAACTAGCCCAATGCTTGTTTTAATTAAATGTAACATAGATTATTTAAATGTTAGCCCAATGTGATAAATAAATTGAGCCCAAACAAATTAAATGAATGAGCCCAACTTATTTAATACCTAAGTCCAAAGTGGAGCCCAATAGGAAGTCAAAATGTTGGTCAAACATTATATATAGGTATATATATCAATTGATGTATATATGTATAATAAATGTAATAAAAATAAAGCAAAAATGGGGGATTTATCCCATTTTGCTGAGATTTAGGGGGCCCCACTTGGGGTTGCTTGATTTTCCAAGTTGCTTGTAATTTACTCCTTGTCATAGTAGGTGAACAACTACGGTCAATCACAATGTCAATCAACCTAGTCATTCATGCAATAGTAAGCACCAATTAGCCTTAATTTGACCAACATTGGTTGATTAGGAGAATTGATGATGGTTTAGTAGATGACTATAAATAAGATACTCCACACAAGTATTATGTTGGTTGGTTCATTTGCTAGAGATTTCAAGAGTGAAAAGAGAGAGCATTTGAGAGCTAAAGAGAGAAATACTTGTAAGTTGAGAGGAAAAAGCTAGAGAGCTTGTGAGCTAGTGTGATAATGGTTCACTCAAGAAGGAAGAAGAGGCCTAGCAAGAAGAAGATCTCCATAGAAGGAACTATAAAGGTTGAAAAGTGTTTTAACCCTTCCTTAGTTAACTTATATGGTCTATATATGTTTTAATCGGTCAAAAAGTATTTTTAACCGATCAAAAGTTATTTTGATGATCTAGAAGTCTAAAACTATGATATATAGATATATTCATGGTTTGATATAGTTAAATCATGTTTTGGTATGAGTGGTATGCATAAAAATGCAAGAAATGTCTATATTAAGTTTTACCGGTAAACCCTAGTTGGGGTTGTGATTTATAGCATTTCATTTTGAAAGCTAGAGGTTGTGTTTGAAATTTTCTTCTTTGATATGGTAAATATATAAGTTAAGAACAAAACCTAGTTGGTATAATGTTCATACGAGTTGTTATGGTTAAGATATGATTTTTGAACCAAGGAGGCTCATTTTAAGAACCCAATGTACAAATAGTCCACTTTGTGGCTATTTTTCATAACCAAAACCTTTCCAAAAATTTGATCCAATGATGGAATATTGTAGTTTAGGAAGATATGAATCCATCGATACCAATTTGAGGTCATTTGGATTTGTAGATTTTATTTTATTCAAGTTTTAATCAAAGGAGCAAAAGTTGAAAAATCAGAAAATGGCAATTCTGCAGTTTCTGCAAGAGGAGGGTCGGGGCCCTTGTTTCCTTTGTAAAAGGAGGGCCGGGGCCCTTGGTCATTGTTCACGGCCAGTGAGTTTTCCGTTCCGGGTCGGGTCGGGCCATCTGGGTCGGGTCGGGCCGAGTCTTTTAAGTCCAAAATTGATAAAATTGCTTAAAAATTAATATAATTAATTTGGGACCCAACTTTAATAATTATTTATTATTTATAATAAATAATAAATAAAGTAAATAAAAGCTATTATTATAATTAATTATTATTTAAAGGATATTAAATGGTAATTAAAGAAAGATGAAGTTAATAAGGTAATTATTTATTATTTTAATAAATAAGGATAATTAGTTAATTATTATTTAAAGGATGTTAAATAATAATTAAAGGGAGATGAAATGAATAAAATGATCATTTGTTATTTAATAAATATTAAATAATAAATGGGTTTAATTAATTAAGAGATTATTATTTAATTACTCATTAAAGGATTTGAGGATTGTTAAAATATTATTAAATGGTTAATAATATTAATGAATGATTAAAATATTATTAAATGGTTAATAATATTAATTAATGATTAAAATATTATTAAATGGTTAATAATATTAGTAAGTTAATAAAATATTATTAAATGATTAATAATATTAATAAAGGATTAAAATATTATTAAATAGTTAATAATATTAATGAATGATTAAAATATTATTAAATGGTTAATAATATTAGTAAGTTAATAAAATATTATTAAATGATTAATAATATTAATAAAGGATTAAAATATTATTAAATAGTTAATAATATTAATGAATGATTAAAATATTATTAAATGGTTAATAGTATTAGTAAGTTAATAAAATATTATTAAATGATTAATAATATTAATAAAGGATTAAAATATTATTAAATGATTAATAATATTAATAAAGGAGTAGAATATTATTAAATGATTAATAATATTAATAAAGGATTAAAATATTATTAAATGATTAATAATATTAATAAAGGAGTAGAATATTATTAAATGATTAATAATATTATTAAAGGATTAAAATATTATTAAATGGTTAATAATATTAGTATGAGAATAAAATATTATTAAATGGTTAATAATATTAGTATGAGAATAAAATATTATTAAATGGTTAATAATATTTGTGACGACCCCAAATCCGGGTTCTTTAACCTCGGGTTTGGTTCTCACTGTACAATACTTAACAACAATGAAATACATATATTGTATTCAAACTACGCGGAATAATACAAAAGGTTCCTTATATAAAGGCTACACTTCCCAAGGTCTATTAACCTTAAATTGTAACATTACATATCTTAAGGGAAATACAAAAGATTTACAACAGTAATTACATAACCGCAATTTAAACTAGCATGCAATTACGAAAACTAAGCATTCGCTTTCCCCTTGCCTTTGTTCGATTTAGAGCTTTCGGGATTGGCTGAAATATAGTCATGATATAGCAAGAATGAGCAACTAAATGGCTCAGCAAGTTTATAAACAACAATCATACGATATATCATGATGAAGGGAAATAACTTCAAGGTTTCAACAATAGCAATTGTGAAAGATAACAAGAATCAATGTTCAATAAAAGAAGGAATTGACTCTTTACTGCTGAGTGGTCTTTAATGACCATGAACTGCTACTAAGGTAGAACAGACATACAATGTCTGACTCCTTGTTAAAATAACGGGACACTTGAGGGGATCAGTCCTCTCATGTCCTATGTATATGCATCACATTTAGTTTTCTTGCGCGCTGTCGGGTCTCCGACAAATAAAAAAAAAATCCCCTTTAACTAGGGTTGTTCTATCTCAGTCTTACTGTAAGAATCCGCACCAGCCAATGGTTTGGATAAGCTTTTATAATATTCAATTAAATGAATTTAACATGCATTTGTCTAACCGAAACAATTAGCTTAGACGTTCTTAAACAGTTTGCAAAAGCACTATGTGCGAATACAATAATCAATAATGATGTGAAGTAATTTTTGATAATTAATTCACTCAAAGGTCTGTCAAGTAACTACGGGTGTAGAATACTTGCTCAACAATAATTGAAATGTAAATACGGTTGAAGAATATCTGCAACAATAAATACAAGTTTAAGGGTAGAAAACTTGCCTGTCTGCACAGCTACAATAAATGTCTAGCTTTAACTACTTGCTTTGAAAGACCTAACATTAATAAAGTCGGTCTAATAATTAGCACGGCGTATTTGCATAACTATACGCTTGATAATGAACTTATTTACCGCACATAAGTACTAACACATAATTTACATTAGTCAAAACAATATTATTAACCTTATAAACCCTTAATCATATTAGGTTAATAATTTAATAAGTTAGAAAATATTTTTCTTAAGTGTTGGACACTTATTAAACCTTTAAACAACTTATTATAATTGTTTAACTAACTTCAATTTATTTTATTAACTCAATCTCTTTTTAATTACTATTTAATATTGATTAAATAGAAATTAATTAATTAACTCTAGTTATTATTTAAAATAAATAATAACTAATTGTACTTACTTATTATTTAATTATAATTAAATAATAAATAATTATTAACTTAGTTTTAACCTTATTTAATTTAATGTTAATCAACCAATAATTAACCAAGTAATTAACCTTACTTATTATTTAATTAAGGAAATTAAATAATAGTTTACTAATCTTAATCCTATTTAATTATTATTTAATGTCAATTAAATAATAATTAATTATTTAATTAATTTTAATTATTATTTAAGGTTAAATAATAATCAAATCATTCTTATTTATTATTTAAATTAAATAATAAATTATTACTCTAATAACTCAATTTCCATTAATCGTTATTTAATGCAAATTAAATAATAATTAATTACCTAATTATCCTTATTTATTATTTAATAATATTTAAATAATAAATAATAAATTTATAAATTTTATCTCTCTTTAAGTATTATTTAATAGGCATAAAATAATAAATGCTAATTTATCATCTTTATTTATTATTAACATTTAAAATAATAAATAAATAATAAATTTATTTAACTTAACCATGGTTTAGCTAACTAGATTAATATTTAAAATATTTAAATATTAAACTTAATGAAAAATATCCTCCCCAATATTATTTTTGTATTATAATTATTTTTGTTATAATTTTAATTTAGTTTTTAAATATTTAAATTAATTAAATTTAACCCGAATGGCATTTCCGTAAATAAGTCGAAATCTGAACCGAGGGCAGAATGGTAATTCTGCCAAGAAAAACACGGAGGGGCATAAAGGTAATTTCGCCGGAATTTTCCTTACCGCGCATGGCGCGCGTTTCTGATTCTTCGTCCCAAAACGACACCGTTTTGAGAAGCCGGGAAACGGCTTCCGCGCGTACGCGCGGAGTGATTTCCCGCAGAAGCCAAACGACGTCGTTTGGCTCCGCGTTTTTTCTGCCGAATGCCTTCCGCGCATTGCGCGGACTGTTCCTATTTTTTTTTTTTTTCCCCCTTTAGCAGATTGTGAACAGTGCTTCCGGCTACCCATTTTAAATAAAAATATACCTTCAATAAATCTTTAACTCTTCAATAAAAATCCAAAAAAATTACCAATCATCTTATATTAATTTATAACATGAAAAATTATTTTTTCATGATTTAATATCAATATTTTTTTATAAAAATTTTTACATCACATAAACTATCATAAATCATAACTTTTTGTGTATAACTTCATTTTGAGTGATTCAAACTTTGTTTTTCTCATGATTTAATGTTCTATAATATTAGAACATCAAACCTAAGTTTTACAAAAATATTTTTGGTCATATATCTCAAAACTTGTTTACACACTATTAAACACATATTTTAGCATATAAAATATACCAAAATACAAACCAAACATATTAAACTCAAGCATGACATAAATATTACCACTACACATTAATAATCATATTAACATGTTTATACTAACATGATGATTTATTTAATTTAAAAACAACACTTTATTTAAAATAACTATTACCTTGATTTAATGGCTATTCTTCTTTTTCTCCCAAAGTATGTTGTGAATCTTGAAGACATAAACTAGCTTAGCACTCCTTCTCCTTCTCTTGCTCTCTCTCAAAATATTTTGCTCTCAAACTCTCTCTAGCTTGGAAAATGGGAGAAGAAAAATGACTAACACAATGCTCCTAAATTGTAAGTATACTTACAATTTGGAGAGATATAAAATCTATATCTATGAAAATTGCCATCATGAGATAACAATGATACTTACACAAGAAAGCTAGCCCATACTAAGTTGGTGAGGATTTTGTGGGAAAAGACTTTCCCAAAAATCAAAACAAGCAACCTTTGATTAAATAAATAAAAAATAAAACAAAACAAAAAACTCATTTTCTCTCTCTCATGCATGCTCTCGGCTGATCTCTCATTCTTTGTCCCAATTTGATTGTCATTTCCCATTTTTTTAAATAATAATAGTTAAATTAAGTATTTTCCAAGTGGGCCAATCATTGGGCTCTAAATTAAAATACCAATTGGGCTTCTATTAAATTGTTTGGGCTACTAAATTGTCAAATTTTATTATTCTCCACTTGGGCTACTAATTGACCCATGTTGGGCTAATTTAATAATTTACACATTAATTATTCAATCCATGATTAAATAAATAATTAGATTGAATAAATAATTAAATATTTTAACCCATTAGTATTAAATTACTAAATGGACTAATAAATATTATTATTAATATTTCACATTATTTACATTAATTAATAATCATATTAATTAATTTATTATATTTAATTCACTCATTATATTCAATTTAATTGAATATTTAATTAATAGGAAACTTATCAATTATTTTGATATTAAAACTTTAGGGTTTGTTCACTAATTTAATAACATATTAGTGACCCCCTTTAATTAATTTTAGTAATTAATTACATAATTATATAATCACATAATTAATTAATCACATAAAAAGATTTAAATAATCTCGTAAAAATAACTCGTTGGAAATTAAATTAATAATTAAATTAATGAAGATGTGGAAATTCTAGGACATTACATTCTCCCCTCCTTATAAAAATTCCGTCCTCGGAATTGTAAAAATAAGGTTACTCAAATAAAAACGGGTAATTTGCCCTCATTTCCTCCTCTAATTCCCACGTAGCTTCTTCAATGGCGTGATTCCTCCAAAGTACTTTGACAGAATGAATTATCTTATTTCTCAGTTTCTGTTCCTTCCTATCGAGTATCTGAACAGGAACTTCTTCATATGATAAGTCTTTACCAACTTGAATTGGTTCATAGGAGATAACGTGATTGTAGTCTGGTTTGTATGGCCGCAATACTGACACGTGAAACACATTGTGAATATGTTCCAATTCAGGAGGTAAAGCTACCTCGTATGCTACTTCACCCACTCTCCTCAATATTTTGAACGGTCCTATGAACCTTGGACTCAGTTTCCCCTTCTTTCCAAATCTGATCTTCCCTTTCCAGGGAGATACCTTAATGAACACAAAATTCCCCACTTCGAAGTCTCGTTTCTGTCGATGTAAATCGTTGTATTTCTTTTGACGGTCTTGAGCTGCTACTAGCCGAGCTCTTATTACCTTGATAATTTCTACCGTCTGTTGAACCAATTCTGGCCCCAACAGTCGGCGTTCTCCTACCTCATCCCAACATAGAGGTGTTCTGCATTTTCTGCCATATAAAGCTTCGTAAGGCGGCATACCTATGCTCGCATGATAACTGTTGTTGTATGCAAACTCAACTAGTGGTAGATGGATTTCCCAACTGCCCTTGAAATCCATCACACAGGCCCTGAGCATATCTTCCAACGTCTGAATTGTTCTCTCACTTTGCCCATCGGTCTGCGGATGATACGCTGTACTCATTCTCAACTGTGTCCCCAATCTCTCTTGAAGACTTCTCCAAAATTTTGACGTGAAGCGCGGATCTCTGTCTGACACAATCGATACCGGCACCCCATGTCTTGAAACTATCTCTTTGATGTACAATTTGGCCAACTGATCCAAACTGAACCTAATCTTGATCGGCAAAAAGTGCGCTGACTTTGTTAGTCGATCCACAATCACCCATATTGCGTCAAATCCCTTCTGTGTTGCTGGAAGTCCTACCACAAAATCCATTGTGATATGCTCCCATTTCCACTCAGGAATCTCTAACGGCTGTAGTAATCCACTTGGTCTCTGATGTTCAGCCTTTACCCTTTGACAAGTTAGACATCGGCTGACACATTCTGCGACCTCCCTTTTTAAATTCGGCCACCAAAAATGCTGACGCAGATCTTGATACATCTTCGTACTTCCCGGATGTATCGAGTATCTCGTACTGTGGGCCTCTTGCAAGATCTCTTCTCGTAGTTCGGGCACTAGCGGCACCCAAACACGATTTTCAAATCTTAGCAATCCCATACTATCTTCCTTGAACTTGACCTCTTCCCCTTCGGTCATTCTCATCCTTATTCTGACACATTCTTCATCTTTGTCTTGAGCCTCTTTTACCCGATCTAACAGGGTTGGGCTTGCTTCCACTTCCATTGACTCATTTGGATTTCTTACCTCCAACTTCATTCGAGCCATCTCTTGAACCAATTGTTCCTGATCTGTCAAGATGAACAATTTCTCCCTGCTCTTTCTGCTTAGAGCATCTGCTACTACGTTGGCCTTGCCGGGATGATATAGAATTTCACAATCATAGTCTTTGATCAATTCTAACCATCTCCGTTGCCTCATATTTAACTCCTTCTGTGTGAAGATATACTTCAGACTCTTGTGGTCCGTGAATATCTCACATTTCTCTCCATATAAATAATGTCTCCAGATTTTAAGGGCAAACACTACCGCAGCCAGCTCCAAGTCGTGGGTAGGGTATCCCTTCTCGTAATCCTTCAACTGTCTGGACGCATACGCAACAACCTTGCCGGTTTGCATAAGCACACAGCCAAGTCCCTTGTGCGATGCATCACTGTAGACCGTAAAACCTCCCGTATCGTCTGGTAAAGTCAATACAGGTGCTTCACTAAGTCTCTTCTTTAGCTCCTGAAAACTCTCCTCACACTTCTCCGTCCATACGTATTTCACCGTCTTCCTCGTTAGATTGGTCAGCGGTGTTGCTATCTTTGAAAAATCTTGAATAAATCTCCGATAGTAACCCGCTAACCCCAAGAAACTTCTTACCTCCGTCGGCGTCCTTGGTTGTTCCCAATTCATCACCGCTTCCACCTTTGCTGGATCTACTGAAACTCCCTCCTTGTCAATGACATGACCTAAAAATTGAACTCTCTCTAACCAGAATTCACACTTCGAAAATTTAGCATATAACTGCTCCTTCCGTAAAATCTCCAACACCAATCTTAGGTGTTCAGCATGCTCCTCCTCCGTTTTAGAATACACCAGAATATCGTCAATGAACACAACAACAAATTTATCCAAGTACTGCTTGAATATTCTGTTCATCATGTCCATAAATGCGGCTGGCGCATTCGTCAGTCCAAACGACATCACCAGAAACTCATAATGCCCATATCGAGTTCTGAATGCCGTCTTGGGTACATCCTCCTTCCTGACTTTCAATTGATGATAACCAGTCCTCAAGTCAATCTTTGAAAAGTACTTCGCCCCTTTCAATTGATCGAAAAGATCGTCAATTCGTGGCAACGGGTACTTGTTCTTAATTGTCACCTTATTCAGCTCTCTATAATCCATACACAACCTCATTGATCCATCCTTCTTCTTTACAAACAACACAGGTGCTCCCCATGGAGAAACACTTGGCTGAATGTACTTATTATCCAACAACTCCTGTAGTTGGATCATTAACTCCTTCATTTCTACCGGAGCCATTCTATATGGTGCCTTTGATATCGGCGCTGTCCCCGGTACTAAATCAATCGCAAATTCTATTTCTCTGTCCGGCGGTAAGCCTGGCAGTACATCTGGAAAAACATCCATAAACTCCCTAACTACTGGTATTTGCTCCATCTCGGGACTCACCACTTGTGTATCAACCACATGAGCCAAATACCCTACACAACCTTTCTTTAATAATTTCTTGGCTTGCATCATCGTCAGACAAGAAGACTGTCTTGACGATTTGTTGCCATAAAATACTACCTTAGACTTATTTGGTGTCTTAAGGTGTATGCACTTCTTCTGACAATCAATTATCGCCCCATGGTTAAACAACCAATCCATCCCAAGTATTACATCAAATTCCCCCAGACGTATTGGGATTAGATTCACATTTAATTTCTGACCCCTGATTTCAGCACAACAGTTCCTATGTACATACTCTACAGGAATCACCTCTTTATTAGCAACTTCTATGTTCATTGGGTTCTCTAATTTTTCTCTAGGCAATTCTAACCGTCTAGCGAATTCATCAGACACAAATGAACAGGTAGCACCCGAATCAAATAATACGTAAGCATTTATCTCATTGATCGGAATAATACCTGACACCACGTCTTTTGATTCGACGGCGTCCTGCACCGTCATGTTGAAAGTCCGTGCCGTTGGTTTGTTCTGTGGCACCGGCCCTCCAATGGTTAGTTTGGCGTTGTTGTTGCTTCCCCTAAAGCCCGAACTCCCTCCGGTGTTCTTCTTCTTCGGACAATCTTTAAACTGATGGTCCATGGCCCCGCAGGCGAAACAACCTCCCTTCCTTTTTGGTGTGGGACAATTAGGAGCGATGTGCCCCTCTTGCCCACAGTTGTAACAGACATTCCTTCCCTTCATGCACTCCCCTGAGTGATTCTTCCCGCATTGACTGCATTTGCTTGCTTTCTTTGACTCACTGCCCTGGGGTGTCCCCGAACTGCTGTTGTTATTCCACTTGCGTTTGTTCGAGTTGCTGCCCCCGCTGCTACCCTCTCGGTTTCCTCCTTCACCCTTCTTCTTGTTCCGTTCCTGGTTGTGCTTGTTTAAAGCTTCGTTCCCTCCTTCAGCTATGATAGCTTTCTCCAGCAATGTTGCAAAGTTTGTGATCTGGAGAACAGCTACCCGACTGTAAACCCACGGTTTCAGCCCCTGCTCAAACCGTCTGGCGCGTCTCGCCTCAGTGTCCATCTGATGTGTAGCAAATCTCGCCAATTCATTGAACTTGGCAGCATATTCGGATACGGACAAGTTACCTTGCTTCAGCTCTAGGAATTTGATTTCCATCCTCGCCTTTGTACTCTCTGGAAAGTAGTTTTCCAAGAATACCTCTTTGAATCGCGCCCACGCGATCGTTCCCTCCCCCGCTCTACTCTTATTGGCCTTCCACCAGTGGCTGGCCTCTCCTTTCATCATGAAGGTAGCAAATGAGGTCATTTGCTCCTCCCTAACTCGTGCAACCTCGAAGACTTTTTCCATCTCCTCTATCCAGGTTTGTGCTTCTATAGGATCGTGGTCCCTTTGAACTCGGGTGGTCCTATCAGTTTGAAGTCTTTAAAGGTTGCTAGTGGAGCAGCAGGGTTTGTTGCTCCAGTAGCCTCTGCGTTGCGTGCGCGAAATGCTCCCATTAGCATTTCTACGAACTCTTGGACAGGGTTTGGTGGTACCCCTCCTGCGTTCACTGACTCTTCGGGTGGTGGTGGGGGTAGTCGTTGATTTCTTCTCTGAGGCGGCATTTTCTGTATAAAGAAAATTTAATTAATTAAAGTTGTTTCAATCTTTTTACTTTCGTTTTGTAGCTTAAGTATTTTAAACTAAAGCACAAATAATCATCTCGACACATATAAACATAAACGAAAATGCATTTATATTCATATGCTAAAACACAGTGCATAGCACTTTTACATCATAAGCATACTGCTATAAACGCTGCTAACCCCGATAGTTAAAACAAAAGACGGGATCTAACATATCCCACAACTTCGTAGAGTTGGGATTTATAACATACTAACCCTCTATCAAAACAAAAGTTGGGTTTCTACTGCATCTATGTACGTACAACATAATAAAAGAAATAATACAACTAATGGCGCATCCCTCGACGAACCGCATCGTAGTACTCCTCATCTCCAATAGCCCTGACCACATCCCTACTGATGGTGTGCAAGGTCTGGCCCTCCTCGGCAGGGTAATAGTGCACCCTACGCTGGATCCTACCAACTGATGAGCGATAGACGTAACTGAGTCTATCTATCCTCACCTTCTTCTCCCTAACCTCCTCCTCCAGCTCCATCATCTGACCGTGAGCTGCATCACGTTGTACCTCCATATCTAGTCTATCCTCGACTGCCTGCTGCATCTGGCCCCTCATGGCCTCCCTCTCTGCCTCTGTCTGCTGAATCTTCAGCTCAGCGGCTACCAACCTGGCCTCCATCTCGGCCATCCTCGCCTTCAGCTCTATGTTCTCGCCAGAGAACTGATAAGTTGTATCTCTGTACTGATCCTCTGTCTGCTGGTGGATCTGGTTCTGCTCCTCAAGGTGCTGAACCCTCTCCTCTAGCTCCTCGTTAGCCGTAGTGAGAGTATCGATGATGTCACTGGCGACAGTGCCCATGCCATCAACATACTCAGCTGGCTCCTCATCCTCATCATCATCAGTATCAGCCTCCTCCTCACTGTACTGCCCCATAACTCCGCCCCAGACAGCGTCCTCTCTATCTCCCTCCTCGGTATCTGACTCTGGCTCTTCGATCGGTGCAGCCACCCGTGGCTGTGCGGTATCCATAGGGATATCCGTATAAATCACCTCCTCTACAGCAGTGCTCGACTGGCCTATCTCCGTCATCCTACAATTACATAAATAACACATGTTAGTACAGCAACAAAATATATTCATTGATGAAATGAAATGATATTTTATCATGTACATCTTGGCTCGATGGATTTTCTCAATCCACCTCCAAAAATACACAACATGATGAATCTCCCCGATTCATCTCCTAACGCACTCGATAAGAGTTTAGTACTAAGGTTATAACCTAGGTTTCGCAATCCTAGCGTTTCTAACCTACAACTCTGATACCAACCTGTGACGACCCCAAATCCGGGTTCTTTAACCTCGGGTTTGGTTCTCACTGTACAATACTTAACAACAATGAAATACATATATTGTATTCAAACTACGCGGAATAATACAAAAGGTTCCTTATATAAAGGCTACACTTCCCAAGGTCTATTAACCTTAAATTGTAACATTACATATCTTAAGGGAAATACAAAAGATTTACAACAGTAATTACATAACCGCAATTTAAACTAGCATGCAATTACGAAAACTAAGCATTCGCTTTCCCCTTGCCTTTGTTCGATTTAGAGCTTTCGGGATTGGCTGAAATATAGTCATGATATAGCAAGAATGAGCAACTAAATGGCTCAGCAAGTTTATAAACAACAATCATACGATATATCATGATGAAGGGAAATAACTTCAAGGTTTCAACAATAGCAATTGTGAAAGATAACAAGAATCAATGTTCAATAAAAGAAGGAATTGACTCTTTACTGCTGAGTGGTCTTTAATGACCATGAACTGCTACTAAGGTAGAACAGACATACAATGTCTGACTCCTTGTTAAAATAACGGGACACTTGAGGGGATCAGTCCTCTCATGTCCTATGTATATGCATCACATTTAGTTTTCTTGCGCGCTGTCGGGTCTCCGACAAATAAAAAAAAAATCCCCTTTAACTAGGGTTGTTCTATCTCAGTCTTACTGTAAGAATCCGCACCAGCCAATGGTTTGGATAAACTTTTATAATATTCAATTAAATGAATTTAACATGCATTTGTCTAGCCGAAACAATTAGCTTAGACGTTCTTAAACAGTTTGCAAAAGCACTATGTGCGAATACAATAATCAATAATGATGTGAAGTAATTTTTGATAATTAATTCACTCAAAGGTCTGTCAAGTAACTACGGGTGTAGAATACTTGCTCAACAATAATTGAAATGTAAATACGGTTGAAGAATATCTGCAACAATAAATACAAGTTTAAGGGTAGAAAACTTGCCTGTCTGCACAGCTACAATAAATGTCTAGCTTTAACTACTTGCTTTGAAAGACCTAACATTAATAAAGTCGGTCTAATAATTAGCACGGCGTATTTGCATAACTATACGCTTGATAATGAACTTATTTACCGCACATAAGTACTAACACATAATTTACATTAGTCAAAACAATATTATTAACCTTATAAACCCTTAATCATATTAGGTTAATAATTTAATAAGTTAGAAAATATTTTTCTTAAGTGTTGGACACTTATTAAACCTTTAAACAACTTATTATAATTGTTTAACTAACTTCAATTTATTTTATTAACTCAATCTCTTTTTAATTACTATTTAATATTGATTAAATAGAAATTAATTAATTAACTCTAGTTATTATTTAAAATAAATAATAACTAATTGTACTTACTTATTATTTAATTATAATTAAATAATAAATAATTATTAACTTAGTTTTAACCTTATTTAATTTAATGTTAATCAACCAATAATTAACCAAGTAATTAACCTTACTTATTATTTAATTAAGGAAATTAAATAATAGTTTACTAATCTTAATCCTCTTTAATTATTATTTAATGTCAATTAAATAATAATTAATTATTTAATTAATTTTAATTATTATTTAAGGTTAAATAATAATCAAATCATTCTTATTTATTATTTAAATTAAATAATAAATTATTACTCTAATAACTCAATTTCCATTAATCGTTATTTAATGCAAATTAAATAATAATTAATTACCTAATTATCCTTATTTATTATTTAATAATATTTAAATAATAAATAATAAATTTATAAATTTTATCTCTCTTTAAGTATTATTTAATAGGCATAAAATAATAAATGCTAATTTATCATCTTTATTTATTATTAACATTTAAAATAATAAATAAATAATAAATTTATTTAACTTAACCATGGTTTAGCTAACTAGATTAATATTTAAAATATTTAAATATTAAACTTAATGAAAAATATCCTCCCCAATATTATTTTTGTATTATAATTATTTTTGTTATAATTTTAATTTAGTTTTTAAATATTTAAATTAATTAAATTTAACCCGAATGGCATTTCCGTAAATAAGTCGAAATCTGAACCGAGGGCAGAATGGTAATTCTGCCAAGAAAAACACGGAGGGGCATAAAGGTAATTTTGCCGGAATTTTCCTTACCGCGCATGGCGCGCGTTTCTGATTCTTCGTCCCAAAACGACACCGTTTTGAGAAGCCGGGAAACGGCTTCCGCGCGTACGCGCGGAGTGATTTCCCGCAGAAGCCAAACGACGTCGTTTGGCTCCGCGTTTTTTCTGCCGAATGCCTTCCGCGCATTGCGCGGACTGTTCCTATTTTTTTTTTTTTTCCCCTTTAGCAGATTGTAAACAGTGCTTCCGGCTACCCATTTTAAATAAAAATATACCTTCAATAAATCTTTAACTCTTCAATAAAAATCCAAAAAAATTACCAATCATCTTATATTAATTTATAACATGAAAAATTAATTTTTCATGATTTAATATCAATATTTTTTTATAAAAATTTTTACATCACATAAACTATCATAAATCATAACTTTTTGTGTATAACTTCATTTTGAGTGATTCAAACTTTGTTTTTCTCATGATTTAATGTTCTATAATATTAGAACATCAAACCTAAGTTTTACAAAAATATTTTTGGTCATATATTTCAAAACTTGTTTACACACTATTAAACACATATTTTAGCATATAAAATATACCAAAATACAAACCAAACATATTAAACTCAAGCATGACATAAATATTACCACTACACATTAATAATCATATTAACATGTTTATACTAACATGATGATTTATTTAATTTAAAAACAACACTTTATTTAAAATAACTATTACCTTGATTTAATGGCTATTCTTCTTTTTCTCCCAAAGTATGTTGTGAATCTTGAAGACATAAACTAGCTTAGCACTCCTTCTCCTTCTCTTGCTCTCTCTCAAAATATTTTGCTCTCAAACTCTCTCTAGCTTGGAAAATGGGAGAAGAAAAATGACTAACACAATGCTCCTAAATTGTAAGTATACTTACAATTTGGAGAGATATAAAATCTATATCTATGAAAATTGCCATCATGAGATAACAATGATACTTACACAAGAAAGCTAGCCCATACTAAGTTGGTGAGGATTTTGTGGGAAAAGACTTTCCCAAAAATCAAAACAAGCAACCTTTGATTAAATAAATAAAAAATAAAACAAAACAAAAAACTCATTTTCTCTCTCTCATGCATGCTCTCGGCTGATCTCTCATTCTTTGTCCCAATTTGATTGTCATTTCCCATTTTTTTAAATAATAATAGTTAAATTAAGTATTTTCCAAGTGGGCCAATCATTGGGCTCTAAATTAAAATACCAATTGGGCTTCTATTAAATTGTTTGGGCTACTAAATTGTCAAATTTTATTATTCTCCACTTGGGCTACTAATTGACCCATGTTGGGCTAATTTAATAATTTACACATTAATTATTCAATCAATGATTAAATAAATAATTAGATTGAATAAATAATTAAATATTTTAACCCATTAGTATTAAATTACTAAATGGACTAATAAATATTATTATTAATATTTCACATTATTTACATTAATTAATAATCATATTAATTAATTTATTATATTTAATTCACTCATTATATTCAATTTAATTGAATATTTAATTAATAGGAAACTTATCAATTATTTTGATATTAAAACTTTAGGGTTTGTTCACTAATTTAATAACATATTAGTGACCCCCTTTAATTAATTTTAGTAATTAATTACATAATTATATAATCACATAATTAATTAATCACATAAAAAGATTTAAATAATCTCGTAAAAATAACTCGTTGGAAATTAAATTAATAATTAAATTAATGAAAATGTGGAAATTCTAGGACATTACAATATTAATAAAAGAAGAAAATAGTATTAAATGATATTATTTTGGGTGTAAAATATTATTAAATGGATAATAATATTTATGAGTTATTGAAGATATTATTTGATGAATAATATTATTTGAAGAGTAAGATATTATTAATAATGTTAACATATGATTGAGATATTATTAATTGATTAATAATATTAACTAAAGATAAGGGTATTATTAAAGGATTAATAATATTATTGAGAGGATAAAATATTATTAAATGGTTAATAATATTTATAAATGATTAAGATATTATTAATATCATTGGGGTTAGTGTAAAGCATTAGTTAATTATTACTAATGTTAATAAGTGTTTAAGATAATAAAGAGATTTAGATGATTATTAGATGGTTAATAATATTGAGGAGCTAAGTGATTTATTATTGAAATAATAAATGGTTAAAATATTATTATACGATTAATAATATTATATGTGGTGTTTATATATTATCAAAGGAGATAATATTATAAAGAAATGAAGTGATGGTTATGTAAGTTAAAATATTATTAAGGGATTAATAATATTATTAAGAGTTTTAAGGTTATGATTAAGTGATCGATGATTTAAGACATATATGTTAAGGTTATTAATGTTAAATAAACCTATATGTGTTATGTTAATTGGAGGATCAATGTTATTGAATATTAGGTCACCCAAAGGAAGTATTTTTAAGTTGAATAGCAGTAGACAGCGGAACAGGCAAGTTTTTCTTAACCCTAACTTGTATTTATTGTTGCAAGTTCCTTCAACTTTATGTACATTGAGCTATTCAAATTATTGTTGAGCAAATTCTACACTCGTAGTTATTTGACAGAACTTAAAGTGGATTACTTATCTAAAATTATTCCACCTCATTATTGGTTATTGTATTCGCACAGAGTGCCTTTGCAAATGTTATAGTTCAGTAATTTACGAACTGTTTAAGAATGTCTAAGCTAATTATTTCGGCTAGACAAATGCATGTTTAAATTCATCTAATTGAATATTATGAAAGCTTATCCAAACCATTGGCTGGTGCGGATTCTTACAGTAAGACTGAGAAAGAACAACCCTAGTTAAAGGGGATTTTTATTTGTCGGGAAACCGAATGCGCGCTAGAAATCTAAATGTTATGCATATACATAGGACATGAGAGGACTGATCCCCTCGAGTGTCCCGTTATTTTTAACAAGGAGTCAGACATTGTATGTCTGTTCTACCTTAGTAGCAGTTCATGGTCCTTTGAGACCACTCAGCAGTAAAGAGTCAATCCATTCTTTTATTGAACATTGATTCTTGTTATTTCACAATTGTTATCTATTGTTGAAACCCTTGACGATGAATCTTTTCATTCATGATATATCATTTCTTATTTATTTAAACTTGCTGGGCAAAGTCGTTGCTCACCCTTGCTATATCATGAACTATTTTCAGTTAAGCCGAGTGATCTAAGGAGTACCACGGCAAAGGAAAGATGAACGAGTAGAAGTAATTAGTCGTACTTTATGTGTAAACCTTTTATATTATAAGGTAATGATGAGGTATTAAGGTTAGTGGAACCTGAGATTGAAGGTACGTTCTGTTATGAGATTATGTATGTTTTCCGCGAGTTATTGAAGTTTACTTTATGAATGTTTGTCAAGTGATGAATAGTGAGCACCGAACCCGAGGTTCAAGGGACCCGGATTTGGGGACGTCACACGTCCTCTGTCGTTGCCTTCTCGGTGATGGTTGCCTCCCTGATGATGGTTGCCGAGGTTGGTGATCTCCGGGTTTGCGAGCAAGACTTCGGAGAGGCGGTTGAGAGTTTCTTCCACATGCCGCAGCCTGTCAGCCATGCCGAGCTCCATCTGGTGTAGCCCATCCTCCAATTGCTCAATACGTTCCTTATTGGTTGCCATGGCTCTGATACCAATGATAGGTCCCAATCAAAGCTTCACAATGATAAAGTAATGTTTTTCTTCGGGTGAGAAAGTACCGCAAGTTTTGGACTACAAATTCTGGCTACCTTTCATTGATAACTTTTGCTGCTTAAATAAGCAAAGCCACATACATATAAACCGAAATAAAAAGACAACTGGTAACTAACACTTGGAAGTTAAACACACCACGTGCATACACATGGAGCATAACTAACGGACATAAAAGAAAGAAACCCAGACCACCCCATTGCACGTCCCATGCAATCAGCTTCTCACGTCCAACTGATAGTGACCCAGTCCACCCCATGCACGTCCCATGCACTACACCCACTTCATGCACGTCCCATGCAATATGCCCACTTCATGCCATGTATTTGGGATTTGGCTTTAGGGGCCTTGCTGACCTTCGTGGCTTATCACAACTATGCATGAAACTCACCCTATGCATTGAATACACTAATATAAGACCTTTTCGTTTTTGTACGGAATTCTAAAAAAACATGAGCTAGGTTGAAGCCTTTACCTGTCCGGGTCCAAGCTTAGCTAAAATAATATCAGGATGGTAGGTTGAAATCGGCTTCTTAGAAAATTCAGGCAACCTGTCCTGGCTAGAGCTAAATGAAGTATAGGTTTTTGGTTTTGAAGGTGACTTCGAAGCTGAAGTTTCTGTGGCCAGTGGAAACTCACCCCCATTTGGTAACCACTTCAACTCATTTGATTTTACTACAGTCAACAACAATACTATCATACAAAAATAATGGAGCGGCAATCGAATAATATGAAACTAAATGATTATACAAATTTAATGCTAAGGCCATTATCTACAAAACAAATTTATACCTGTGATGCGTTGACCACCTCCCTCACAACGAACATGAAGATTGAAAACAATGGTGTTCATTTGGTACATAATTTTCTGAGAAATAAAAAATCACTGAGGTAGATGTGAAAGAATTAAACATCTAACCAGCAGGTAAGAACGTGAGATAAAACCTGAAATATAATCAAACAGCCACGGGTCAGCATTGATTGGAATGAGACCCAATCTGTGGGCAAGCACCTCGTCTTGAATCACTGATGTGTTGTTTGCAATAAGGACCTTTTCAATAGCCGTTGTTGGAAGCAGCACATAGAAACAATGAAAGGAAAAAAATATATAAGATACCAATACCACCTAGTCATAAATCATGTTTGTCTGCTCAGTCGCAATCTTCCACACTATTGAAGGCACACCATATGGATAATGGTGTATGTGCATTAGATAACTATCACTCGCTGCTACTTTAAGTGAATTTTTTTTAATCAATTTGGAGAAAAAGATGGAAAATGGACAAGTAATGCCAAACAAGAATGAACATGACACCTTAATTATTACAGGTTTGCAACATCTTGGTTTTCTATATTAACTCTAGTATGTGATCCATAATTAGTTTATAATCACTACCAGCATGTTAGGATGCAGTAGTAGTGTACGCCACTGTACATGTCGACAAGACATACCAACCCTCAGAACGGATGTACATTGGGAGTTTCACATGACCCCACTGGCAACAAAAGATCTCCAAATATGATATATGGAAAAAAGCGACCCCAATTTTAGAATTCCTCACCTACATCCACATTCAAATCCTACAATATGTAAAGTAAAAAAATAAATGAATTGGACTCTTGTGTTTTTAAGAATCTTCACCTACATTCACATTATAATCCTACAATAGATAAAGTAAAAAAGAAAATATATATTGGACCTTGAACAATCATACAAGAAATAAGATGATTGTGTTTTGCTAGATATTGAGAAAGACATCTTTAATAGTATTAAAAATGAGAAAACCATACAACAATTTTAGGAAATGAGAACATGTAGAAATAAGTGCAAATATTATTTTTACAACATATAAACTTATATGTATTGATGTCAAAATCATATGAAAACCAATGACCGCTTTGGTGAAAGTAAAATTATAAGTAAACTTCATAAAAAATATTATATGTGATTATATTTGCATTAGTGAGACCACTGAAAAAAATTCTAGATTTGCCCTTGCCAACTGTCCATAAGTACCTCCAAGAAATATGTTTGCAATTAAATTTTCATGCTTCCTCCATCTATGGACCTATGTTTGCAATTAAATTTTCATGCCGCGTCTATCTATGGACCTCAATGTCATGTTGTAGACAAAAAAAATTCAGTTTGCCAAAACCAAAGAAAGAAAACACGATAAGAACTGCAATTTGAATCAAAGCCAAGAAGTTTTATTTGCATCAGCATATCACATGCTCTCTCTAGTCAAACACTTTCATGTTGTAATTCCTTCAACAAATAATGTGTATTACAATGAGGAATTCTGCATAGTGCAAGAAATGCTTCTTCTTTTTTAATAAAAAAAAACATTTGTGTCTGAAGGAGCCAAATCAGTAAAATAAATAAATGACCACTATATTGAACAAATTTCCAAGAATTCCAGGGTATGAAAAACCGACCTCAGCAATGAGGATTCTCCGAAACGCATTAGCAAGTAAGGGATCAATACCAATCATATCAAACTCCATTTCATCCTCCGTGAGTTGAATTACTTCTACTCTAAAGTTTTTGCGGAATTGGTCCAACCGCAAGCTGTTATCCACTCCCATAGACGAATATGTACCAGAGTAATGTATGTTCTATGTCTACGACAAGTTCAGATATATTCAAACCATAATTAAACATAAACCCACCAATAAAATCATTCAAACATAAAAGATGAACTCTTCAAATTAAAAAAATTAATATATATATATATATATAGGGGGAGCGAGGGATACATGAGTGGGAGCATCAGAATTACAGAAAACGCGAGTCCTCTGTTGTTCTAGGTGAGGGGGGAGCTGCCCCTTTGGCACGTCCGGCAAGTCCCATACTGGAATTTTCTCCATTATTATTATTGTTACTGTTGTTGTTATTGTTATTACCTTCTTCTTCTTTTTTTTGCTAATTCTATTGTTATTATCTTCTGCATCTAGTATAGCAAGAATGTTGTCTCAAAGAAGGAGAAAAGTGATTTATATAAACTAAACTTTTGTTCTTACTATTTCTCTCTTGAACATAAAGTGATTACAACCATTGGTATTTATAGGATTACAAGAGCATTCTAGAATACTTAGCTTAGAAGAATAAAACTCTAGAGATTTCTAATGACCATTGATATACCCAATACACAATATTAAATGTTTCAACACTTGTTTAGAGATATTCAAAGAACCAGATTAATCTATGAATGTAGACAACCAAGAATTTGGTTTAGTTTCCCAACAATGCCTCCCGTAAACCAAATTTGCTTTTTATTCCCAAACTTGCAACATTTCTCTTGAAGACTTCTCTGCTTAAAAGCTTTGTGAAAATATCTGCTAATTGATCTTCCGTCCTGCAATACTCCACTTGAATAATGCCTTCTTTTACCAACTCTCTTAAGAAATGAAATCGAATACGAATATGTTTCGTTCTTCCATGAAGTACTGGATCCTTTGTTACTGAAATGGTTGAACTATTGTCACAAAATAGTGTTGTTGGACTGATCTGCTTATGCTTCAGACATTCCAAAATTCCTTGGAGCCAAACAATTTGACATCCTATTGCAGAAGCAGCGATATATTCAGATTCTGTTGTAGAAAGAGCAACAACAGATTGTTTCTTCGAACTGTTGGTTTGCAAAAATTATGGCACACATATAATCAAATTCTATAAGCGCAACGGAAGCAAAAATCAGATTTTAAAATTTTTTTGTACAAACCAATAACCCGGATCTTTCTTATGCGACTATTATTAATTGAGGAAGGATAAAAGAATTTATACCTTTGTAGAACCAAGCTTCCACGGGTACAAGTTCATCTCCCTTTAATCCTTCACGTTCTTCTTCAAATTCACCGATTAGATCCACGGATCAATGTTAGCTCCCCAAGTATTGAGCCTCTAGAGGTGATCAACCAAGAGATCTATGAATTAAAGAACTGGATCTTGGTTTCTCTAAACCATGGGTGGCTAGCCCTAATTCTCTCTCTCTCTCTAACTCCTTAGATCTAGAGAATTATGGAGTACTCTTTCTCCTAATGAAAGAGTGTGTAACATTGATCTATGATAAGGCTCCTCTTATTTATAGATCTAGTCAACCCTCCTAAACTATTTAGGATTAGAGTTTTAATTTAATTCCCAATTTAATTAGGAACTAAATTAATTAATTATAATTCTAAACCATTTAGGAACTTAATTATTTAATGATGAGAGTACTTCTTATTAATTAATTATTAAACCATTTAGTAACTTAATTAATTAGGAACTTAATTATTTAATAATAATATTACTACTAATTAATTAATTCCTAAACCATTTAGGAACTAAATAATAATACTAGTAATAATAATAATAGTAATAATAAGACTCCTCTTATTAATTTATAATTAGTATTTCTAAAATACTAAATTATAAATATTAAGCTATTTAATTTATTCTATCACCATAGTATAAATTAAATATACTTAATTTATTATTACAATTATGCCATCCAATTCTAAAATAAATATTACTCTTTTGCGGTGTGACCCTTTAGGTTCTCCATATTAAACCGGTTGTATAATAAATAAATTAGAACAATTCTAATTCATTTATTACGAATTAACTCTTTAATTCAGAATAAATAATTATTCCACAATAAGGGTAAGCCCCCTTAGCGATTAGTCGACTTTCCAGATAATATAGATTTCAACATTTAATCATAAAAGAACCTTTCAGCAAATAGTTACCGTACAATTCAATCATTCTACCATACAATGTCTCAATCAAATATAAGACACGGAATTTCTGTCAAGTCTTATTTATTTGATTATATGCATTTCAATTCACAAATACACAACTCTAGTTAATGTAAATTAGAAACTCCTTTCTAATTCCATTCAACCCTGGCCAGGGATTTCTGAGTTGTCACTTATTGAATCGCATATGACATTCTCTCCCTTTACTGGAAGTGGTAGATCATTTGTTGATCATTCATCTATCTCCATGTGTACCTTAATATACCCAATCACATCCTTTAATATACCAATAGGTCTTAAGGAATATGTCAAAGTATAACTTAGTACACACAAGACACTAAGATGATCTCAAGTCTAAGGATCACTTGTACGACTATCACATAAGGAACTCCTATTGACAGACGAGTAAAACTCCATTAGGTGTTCCTTGAGCGAGTCACGTTCAGTGAACTTATTCTCTAATAAGCACCTACATACTTGCTTTAGTGTCTCTACACAAATGATTATGAGATCAATCATCCTCTTCATAAGAGCAAGCATAGTATGTACCAATCTATTCGGATCTACTAATCCCCTTTTTAGTGATCCAACGATTAGGAACAATTTTAGTTTTTGAGCTATCTTGAATTTAGATCTCATTAGCATGATCCTCATCATGGTTCTAAAAGCATTGCTCGAAAACTATGAGTTTATCCATTTGATTAATTCAAGTAATTAATCATGAATAAAGAAATGCCTTGATACTTTTATTAATAAATGAACAAGATTACAAAGTATATGCTTATCACATCAAATGTGATTGGCTTGAGGGCATATTACTTTCAATCTCCCACTTGCACTAAAGTCAATCGCCCTTTGGTATCCACATACCATTCTTCTCTAAGTGGCGTACAAATTGTGTAGTAAATGCTTTAGTTAATGGATCTGTAATGCTGTTCTAAGAGTCTACCATCTTTATGGTGTCGTCTCCTTTTCAATGATTCATCTAATCATATAAAAGTGCCGCAACACATGTTTGGATTTCAGATGAGACCTAGGTTCCTTGGCGAATTAAACTCCTTTAATTTTAGGAACCATTATAAGTTCTGTAAAGAACTTGTTTAACCAAACAATCACCTTTGCAGCTTCACTTATAGTTATTTACTATGTCTTTGTCACTAAATTAGCAACTCTTTGCTGTTTGGAACTTTTCCAACTCACTGCAGCACCGTTCATGGTAATCATATTACCTGAAACGGATATGTTGTTATCTTGGTTAGTCTGAAAAAACTTGAGTTTGTTAAACCCTCTAGTTTTATATCAGACCTATCATTAGAAACTCTTTTCTAATATTCTTCTCCAAAATTGAACTAATATCTGCTTATTATACATACGCAATATCAAGTCTAGTACATTTTAACGAATCAATGTACGTCCCTTGGGTTAAGCCAAGCATCCTTTATGATCTATCTTTATAGACCTTTATCCTAAATAGAATGTTATGACGCTTCTCCCAAGTCCTTAATGGAGAAGTTTTAGACAACCACATCTTTACTGATTGTAGCATCGGTATGTCATTCCTTATCGGTAGTATATCAACATATAATACTAAGAATGTCACAGTGCTCCCACTAACCTTTGTACACACTTGGTTCATCCTTGTCTTTGATAAAATCAAACTCTTTTGATTGTCTCATCAAAACGGATGTTCCATCTTCGAGAAACTTGCTTCAATTCATAATTGGATCGTTGTAACTTACATACTTGATTTGCTCCATCTATATGGAGACAAATTCTTTTGGTTGTATCATACATACATCCTTTTGTATAGTAAGCTGTTACTGCAAGTAAAATCCGAATGGATATATGCATTTTCACTAGTGAAAAATTTCATCTTAGTCAACTCATTGACCTTGTTCGAAATCTTTTTACCACTAGTCAGGTCTTATAGGTCGCTACCTAGCCATCTGCTTTAGTCTTTCTCCAAAGACCCATTTCGGATTTTATGGTTATCGACCATTTCTCTTGAGTATCTAATACTCATACCTCATTGTATATATCTGGATCATTATCCACTATGATGCGTACCTTATCATCATCATCTATGATGAATCCATACCATTCAGGTATCTTCGGTACTAAACCAGATTTACGACTTGGTTGTGGTACAATAGGTTTATCTACTTGTATAAATTCCTTCACTTGATCTGTAGTGTTTTGCGGTTCTTGAACTTCTTCAAGATCTATTTTACTCCCACTAACCCTTTAAGGAAAAACTCATTTTCCTATAAGGCAGCGTGTTTCAAACAAACACCTTTTAGTTAGTCGGATTATAGAAGTGATACCCTAAACTTTCTTTAGGATATCCCACAAGTTTACACTTATCAGATCATGTCCCTAACTTATCTTTGTCAAACCTTTTGACATAAGCTGAACAATTCAAATCTTAACATGCTTAAGACTTGGTTTCCTCCCTATCCATGACTCATATGAAGTCTTAGGGACGGAATTTGAAGGTATCTTATTTAGTAGATATGCGATCGTTTCTAGAGCATAACCCTAGAAAGATACTGGAAGATCGGTAATACTCATTATGGATCATCACCATGTCCATTGTGAGAATACCATTTCGCTTGAGATGATCTAGAAACTTACTGCTTTAAGTATTCCTTTCTCGATCTAATCGAAGAACTTTAATACTTTTGGCATTTAGTTTCTCTACTTCACTTTTGAATTCTTTGAACGTTTCAAACGATTTGGATTTATATTTAAATACATATATCAAAATCTAGAATTATTAGTGAAAGTAATGAATGAATACCCTCCTCTTGCATTTGTTGTCATAGGTCCCACACACCACTGTGTGTACCATCTCTAACAACTCCGTAACTCGCTCTCCATGTCCACTAAATGGAGATTTAGTCATATTATCCATGATACAAGATTCACAAGTTGTATTTGATTCATAATCAAAAGCTCTAAAAGCCTATCTTTATACAACTTGTTTTAGTCTTGTTTCATTAGCATGACCGAGTTAACAGTATTGCATGAAGGTATGATTCATATCATCTATTTGCTTTTAGTTTGTTCAAATTGGAATATTTTTCATATAAGTCAAGTATACAAAATCTATTAAGTAATCAAACAGTTCTAAATAAAACATTATCATTATAAACAGAACAACGATTGTTCATTATTATAATGTCAAAAACCCTTCCTTGTCATCACATGGAACTGAAATAATGTTTCTAAGAACTGGAACATAGTAACAACTTACTAACTTAATAGGTTTGCCCGTAGGCAGTGCTAAATTATAAGTTCACATGACTAATGCAGCAACCTTTACTTCATTCCCCAGCACATGATTACTTATCATTTATTTAGCTTTCTACTTCTGCTTAGTCTCTGCAACGTCTTGCATATGTGAGACCACCGGCCGGAATCTAATTCCTAAGTAGAAACTTGACTTATAGAAAGTTCTATTTTATTATGAACAAATCTATATCTGTAGCTGAAGCTTCATTAAATTTCTTCTACTTAACTACTGCAACTCTCTTACAGTTGTTCTTCCAGTGTCCCAGCTTATCGCAATGAAAGCAAACTCCTTTGCCATCGGGATCACTTTTATTTATATCCTTTGTTTAGCCTTTCTTTTGCCTTCTACTCTTTCTGACTCCTCAGAAATACCTTTGACCATCTTCCTCCGCTTAGAAGATTCATCTACAAGTAAAACTTGGTTTTTATAGGAAGGAAAGTGACTCTCAACAGTCTTCAACATATTTAAGCAAATCAGTTAAACTGACTTCTAGCTTATTAATGTTTGAAGTTCACAACATATTGTGAATTAGAGTCAGTGATTGACTGCAAGATCGAATCTTGAGTCAACTCTCCATCCTTGACAAAACTGGTTGTCCTAATTGATCAATCCAATTGATCATCTTTAGGACATGTGTCTTTTACTGTAGTGCCATTGGTTATTATAGATCGGAAGAGCTCTTCAGATATCTTATATCTAGTTGACCTACTTTGCTCACCATACAACTATTGAATGTGCAACAATATAGTAGGTGCATCCATTTTCTCGTGTTGACGCTGTAACTCGATACTTATGGATGCGAGCATGATGCATTGAGCCACCTTTGCATCATCTTGCCATTTAAAATAACAATCTCTTCCTCAGAGGCTTAGTCTACAACGTTTGTAGGAATAGACAAATTAAGGACATGTGCTAGCTTTTCAGCATTGAGATTTTTTCTCAAATTTGTTTAATCAATCCGAACAATTCGGTTCGATTAATTGTTAGCATCCAATATGCCATGCAGTGTTAGTGAATTAAACATAACAATATTCTTTAAGTGAATTAATAACAACATTAACGTGCATTCATTTTGTTAATTACCAAAATAAATTAGGTCTTTATTTAAAATGGTGTCTCCCACTATTTTCATCAAATTATATTACCCTCCTTATATAGTTCGGCAAATCTAGTTAAAGATTTGCTAGTGAGAATAAGGATCCCATTTCAAATGTATATAGCATTGTGTGACACAACAAACGATATATAAATAAATAGGTAGACAACTCTTGTCAATTACATTAACATGTAACTCCTTTTATTTTGCCTTTTAGATTATTATGATCATGTGTGACACATCCAAATCAAAATTATCCAAGTTAAGTCCAACCTAGCATTTTCTTATATTAGAAGAGAAAAAGACCGTCCTTGTGTGACACAACAAAACAGTAATGTTCAATTCTTTTTATAAACATCAAATGTGATAAAACAACATCTTAAAAAAATTAATATAAGCCTTGTGTGACACAACAAACTTATAATGATTATTTGATACTCTATCGTTTTACCATGCTAGAAAGCGACGTTCGATATTTTTAATAAATATCTTTGAACGTTACAACTTAATATTATGAGTAGTAGAATAAATAAATTAGAACAATTCTAATTTTATTTAATTGAATTAAACTCCTTTAATTCATGAATTAAACATTTTAATTCATTTTATAAATAATATTTATTCTACACCATGAGGGGTTTATTAATATTAATTGTCTCATCTTGTTTAGCGCACATGGACATATATATATAAAATACGCGTCATATTAATTAACATGCGAAGCATGTTTGATAATATATAATATATATAAATAAGCATGCACATATAGAATACTATATTCTACTTGGATTGATTATGGACTTTTATTCTAGTTTGGTTTATTCGAGCCACCAAATAAACCAATTGGTCAAACCTAGGGTGCAAGAATAAATTAAATTAAATGTAACTATTACATTTAAATTCGGGCTCCATTACAAATGGGTCTTCTTGCGCTCCTTGCTTCTTTGCTCCAATTCTTCAAAATAATTCTAACTAATCCTATTACAAATTATTTACAATAAATAGAAACCTTGATCAACAGTCAAGGGGAAGTACATAGGAGGGAGATAGAATTATACATAAGAAAAATTAGAAAGACGAGGTACGCAGACCCCATTTATTAAAACCCGTTCATTCATGCATTTAATTAAAATTAAATCCAATCACATTGGTCAATAGTCCATAATCAATCTCATTTATTATCATATATATCAACATATATATTAATAAATAATATTCATCTCATGAATTAAATAAATCATTCCATACATGTATTGGTATCATTTAATGGGCAATTTAAAGTTGCATGAAATCCAATTTCATATTTAAAATAAACTATTTATTTTAATTATAAAATCATGTAAAAATAAACTATTTATTTTTATTATTTTTAAAATTATCCAAAATAAACTCTTTATATTTTTAAATTTTAAAATATGCTCAAAATTGCAAAAGCTATTCAGCTAATACGCGAGTCTAGTTAACAAGGATAATATATATATATATATTAATACCAAATCCGTGACTCCATTTGAATCACTTGAATCAAGTTTCCCTGAATCATGAATACTTTGTAAAGTGACACTCAATTCGGGACTAATATATCATATATGTTATATCACCGAAAGCTGCTTTGGAATATTATATATATACACACAGCCCGATTATTGAATCCTTATGGGATTCGGTTATATATATATATACTGAATAGCCTGCTAATTGGATAATATATATTATTAAGTAATCCGTGAATCAACAACATGAATTATGTTCGGCTATTGAAAAACTAAATTAACTCACGGATTGCCGTAATAATAATTGGAATTCGGCAATTGGCTGCTTTTCCATATATATATATATATATATATATATATATATATATATATATATATATATATATATATATATAATTATAATTATACAATAAATTATGCCCAATAAATTATTCTAAACACATGCCCATACATATATGAAATTAAAACAATTAATAATTCGCATAAGTTTGGCTCTTGATGCGACTGTTGGTTTGCAAAAATTATGGCACACATATAATCAAATTATATAAGCGCAACGGAAGCAAAAATCAGATTTAAAATTTTTTTTGTACAAACCAATAACCCGGATCTTTCTTATGCGACTATTATTAATTGAGGAAGGATAAAAGAATTTATACCTTTGTAGAACCAAGCTTCCACGGGTACAAGTTCATTTCCCTTTAATCCTTCACGTTCTTCTTCAAATTCACCGATTAGATCCACGGATCAATGTTAGCTCCCCAAGTGTTGAGCCTCTAGAGGTGATCCACCAAGAGATCTATGAATTAAAGAAGTGGATCTTGGTTTCTCTAAACCATGGGTGGCTAGCCCTAATTCTCTCTCTCTTTCTAACTCCTTAGATCTAGAGAATTATGGAGTACTCTCGTTCTCTCCTAATGAAAGAGTGTGTAACCTTGATCTATGATAAGGCTCCTCTTATTTATAGATCTAGTCAACCCTCCTAAACTATTTAGGATTAGAGTTTTAATTTAATTCCCAATTTAATTAGGAACTAAATTAATTAATTATAATTCCTAAACCATTTAGGAACTTAATTATTTAATGATGAGAGTACTTCTTATTAATTAATTACTAAACCATTTAGTAACTTAATTAATTATTATAATTATAATTCCTAAACTATTTAGGAACTTAATTATTTAATAATAATATTACTACTTATTAATTAATTCCTAAACCATTTAGGAACTAAATAATAATACTAGTAATAATAATAATAGTAATAATAATAATAATAATAATAAGACTCCTCTTCTTAATTTATAATTAGTATTTCTAAAATACTAAATTATAAATATTAAGCTATTTAATTTATTCTATCACCATAGTATAAATTAAATATACTTAATTTATTATTACAATTATGCCATCCACTTCTAAAATAAATATTACTCTTTTGCGGTGTGACCCTTTAGGTTCTCCATATTAAACCGGTTGTATAATAAATAAATTAGAACAATTCTAATTCATTTATTACGAATTAACTCTTTAATTCAGAATAAATAATTATTCCACAATAAGGGTAAGCCCCCTTAGCGATTAGTCGACTTTCCAGATAATATAGATTTCAACATTTAATCGTAAAAGAACCTTTCAGCAAATAGTTACCGTACAATTCAATCATTCTACCATACAATGTCTCAATCAAATATAAGACACGGAATTTCTGTCAAGTCTTATTTATTTGATTATATGCATTTCAATTCACAAATACACAACTCTAGCTAATGTAAATTAGAAACTCCTTTCTAATTCCATTCAACCCTGGCCAGGGATTTCTGAGTTGTCTCTTATTGAATCGCATAGGACATTCTCTACCTTTACTGGAAGTGGTAGATCATTTGTTGATCATTCATCTATCTCCATGTGTACCTTATTATACCCAATCACATCCTTTGATATACCAATAGGTCTTAAGGAATATGTCAAAGTATAACTTAGTACACACAAGACACTAAGATGATCTCAAGTCTAAGGATCACTTGTACGACTATCACATAAGGAACTCCTATTGACAGACGAGTAAAACTCCATTAGGTGTTCCTTGAGCGAGTCACGTTCAGTGAACTTATTCTCTAATAAGCACCTACATACTTGCTTTAGTGTCTCTACACAAATGATTATGAGATCAATCATCCTCTTCATAAGAGCAAGCATAGTATGTACCAATCTATTCGGATCTACTAATCCCCTTTTTAGTGATCCAACGATTAGGAACAATTTTAGTTTTGAGCTATCTTGAATTTAGATCTCATTAGCATGATCCTCATCATGGTTCTAAAAGCATTGCTCGAAAACTATGAGTTTATCCATTTGATTAATTCAAGTAATTAATCATGAATAAAGAAATGCCTTGATACTTTTATTAATAAATGAACAAAATTACAAAGTTATGTTTATCACATCAAATGTGATTGGCTTGAGGGCATATTACTTTCACGAACACCATGAAATTGGGCCACTTCCAAGACTAAAAACATAGCCTGAAGTGCTTTTACTATCATCAACGCTTCCTGCTAAATCACTGTCAGTATATCCAACAAGATTAATCGGAATACTAGCTTGATAAAAAATACCATAATCAATGGTTCCTTTGACATATCACATAATTCTTTTTGCAATTTCCCAATGATTAGAGTACGGTTTCTCCGTAAATCTGCTTACTAAGCTTACTGCAAATATGATATCTGGTCTTGTTGCAGTCAAATACATCAAATTTCCCACCAAACTTCGAAACATAGTAGAATTCACAAGCTTGCCTTCACCTTCTTTACTTAACTTTAATCCTGTGATGCATGGAGTTGATACAGGATTTGCATTCTCCATTCTAAATTTTTTTAAAATCTCTTTTGCATAACTTTCTTGTGAAATGAAAAACCATTTCTTGGTTTGATGAAATTCAATGCCAAGAAAATGATGTAACTTTCCTAAGTCGGTCATTTCAAATTCTTTCATCATGGATGCTTTAAAATCTTTCAACACTTTCAAATTATTTCCTGTAAAAATGAGATCATCAACATAAAGACTTACAACCATGAAGCTTTCTTGTGATGTGCCTTTGATGTAGAGAGTAGGTTCATACGGACATTTCAAGAAACCATTTTGTTCAAAATATGAATTGATTCGGCTATACCAAGCCCTTGGTGATTGTTTCAGTCCATAAAGCGCCTTCTTCAATTTGTAAACTTTGTTTTCTTCTCCCTTGTTCACAAAATCAGGTGGTTGCTCAACATAAACTTCTTCTTCCAAAAAACCATTCAAAGACGCAAATTTCACATCCATTTGAAATATACTCCAATTATTTTGAGCTGCAAGTGAGATAAGCAAACGAACAGTGTCAAGTCTAGAAACTGGAGCAAATACCTCAGTGAAGTATTTTCCTTCCCTTTTCTTATACCCCTTTGCTACTAGTCTCGCCTTGTTTTTGTTGATGGAGCCATCTGAATTCATTTTTGTTTTATATACCCACTTTACGCCAATAGAAATCTTGTTCGGAGGCAGATTTGTAAGCTCCCACGTTTCATTTTTTTCTATGGCTTTCATTTCCTCTTTCATGGCTTGTTTCCACTTTTCTTCTTTTGATACTTCGTCATAAGAAATTGGATCTTCTCCTGCAAAGAAAGCAAAAAATACAGTATCATCTGGATCAATTTGCTCAGTTGACTCATAAATTTCTCTTAAGCTTTTTGTTCTTCTTTGAGGAGTGCTTTGAGAGGACTCAGGGGAGTTTCCAAGAGAAGAGTATCTTGAAGAAATAGGCTCGTTTTCATCTTGAAAATCATCATTAGTATCACAAAAACTTGGCCAATTTTCAGGAAAAACAACTTCTGAATTAAATGAAGAATTTTCATCAAAACGAACATCTCGACTAATCACAATCTTCTGTGTCACTGGATTGTACAACTTGTAAGCCTTGCTCCTTTCACTGTAGCCGATAAAAATACACTTTTCTGCTTTATCATCCAATTTGTTTCTCAATGCATCCGGAATGTGTGCATAAGCAACACATCCAAAAGTCTTCAGGTGACTAACTTTTGGTTTCAACCCAAACCATGCTTCATGAGGTGTGCAATTATTCAAACTTTATGTAGGAGACCTGTTAATCAAATAAACAGCACAAGATACAGCTTCTGCCCAAACCTCTTCCTCTAGCATTTTCATTTTCAACATGCATCTTGCCATTTCCATGATGGTTCGATTTTTTCTTTCACTAACACCATTTTGTTGTGGTGTATGCCTAACTGTCAATTCATGCCTAATTCCATCATCTTTGCAATATTTCTCAATTGGAAGATATTCACGACCTCTGTCGGTTCTTATTGTTTTAATTTGACAACCCGAATTTTTTTCAACTTCAGCTTTGAATTCCTTAAAGACTTGAAACGATTCAGATTTTTCTTTGAGAAAATAAACCCAAACTTTCCTTGAGAAATCATCAACAAATGTAATAAAATATTTGTTACCTCCATGAGAAGTAACCGGCATTGGTTCACATAAATCTGAATGAACTAATTCCAACAGCCTTTTTGATCTCCACGAAGATTTTTGAGGAAATGTTTCTCTATGTTGTTTTCCAAGTTGACATGCTTCACAAATATGATTTGTTTGATTAATTTAAGGAAGTCCTTCAACCATCTTCTTTGCTGCTAGCAATTTTAGGCTGTCATAATTTAAATGACCATACCTGTCATACCACAACTTGGAAATTCCTTTATCAATAGTAGTGAAACAAGAAATGTTAGCAACCTGAAGTTTTATAGGAAAAAGATTATTTGCAGTTACTCCAATTGTTGCTATCAACTGATTTTTCTTCGACAAAAAACAAGCATTATCATGAAAATGAATATCAAACCCCTTCTTCAAAAGGTGACCGGTGCTAAGCAACTTATTTTTTAAACCAGGAACATAATAAACTTCATACATCTTCTCTATTTTTCCAGATTTTGTTTGAAAAATAACTTCACCAACTCCTTGAATTCTGTAGGCTCTGTCATCTCCAATTTTTACCTGTCCATGGTTAGATTCAACCAAGTCTGAAAATAAGTTCTTGTTTCCGGTCATATGTTTGCTTGCACCACTGTCTAAATACCAAACATCATCCTTATCATCACCTTGAAATGCCAACAACAGAGTATCCTGTACATATTTTTCATCAGTTTTGTTTCCATACATCAATCCGGTCTCATTTTGTGTTCCCTCCGTTCTAAAACGACATTCTTTATATGTATGACCGGGTTTATGACAATGGTAACATTCAAAATAGCCACGACCTCTTCCTCTTTGATAACCACTTCCTCTTTGATAGCCTCGACCTCTTTGATAACCACGACATCTTCCTCTTTGGAAGTTTTTGATCAGATTTTCTCCACCTTCATTTGAGTCATTATTGTTTACATAACCTCTTCCTCTGCCTTGAAAATGAAAGTCTTTACCTCTGAAGTTGCCATTACCACCACGACCACGACCATAGTGAAAACCACAGCCTCCCGTAAATGAAACTTGAGATTTTAGAGCTTGATCAGGAAGAGGAAAAGGATTTCTTTGATTTATCCTTACTTCATGAGCCTTCAAGGTCCCTTACAAATCTTGAATAGTAAGATATGATAGATCTTTTGATTCTTCAATAGCTACCACAACATAATCAAATTTTGGTGGTAAACTACGAAGAATTTTTGCAACAACTTTCTCATCATCTAAAACTTCACCATTAGATGCCATTTGATTTACAACTGAATTAACTCTTGTAAAATAATCTGAAATACTTTCATTCTCCTTCATTTATAATTTTTCAAATTCTATTCTTAAGGTTTGGAGGCGTACCTTTTTTACCTTTTCCTCACCTTTGTATGTAACTTGAATAATCTCCCAGACTTCCTTTGAACTTTTAGCTTTAGCAACTCTTTCATACACCGGCATCTCAATTGTTTGATAAATTTGGAAACACGCCTTGCTGTCCTTCTTTCGATTCTCCTTCAAATTATTTTTTTGTGCTTGTGTCAAAGCATCTTCGTTTTCTGAATCCTCATATCCTTCATACACAATATTCCATAGATCCATTGACTTGAGCAATAACATCATATTGTCTCTCCAATAATCATAATTTTCTCCACCAAATCGAGGAACAAGTGAAGTCATATTGTTGGAATTTGCCATGGATAGTATACTGAAGTTTATGCTTGAGTGCTACGTGGCCCAAGGAGGTTACTAATCCACTCTCTTTTTTTAACTGGCTCTGATACCAATTTGTTGTCTCAAAGAAGGAGAAAAGTGATTTATATAAACTGAACTTTTGTTCTTACTATTTCTCTCTTGAACATAAAGTGATTACAACCATTGGTATTTATAGGATTACAAGAGCATTCTAAAATACTTAGCTTAGAAGAATAAAACTCTAGAGATTTCTAATGACCATTGATATACCCAATACACAATATTAAATGTTTCAACACTTGTTTAGAGATATTCAAAGAACCAGATTAATCTATGAATGTAGACAACCAAGAATTTGGTTTAGTTTCCCAACAAAGAACATTCAAATTCAGGGTTTAATGTTGTTTTTAGGGTTTAGGGTTTATGAGAGATACCAACGAAGAGAAAATTATGTAGGCTCCACAGGCTTATTATGGTCTTCCCTGTAGTTTACATTTACAATTTAAGAACTTGTAAGGGTTTCTTGAATTTTTAGTTTTGAAGGATTTTTGTTTCCAAAAAAGTTGTAAACTTAAATTCAAAGCATTTGTACCTATGTAAGATATAGAAAACTGATATTTCCACATTATTTTTTAATATTTTCACACAGTAGGACCCACACACTTTAGAGCTATTGCGACAGTTATAAATGTATAGCAATAATAAACCATCACTATATCTCTAAATGTGGATTCTAGTGTGTGAAAATATCAAAAAAAGTGTGAAAATATCAATTCCATAGATATATCATGTCTTCTCATTTTAGATGTACTCTAATTAATTATAGATTACTCAAGTAAAATCAATGAAATAAAATGTGTTATGATTTATAAGCTGATAACATTTGTTATGTATTTGTTATTTTCCCACTCCCTTCTTGGATCCTTTTACTTAGATGGTTAGATCAAAAAATAATCATTTTACAAATGACTTAATGAACAAAAAAATAACGAATTTTATACTTGTTATCAATTTAATCAACATGTAATTTTTGTACTAGAGTCCAAACCATGATTAGAATTTTGTTAAGGTGACTGTTGATGTGTAATTTAAAAAAAAAATAGATATATCACATGTATTTTATTAACCTTGTCAAGTTTTAAAAAACCCATAAAATATACCCATGTGCAAATTACATGATCTTTATCAATATTTAGAGAAAAAATTATAATTTAAATAATACACCATTTATAACAAAGAAAAAAAATAACATAACATACAGAATAATTAACTTATATGCAAAATTAAAATAAACTTATTTTCAAAAGAAAAATTGAAATAAATTTATTTTCAAAAGCAAAATTGAAATAAATTTATTTTCAAATGCAAAATAAATAATACATTATAGTTAATATTCAAATATTAAAAGTAACTTATTATATTAAAACATAAGAACATATCCTACGTAGAATACAAAACGTGAATTATAATGTTTAATAAAAAAATATAAAATAAAAACGCTAATTAATATCGTATATGTATTAAAATAAATTATCACATTTAAATTTTAAACTTTTATAAATTAAAAAGAATATATTACAAAGGATGTATTTATTTAAATTATACTTTACAAAACGAATGAAAAAAAAATAACGTAACTTTAAAATAGATAATAATTAACTTATATGAAAAATTGAAATAAATTTATTTACAAATGCAAAATAAATAATACATCATAGTTAATATTTGAATATTAAAAGTAACTTATTATATTAAAACATAATAACACATCTTGCGTAGAATAGAAAACATGAATTATTTAGTATAATAATAAAAAACAATTATACGAAATAATGTTTAACAAAAAATAAAAAATAAAAATGCTAATTAATACTGTATATGTATCAAAATAAATTATCACATTTAAATTTTAAACCTTTATAAATTAAAAAGAATATATAACAAAAGGGTGTATTTATTTAAATTATAATTTACAAAACGAAGAAAAAATAAAATAACTTTAAAATACAGAATAATTAACTTATATGCAAAATTGAAATAAACTTATTTTCAAATGCAAAATAAATAATACATTATAGTTAATATTTGAATATTAAAAGTAATTTATTATATTAAAACATAATAACACATCCTACGTAAAATAGAAAATGTGAATTTATTTAGTATAATAAAAAAATAAAATTTATACAAAATAATGTTTAACAAATAATAAAGAATAAAAAAATAAAAATGCTAATTAATACTGTATCTGTATCAAAATAAAATATCACATTTAAATTTTAAACTTTTATAAATTAAAAAGAATACATAACAAATGGTGTATTTATCTAATTAATTATAATTTACAAAACAAAGAAAAAAAATAACATAACTTTAAAATAAAGAATAATTAACTTATATGCAAAATTTAAATAATTTTATTTTAAAATGAAAGATTGAAATAAAATTATTTTCAAATGCAAAATAATTAATACATTATAGTTAATATCTGAATATTAAAAACAAACTCTATATTAAAATATAAGAAAAGATCATACGTCTAATAGAAAACATGAATTTATTTAGTATAATAAAAAATCAACATTATTTATTCAGTGTGCTTTATCTAAATAATTATTTAAATATAAATAAAAATAAATAAATAATCACAACTATTATTTGGTTATATTAATAAAAAAAATAAGTTTAATAGTTTTATTTTAAAATTAAATTTAGGGTTTTGTGAATTTGGGACCTAAATTATCTGAAATTAAGTACTTGATTAATGGATGTGTAAACTCAATTTTTTTTTTATTAAAGTCAAACTATATTTTTATACGGTCAAATCGTATAAAAAATACTTAACTTGCCGAAAAATTAGGTATTCCGACCAATTTCTACTAAAAATTGGCTTTGGGGGCTATATTGTGTGAAATTAGGTACTTGATGTAACAGATGTGTAAGCCCAATTAGTTTGGGAACCGAATTATGAATAGGGTGAAACTTGGTATAACTAAAGTGTATTTAACCCATTTTATTAACCTTGCCATGTATTAAAAAAAAACCCATAAAATATACCCATCTGTAAATTACATGATCTCTTCCTTTTATCAATATTTAAGGAAAAAATATATACCTGATAGATAGAAGGAATCTCCAACCCTAGCTGCTCTAATTCTTAAGTTTAGCTGCTCCAATTATGCCAATAGAGTAATTTTAATTCTTCTCCATGTGCTTTTTACAAATCAATTTCCTAATTAATGTGTGTTTCTATGCGTACACACACACACACACACACACACACACACACACACACATATATATATATATATATATATATATATATATATATATATATATATATTCCTCTACAATTGTGTTTTTATCTAGTTTGATAATAGTTGAAGCTCTTCCATCAATTTATTTCTCAATGAAATTTATTCATTTCTTTACTGTATCACTCGAAATTATTTCCTTTATTTATGTATAATCTCTAAATACTTCTCTTATTTCAATTCTTGGTCCTTGAATGTGTTTTTATATACAATTAATTTTTTTATTAGTTTCTTATGCTTTCAGTTATACCATAAGTATTATTTATGTATTCTAAGTCTTGTTTGTTTATACATGCAAAATGACTGTTAGCCTTGAAATTCATCATGATGTGTATTTTGTAAATGACCTTATATATCAGTATGTTGGTGGTAGTGTGACAAAATATGTTGATATTGATGATGATTTAGTTTGTTATTATATGCTACATGGTGTTGTTAGTTATATTGCAAGCAAAACAGTTACCAAAATGTACTTCAGACATTATAAAGGAAGCTTGAAGAATGGTAAGATGATAATATGAAGCAATGTGGAGGTCCTTGATAAGTTGAAGTATGCTAATTTAGGAGCTATTGAGATATACACAGAGCATGAAGAGGATGGTGACGAGGTAGGCTTTCACAGTGTAACAGTTACAAATGAAAAAAAAAGATGAAAATGATAGTGTTCAGGTAGGTGTTCACAATGAAAATTGAAAGTGCGATAAAAATCTAGAAGGAGGGTTTAATAGATTATTACCGATTAAAAATGATCTTAGGCATTTTTGAATTTTTAAATAATTATTTTGTAATATAATAAATTAATATGCAAGATAGTAAAAATTCAATCACACAATGCACAGAGATTTAATTGGCTCATAACATACAGCTCGGGTATGTTGTTATGTTTAGTCCCAAACTCCTCTCCAGGACTTGAGACCCTATTATTATTAGTAATAAATTCTACTTCAATAGGCAGAGAAACCTTAACAAAATTTTATAGATCAACTTCCAACTATACATGTAACTACTTATCTTAGACAGTAGCTCCCCGCTCCTTCCTCAAACGTATATGTACCTATTTTTGAGTCTAGCTCTGCTTTACAATCTGGTTTGAAAATAAGAAGTCGGTTCCCTACCTCACAAGTACACTAGAGACCCAATTACCTATTGACTTATCTAAGACTCTGGTCTTGGTCAAAGAATAACTGCTTTTTTTCTCACAAATTTAAAAATAACTAACTCACTTAACCTTTTGTTTTACAATCTAGTTTTGAAACAATAAATTTGTCACTCACCTCACAAGTACACTAGAGACCCAACTACCCATTGACATATCTAAGACTCTCGTCTTGATCAAAGGGTCACTCTATTTTTCTCACATAAATAAAAATCCAATAAACCAACATTTTTCAATAAATAATTATTTTTGACAGTTGATTCTTACATAAGCAGATATATATTTAAGTCCGGATATAAAAGTTTAAATAACTTTTATAGTGAGTAATCTACTTCTGTGTAAGCAGATATAACAATTATATTTTAGATATAAAAGTTTAAGTTACTTTTATATTATACAACAAGTATTTTATAAATAAATGAATTTATGTTTAAATACTTGTAATGACATATATCAAGTGTAATGAATGAAACAGTTAAATAATACTTGATATAACAAATAAAAATATTTTACTCGAATCTATATATATTGATATATTTGATCTATAATGTGATCACTCTAAATAAGGCCACTTAGGTTTTCAAAAATCGGGTGAGTGATTCCCTCGTTTAGTAGAAATATTCTCATCTATCAATAATTAAATACTGACTAAACTTAAAGCATCGCAATTATGATTTATAAAAAAAATTAATTTATATAATCACACTATATCAATAAAAGGCCACTTAAGTTTTCAAAGATCGGGTGAATGATTCCCTAGTTTAGGAGAAATGTATATCATCACCTAACGGTAACTAAGTGTTAGTTCCTAGAGGCACACAAGTGATCTAGAAGGGGAGGGGGGTTGAATAGATCTCTTATAAACTTTTTCTTTAACTTCAAAAGATTATTACCAATTAATTCATTTAATTGAGATTTGTTTACACAGCGGAATATTAGTTTGAAAACACCTCTTAAAGATTTGTAAAGCAGCTCCATTGAGTTAAGACTATATTGGAGAAAGCCACTTGTTAAGTAAACCAATTAACAGTCATATGTATATATGTATATATATATAAGACAGAATGTAAATGGCTGAATGTAAATGACACCAGAGAATTTTAAGTGGTTCGTAGACTGAATAACTCCTACTCCACTCTTCTACTACAACGAGTAGGAAATCCACTAAGGATGGTTCATACAGAACCCTTCAAGCTCATTAGCCTGGAAACTCTGATTCACTAAGAACCTTTCAAACAAAGCAGGTTTGGCTAATTTAGTCACTTAGACAAGGACATTACTGCCCTCTTCAAGTCCAGCAGACTTGGCTCCTTTACTCTCTAAAGACAAGGACAGTACTGCCCTCTTCAAGTCCAACAGACTTGGCCCCCTGCTTGTTGATAGATGTTGGAGTTGCTACTGAGTTTGTACTTTAAGTCCCATTGTCCTTAAACACTCAGTGGCAGGGTGTGATCATTCCTGAAATAATATTGAGTTCGGCAATGATGCTTGACTTCTTTATATGATCAATATCTTCTTGTGATCACCCATTGTGCTGCTAGGCTTTTACACTTCAGCTCCTTTTGTACTTGATAACTTTTCGAGACGAACTCCTGAGATGACTGTGAAGTTCCTTCCTTTTGGTACTCAGTTGTTCCTTCTTATCATAGACAGTTTAAAGCTTCTCGAGATGGGCTTCTGAGATGACTGTGATGCTCCTTCCTTTTGGTACTCAGTTGCTACCATGTATGTATCAAGTTGGCGTTTAAGCTTCTCTCTACTATGTGCCTAGCAGCTCTGAACACTTTTCTTGTAATAGAGTCATTTATCTCTATATCTCTCTCAATTTAGTGCTAGTGTTCTGATGGATCGTAGAGTCCTTCAGCATATTCATTTTCTGTTTCACTCTCCGATCAGTTGTTATCTACCACCATCTTACTTGTATTCTCTTCAACAACCACTTCTGTGAGTTATTTTAGCCTTTATATCTCTGTGCATATTTTACCGTTGAAAGAAGTCTCGTTGGTTTCATTTGGCTTTGTGCAGATCTTTAATATCTTCAATGTTGACTTTCTTGCTGCTTGTGTCAGTGCTTTTACCTTTTCTGACATGTTCTGATATATTAACCTGTAGCTCAGCTTTCTCTGAATTTATAGCCGTTGCACTACCACAGTTGTTCAGCAAGGATTATCATTTCCTTTGTTAATTAATCTTCTGATTCATCAATAAATACCTTCCTTGACTTTTAGAACCAACTGTTCTGATGCATTCAGAGATGTCCCATTGGTCTGACTTTATTCACCATTTTCTTGAGCAGTGGGTCCTGACTTAGTTGTTTAGGCACAAAGTATTCTGTGACTCTGACATGCATCTGAATTTTCAAGAGCACTTACACTTTCTTGAATCTGGGTGAGGAGTATTCTCTTTTCTCTCACACTATATTGCAGTTATGATTCTTTGTTGTTTATTGATATCGTAGAGTGATTGTCTGCTCATTTAGACTCTACGAATTCAGCTCCACTCGTTACTTGAAGTATGTCGGGTAAATGGTTGAGTTGGAGCGAACTTCTCTTTTACTCTGCGATCTTGCTTTTGGTGATCAGATCGTAGAGTTTGTCTGCAGTGCTTTGCTTTATGATTTCGTTCTACGATCTTGTCCCTTTGTTCAAATCGTAGAGTTTGTGAACTGCCGTGCTTCTTAGTGAAATCGTTGAGTTGTTGTCTTTGTTGGCACATTCTTTAATCCTAGTCAACGATTGTTCCATGTGTGGAGCACTTTTCTGTAATGTCTTTTCATCCTGTATTACTCCACGATATCTTTTATTTGTGCAAATCGTATAGTTCTCGTATGCTTGCTTGTAAGTTTACTCTACGATCTTGCTAGAACGTGTATATCGTAGAGTACATTTCTTCTCTGGTTCAGCGTTAGTTGCAGGCTTGCTTAGCTGTCTGTTCGACGATCGTAGAGTTCAGCTCTACGATTTGTACTTGATCAGTTCTTTAATTTTGCTTGTAAATGCAGTAGACCTCTTGCGCATCTGACTTTATTTGGATGATCGTAGAGTTATCTTGGTAAGGAGTCGTGTAGTTCACTTTACGATCTATACAGAATCGTTGAGTCTTCTTTGCAAGGAATCGTAGTGTCCGTTTTACGATCGTATAGACTGATCAGATCAAACATAAGATCAACCTAACAGATTTGATCTTTTCTAACTAAGTCCTTTCTTACATTGTTACATCATTATATTGAAAGGACTTTACAGACTCTGACATACATAAAATACAGCAATGATTCAATCTCATGCTACTCTACTTATATCATACATCTTTTATGCATAGTGACTCTTACTGAAAGATCAACCTAACATTTCTGATCTTTAAAATCTAAGTCCTTTATACACAAATATCTTTTAAAAGGACTTTACAACATTTGAATCGGATAACTTTCATTTTCTTTTATAAGACAAGATAGTTTTCAGCAAGATCATATTTGTGTCAAACAAGTGACTGGATTTACATTTATTTAGACATAGGTAAAATATCATACACACATGATCATGTAGACACCTAATTTGATTAACATATAATCATTTTGTCATTTAAGCACATAAGCACTTTCAGAGTATCTACGCACATAATCACTTAAGCACATTAACACATAAGCACTTTGTCAGATACACATTGCCAATCAACCATGTAAGCATATTAACCACAATCATTTTTGCACAACAATTATCATCATCAAATCAAAACAACCTTCAACAATCTCCCCTTATTTGGTGATGACAAAACTACTAGACTTATTGATATGACATTCATGTAATGCATCTACTTGATAGGTAAAATATGTCTTACGATACAGTGAAATACTGTATGGCTAGTGCAAAATAATGATTTCATTAAATGAGCGTTTTTACATAAAGATTATACAAAAGGTTATACATACTTACATACCCCTCAGTTGAATGATTCTCCTTCTTCATAGATGTTGTTGCTTCCCCTTAGTTCCTTACTGTATGGAGCTGCTTTTCATAATGATTCTCCTTCTTCATAGATGTTGTTGCTCCCCCTTAGTTCCTTACTGTATGGAGCTGCTCTTCATGTTTCACTTTTCTCTTACTTAGTTTGCTGGCCCTTTGCTATCTCCCCCTTAGACTCTCCCCCTTAGTTCCTTATATTCTCTCCCCCTTTTTGACATCATCAATATTGTATGGAACTGACTGTGCCAGTGCTGTTAGAAAGTACTTTTTCATGGTCCATAGAATGTTGGGACTCTATGACTGGAAATCTGGTATTTTGAAAGATGTTTGCAAAGTTTTGGGACTTTACAACCGGGGAGTTGATGCAGGGTGAATGAGATTTTAGTGAGTCACAAGAAAGGACTACCAGATTTCTGCATTGTGATACCCCACTGATTGGCTGGATGATTGAGAGCTGGATAGATTCCAGATGGATATTTCTTGGCAGCTTTGGCAGTGAGGATAGAAAGGCTCATTGCTTATCAGTGTGGTTGCAATGGTCATTGCATTTGAGAAATGTTGGGCGACTAAAGAAAGATTTGGAAATGTTGAGTAGCTCCAGCTGATAGACCTTTAATCATTCATGACAATAGCCCTTAGAAGCGGTAGCACGGGAATAAAGCTGAATAGATGATTATGATTCCATGAAATATAACATTTTTCCATCTGGCTTGTATGCTTCCTTCTTTCTCTACGTCTTCTTTTGATCTGCTTCAGTCGATATGCTTCAAATTTCTGCTTTTCCAGATTCCTCAGTAGTCTCACTTTCTTCAGCTTCTTTTCAACTTTCATCCTTATTTGTCTCTCCTTAAAATTTGTATTTGAACTCCTGCCTATTTTCTTCATAGAGCCACTTAAACCTCTTCTTCTTTTTTATCTTCTTGACCTTTCTTTTGATTCTCCTACTTCATGAGTGCCAGTCTCTTCTCGAAGGTGACTATCGTCTTTCATCATAGATTCTTGACAGTCTCTTTTTTCATCTGATTCAGTCTTTCCAGCTTTAGAATTTTTCGAACATTGTTCCCTTGGTACAACAACTTCTTTAGCTACATCATCATCCTTGTTGAACTCAGGTGTTGAGTCCTTTTCAACTAGTTCAATTTCCTGATCAGAACCCAATAAGATTTTCTTTTCAGACAGGCTATTTTTATGACATTCTGATCTTTTCTCTGAAGAGTCTATGGATGTTTCTTCTTTTGAACTGTCAGATGTTCTTTCTTCAGAATCCGAATCTGCTTCATCGTCATCAATTTCTATCACCTGAGATGGCCCTGTAATGATTGAACTTCTCCACTGTTCTCTAATTCTCCAACTTCTCCTTGGAGCAGTGTGAGTAACTTTCTTTTCCGACTTCTTCTTCTTCTCAAATACAGATCCTTTGGGATTTATCTTCTCCTTCTTAGCTTTCTTTGTACAGACAACTTTTTCTTCTACAGCCTTTTCTGCTTCAAATACTTTTCTTTTCTTCTTTGATTCCTAACTTTCATAGATCACAAGAGTTTTATTTCTTGACTGCTCAAATGCCTCCTGTGATTTCTCCTTAGATATTTCTTCCATTCCCCTTTTTCCTTTTCCTTTAGATTTCTCCTCCATCTTTCTGCTGATGCTTATCGATCCTCTTATCTTCTTACCTTTATTGGCATGAGGGTTCTTTTTCCAATCTTCAAACAACCTTGGAGTAATTCTTTTGTTGTAGTTTAGAACTTCTCCTTCATCTTCCCCAATTGCATTTGCCAGCAATTTCTTTAAAATGATGCTAATGAATCTTCCATAGGGCATCTTAGGAGTGGGCTTTCCTGCTTCAGCTCTTGTCTTTGCATCATCTAACCATCTCTTTATCCATCCTAAGAGAACTGCTCCAAAGTTGATTTTCTTTCTTTGAGCAATAGCAGTCATAAGCCTCAATTGATCTTCATTGATAGTATCATATGCAGTGTCTTTGCACAAGATGCTCTTCCCAACAATGTCAGCCAGAAACTCGTACTGCTGAGGGAAGTCTTTCTTCTTTATTCCTTTTAGAGGAGACTTCTTCTCATAGCCCATCAGCTCCAGTCCAAGCTCGATATTAATCTTGTCAAGGGAAGTAATTCCTTCGCTTGGAATACCTAGACTAAGATTGATTTCAGAAACTCCTATTTGCACTGCGATTTCCTTAACCTTTGAGATGAGGGTGTTTCCTAGATAATCAGCGCTCAAATAGAATTCTTTCACAAGTGTAGAGAATATCCTGGTGCTGGTTTCCAAACACATGGTGAATCCAGCATTCTTGACCAGATGAAGAATATCTTTGAATTTCTACTATGTATCTCCGAATTTTTCAAAACAAACAAGATTTCCAGGAATGACTTGAAGAGATGCCATGAGATTAAACTGATTTGGGAATAGCACAGGGAGAGATACCAATATCGATTTCAGAAGAATTTTTGATTTCTAGGGTTTTGGTGAGTTTTGGGAGAATGGGTATTGACAACTGATGGGAAATGACCATTGTCAGTTTAAAAACAAGACTTATGCTAGTTCTTTCTTATTTTTGCAGAGTACACGTGTCAGATACTCATTTGTAGAACGTGTGTTTAACTTTTGCATTTTCCATAAATGAAGCACATCAAGTATTCTAACCCACTTGAGTTTGGAGGGCGTGTGGTTCACTTTCCTTGTTTAGAGTAAGCTTGAACAGTTCGTAGAGTTGGCTGCTAGACACTTAACCATCATCCTTTCGAAAGATGGTCTTGATAACTGATATGCTGGTAAAAAGGCTATAAAGAGGTTTATGGAAAAGATATTTGTAAGAAGTGCAAAAGTAGACTCGATATGCTCTACGATCAGGAAAATGATCATAGTGACTCTACGATTTGGGATGATAAGGCTTGCTTGGCTATCAGTCATAGAATTTAGAAATTATGATCGGAGAGATAAGTGCATTTGGTTCATCAATTACATTGTTTTAGGACTTTGTGACTGGAATAGCCAATGAAGAATACATTTTACTTTTAGCTTGCCTTCCGAAGAAACAGAGTTGATCGTAGTGATCATTCAATAAATAATTTTCCCAAGTTTTGTCTTCTGATGAGTTTTGTACTTCTGAGCTTGCTTTCTTACTCTACGACTTGGCTTTGCTACTTTACGATCTTGTCTGAAGTGCAAACGTAGAGTTATGATTTCACCTGTTCTATGATCTCTGTTAAGACTGAAGGCTTTAGATGAACTCAGAGATCGTTGTTTAGTCTGTTTGTCAGCTCAAGGACAGCCTTCTAAATGGATTTTGTAAGAATCGTTGTCATGACAGTAGAGGTCGCTCTTTGATTCTTAGACTGGGTTTGTCGTAGAGTGACTGACCGTGTTTACTCTACGATTTCGAAAGTTAGCTTTATGATGCGGAGACAACTCTACGATCTTTCGAGAGGACTCTTCAATTTGCCAAGACCTATCCTGCGATCGCCTGACAGACTCTATGATCCTCCTTTGCAAGATGAACTTTCTTCTGACTTGAAATATCTTTTTCCTTACCATGATATTAGTGACAACAGATTTGACAAGTTTCACTAAATCAATAGGTGAGTTCAAAGATTAATAGATGCCTCCCTCTTTGACCAGCTTCTTTCTCTTTTAGAGAATCCCAAGATTCAAGTCTTCTTCATGCATCAGTATTCAGATTTCATTCAATCTTTCATAGATTGACTTCCTTGAGATATCCTGCAAATTCGTTGAGTAGGGTATTCTACGAAATTCATCGTTGAGTCTCAGAACAATTTTCTCCACCTTCTTTATATCGAGGCTTTTCTCTTGAGGCTATAGCATTGATTCCTTCCTGTTGTTCTGCTAGGATTATCTCCATCCAGAATGATTTGTGAGGATGTATGTTATTAAAAGACTTCCGGTTTGGCCTTTTATAGACCTAACTTTTTCATAGAATATCAAGCAGATAAATCTTCAACCATTTCAGGCTTAGAGCTTCTTCTGATGCATTGAAGTGGGAGAGTCTAATGCCAATGGTTATGAGTGTGAACTTTTCTTGGGATGAACTTTTCCTCTTCTCACAAAATGAAGGATGATTTCTGAATCTTAGAGTAAGTCATCCGTGATTACTCTTTTTTGCCTTGATCTTTTCACCCTTCTCATTCATAGATGAATTTGAAGAAATTTGACGTAGAGAGTATTTGCTTTTTAAAACTGAGCATGTACACAGGGTGTGCATTGTATGAACTTCTTCATTGAATAAGCTGCTTTGAACATGAATGAGTTTCTTTAACTCTTCTTGAACTTTAATGATCTGCAGCATGAATCTTAGATCCGGTGATCATAGATACATATATGTCCATTCATCTGTGCTGAGTTGATTTTCAGGTCTCGGGCCTTGTATTTGTGATTTAGGAAATTAACTTTGATATTCATCACCAAAGACATTGCAGTGAGGTATACACCTCTAATTTGATCTACCTCCCAATTTCAGAGAAGTAGTTCCAGAAGACCATTGAAGACTCTTGAATTAGATCTCTCAAAAATCAGTCAAGCTAGAGATCATCCACTAGAAGAAATGAGAAATGCTGCTTGTGGATTTCATCTTTGATTACCATATAATGTAGCTTGACAGAACTCTTGATGCTGTTCTTAGATAAATGACGCACTTTCTTTAGCACCCATCTTCAGATAAGATCCTTAGAATATAAGTCCTTAAGCTTATCGGAAAGCTTAATGCTGAGCCCATCAAGTGAATAATTAGATTCGAGACTGATTTCAGCTGCTGACATTTGGCATACAGAAAATTATTTAACACTTTAAGCATAGATTTCTGTTGGGCTTGCTTCTACTATCAACTTTAGAAACGGTGAGAAGTAGATTTGTTAGTACTCGACTCAGTGATGCTTCCTTTGAGAAGAATAAGAACCGGTGTCCTTTGGCATCAAGATTTGAACTTCCCAGTTTGTTTTAGAGCAGAAACATAAGTTATCGTCTTCTTCGAGTGAGTCGGTTAATAATTCTTATCATCAGAGAAACATTTTGATTTCTTCATCTTGCAGCATCAGTTTTAATTTTGAAAGATTACTCGATAGCTTCTTAGCTGAGATCATTTGAAATAGTCTTAGAAAGGATTAATGGAAATGAGTTATACAGCATCTGAAAGAGTATCAACAATAAACATTCAATAGTACCTGAAAAAAAAACATCAATTTGTAAACTTGTTCATAAGGAATGGTTTATTTTGATTCTTAAACTCAAAAACAGAAATTTGCTTGTGCCATAGGATCTACTCAAAGCGAGAGCATTAAGTTTGTGAGAACCTGCTCTGATACCAATTGTTAGTTCTCAGAGGCACACAAGTGATCTAGAAGGGGGGAGGGGAGTTGGATAGATCTCTTATAAACTTTTTCTTTAACTTCAAAAGATTATTACCAATTAATTCATTTAATTGAGATTTGTTTACACAGCGGAATATTAGTTTGAAAACACCCCTTAAAGATTTGTAAAGCAGCTCCATTGAGTTAAGACTATATTGGAGAAAGCCACTTGTTAAGTAAACCAATTAACAATCATATGTATATATATATATATATATATATATATATATATATATATATATATATATATATATATATATATATATAAGACAGAATGTAAAACGCTGAATGTAAATGACACTAGAGAATTTTAAATGGTTCGGAGACTGAATAACTCCTACTCCACTCTTCTACTACAACGAGTAGGAAATCCACTAAGGATGGTTCATACAGAACCCTTCAAGCTCATTAGCCTGTAAACTCTGATTCACTAAGAACCCTTCAAACCCAGCAGGTTTGGCTAATTTAGTCACTTAGACAAGGACATTACTGCCCTCTTCAAGTCCAGCAGACTTGGCTCTTTTAGTCTCTAAAGACAAGGACAGTACTGCCCTCTTCAAGTCCAACAGACTTGGCCCCTGCTTGTTGATAGATGTTGGAGTTGCTACTGAGTTTGTACTTTAAGTCCCATTGTCCTTAAACACTCAGTGGCAGGGTGTGATCATTCCTAGAATAATATTGAGTTCGGCAATGATGCTTGACTTCTTTATATGATCAATATCTTCTTGTGATCACCCATTGTGCTGCTAGGCTTTTACACTTCAGCTCCTTTTGTACTTGATAACTTTTCGAGACGAACTCCTGAGATGACTGTGAAGTTCCTTCCTTTTGGTACTCAGTTGTTCCTTCTTATCATAGACAGTTTAAAGCTTCTCGAGATGGGCTTCTGAGATGACTGTGATGCTCCTTCCTTTTGGTACTCAGTTGCTACCATGTATGTATCAAGTTGGCGTTTAAGCTTCTCTCTACTATGTGCCTAGCAACTCTGAACACTTTTCTTGTAATAGAGTCATTTATCTCTATATCTCTCTCAATTTAGTGCTAGTGTTCTGATGGATCGTAGAGTCCTTCAGCATATTCATTTTCTGTTTCACTCTCCGATCAGTTGTTATCTACCACCATCTTACTTGTATTCTCTTCAACAACCACTTCTGTGAGTTATTTTAGCCTTTATATCTCTGTGCATATTTTACCGTTGAAAGAAGTCTCGTTGGTTTCATTTGGCTTTGTGCAGATCTTTAATATCTTCAATGTTGACTTTCTTGCTGCTTGTGTCAGTGCTTTTCCCTTTTCTGACATGTTCTGATATATTAACCTGTAGCTCAGCTTTCTCTGAATTTATAGTCGTTGCACTACTAGAGTTGTTCAGCAAGGATTATCATTTCCTTTGTTAATTAATCTTCTGATTCATCAATAAATACCTTCCTTGACTTTTAGAACCAACTGTTCTGATGCATTCAGAGATGTCCCATTGGTCTGACTTTATTCACCATTTTCCTGAGCAGTGGGTCCTGACTTAGTTGTTTAGGCACAAAGTATTCTGTGACTCTGACATGCATCTGAATTTTCAAGAGCACTTACACTTTCTTGAATCTGGGTGAGGAGTATTCTCTTTTCTCTCACACTATATTGTAGTTATGATTCTTTGCTGTTTATTGATATCGTAGAGTGATTGTCTGCTCATTTGGACTCTACGAATTCAGCTTCACTCGTTACTTGAAGTATGTCGGGTAAATGGTTGAGTTGGAGCGAACTTCTCTTTTACTCTGCGATCTTGCTTTTGGTGATCAGATCGTAGAGTTTGTCTGCAGTGCTTTGCTTTATGATTTCGTTCTACGATCTTGTCCCTTTGTTCAAATCGTAGAGTTTGTGAACTGCCGTGCTTCTTAGTGAAATCGTTGAGTTGTTGTCTTTGTTGGCACATTCTTTAATCCTAGTCAACGATTGTTCCATGTGTGGAGCACTTTTCTGTAATGTCTTTTCATCCTGTATTACTCCACGATATCTTTTATTTGTGCAAATCGTATAGTTCTCGTATGCTTGCTTGTAAGTTTACTCTACGATCTTGCTAGAACGTGTATATCGTAGAGTACATTTCTTCTCTGGTTCAGCGTTAGTTGCAGGCTTGCTTAGCTGTCTGTTCGACGATCGTAGAGTTCAGCTCTACGATTTGTACTTGATCAGTTCTTTAATTTTGCTTGTAAATGCAGTAGACCTCTTGCGCATCTGACTTTATTTGGATGATCGTAGAGTTATCTTGGTAAGGAGTCGTGTAGTTCACTTTACGATCTATACAGAATCGTTGAGTCTTCTTTGCAAGGAATCGTAGTGTCCGTTTTACGATCGTATAGACTGATCAGATCAAACATAAGATCAACCTAACAGATTTGATCTTTTCTAATTAAGTCCTTTCTTACATTGTTACATCATTATATTGAAAGGACTTTACAGACTTTGACATACATAAAATACAGCAATGATTCAATCTCATGCCACTCTACTTATATCATACATCTTTTATGCATAGTGACTCTTACTGAAAGATCAACCTAACATTTCTGATCTTTAAAATCTAAGTCCTTTATACACAAATATCTTTTAAAAGGACTTTACAACATTTGAATCGGATAACTTTCATTTTCTTTTATAAGACAAGATAGTTTTCAGCAAGATCATATTTGTGTCAAACAAGTGACTGGATTTACATTTATTTAGACATAGGTAAAATATCATACACACATGATCATGTAGACACCTAATTTGATTAACATATAATCATTTTGTCATTTAAGCACATAAGCACTTTCAGAGTATCTACGCACATAATCACTTAAGCACATTAACACATAAGCACTTTGTCAGATACACATTGCCAATCAACCATGTAAGCATATTAACCACAATCATTTTTGCACAACAATTATCATCATCAAATCAAAACAACCTTCGTGTGTGTGTGTGTGTGTGTGTGTGTGTGTGTGTGTGTGTGTGTGTGTGTATAACAATTTATATTTATATATCTATAAATATAAAAAGTATAGGATAAATGCAAATAATATAAATCAATACTTATCTCAAATACTTTTACCAATTTTTCTCTTCAAAAGAAGATAAAATCTTTAAGTGAAAGAGAAATTTGAAAGCTATTAGAGAGTATGTAAGCAAGGAGAGTAAGCTTTCTTTCTTTGTGAATTGACAAAAGAAAATGAAAGAGAGTCCTCCTATTTATAGGATTTAGAAACTTGGGGCAAAATAATCTTTTTGATAGTTTAATTAAAATCGACAGATGGGCACATATTGCTTTAGAATCAATGGTCAAGATTGTTTTATTTAATTTTCACACAGATTGGCTGAAGAAGAGTTGCGCCCGGATTGCCCAAGCAAAACAATTCAGCTCACAGTCAATTTGGATAACTCAGGCAGACTAATTAATTGAGGAGAGAGAAATTCATTTTAGTAATACAATCCTACGAATGAGAACACAATTTCAATCCTCCAGCACATGCATGTATACATTAAATGTATTAGGTAAGCATATCAATTTTCGGATCAAGCCTAGCAGATTTCAGATGGAATAAAAGATTTTTCGAATTGCTTTTTCAACTTCCAGCATAGGCATAGTAAATGATTATATACCTGCATTAAATTCAGGTGGACTAATTGAATGAGGAGAGATAATTCAATTTGTGAACTTCCAGCACAAGTATGAAAACTTCAATATTTTCAATGTACCTATTTAATGCACAATTTCAAAGTTTAATGCAACACCTTTTGGATGGACTAGGAAAATAATTCAAAATCCTTTTTCAATTTTCTAGTACATGCGTATATCATGCAATAAAAATAAAATATCAAGCATTTATTTTCTCGGATAAGGACACAATAAAAAAAAATATTTTCTGTTTTTGTTGAGCTTCTTAAAAATACTTTTTGGAAAATAATAATTTTAAAATTTAATAATAGGAGTTCTCCTTGCATTAAGAAATATTACTTTATGAATTAATGTTTATAACACTTGATATTAATTTATCTAGGTTAATAAAATATTAATTCAATGAGTTGAGAAAATATTTTTTGTCAAAATAAATAACATAATTAAAATAAATGTTAACCTATGGAGATGATTTTATTTCTAATTAATTTTATTTTCTTAATTTGTTATCATCAAAATAAATACAACAAAAGTTGGAGACCGATCAATCTCCCCATTTTTTATGATAACAATTATGTAAAAATATTTTAAATGCCCTCCTAAATTTAAGCAGGTATTTTGAAAATTTTTAATTTGAGAAATTCACATAGAAACATATATGATTTTATATAGGTAGAAAATAGTATGCAGTTTGTTGCCTAATATATTATTTTTCTTCTCCCTCTATGTCATCACAAAAAGTGATGGGGAGTAGAAATATTAAAAGAACCCTTTTAGAAGCTGCAGAAAGTTGGTTAGTAAAGCAATTTGTTCCTGCAAAAACAATTAGTAAATAGTAAAAAAGAATTCATTGGTAATATATATATATATATATATAGGGTCAGAAGAAAATTAGGGCGCGTGCATTTAAGTGTGATTAAGTAATTGTGGTAAGCCTGACATATGAACCTATGACCTTTAATTTAAGTAAAAAAAATATGCACATGTACAGGTTGAAGATATTCAATATATATATATATATATATTATATAAAACCTAAGTAAACATATGTATGCACGGATCTGAACAACCATAAAAGGTCTTCAATAGATCTAAACCCGTAAGTGCATGTATGTATACAATCTGTAGAATATGCATATGTAGCATATATAAAATATATAAGTATATAGTGATAGATCTATAAAGAACTTACTGTGTAAATTGGATGCAGAGATTTTTTTTTATAAAAAAAAACTTTTTGTAGATCGGGATCCCCAAAGAAATGGACTTATAAGTATATATGAAGATTGTAAGTATTAACGGATCTTAAATACAAATATAGAGAATATAGTATATGATTATATAAACATATATTTAGATAATAAAAACTTATGTAAATATAGAGATGAAAAAAAATGAACACACATAAGAATAGATCTTGGTTTAATGAACAACAAAACAAAATGAGCATATCAGATCCGGAACCAAACAAAGCTTTGAAAAATCAATCGGTAGATATAGATTTTTGATAGTGTAGAATCAATTTATCGGATTAAAATCATACACAACTTCATGAAAATCATGATAAGAAGTTTTGAAAATATAGAGTTTGAGAGGTTTTGTGGAGAGAGAAAGAGCATCAAATCGGAAGAGATAATGAAATAAATAAAATTTTATTTTATATTTGGTTTTTATATTAAGATTTACCTAAATGATCCAACGGCTCATATTAAATCTTTGAATTGATCAACGGTTGAGATATAATCTGACCTTTTAGTTAGACCGGTTGACCTTCTAACTTTTGATCCAAAGGATGAGATTTGTCTTTAACATATGATCAAACAGTGTGGAGCTTTAATCCGTGTGGTTGCTCATGATTGGCTCAAATTTGTATACACGAGTGATGTCCATATTTACCGTTAGATGAATTTGAATCAACAATCCAGATTAAATCTTTTTCACCTTGTTTGATTCAAAAACCTAGGAAGAAGCTTAATACTCCCATTATGCTCATGTCAAAATCCTTACTCATGCTTTTAGAAAAATCATTGCACATAGTAATGTTAGTAGAATTAAAAATGATGTTATCAACATAAATTTGAATAATAAGAATATCATCATTTTTTTATTTAGTGAACAAAGTAGTATCAACAACACCCCTTTTTAAAATCATTTTCAAGCAAAAATTTACTTAATCGTTCATACCATGCTCTTGGGGCCTATTTTAAACCATATAAAGTTTGATGCAATTTATAAACATATTCAGGATGATCAAAATCTTCAAAACCAAGAGGTTGTTTAATATAAACTTCCTCTTTAATAACACCATTTAAAAATGCAGATTTGACATCTATCTAAAACAGTTTAAAATCTTTATGGCATGCAAAAGTTAATATCATACGTATAGACTCAATCTTGCAACATGAGCATATGTTTCATCGTAATAAATACCTCTAATTCTAATTACTTTACCTTTTGTTGCTATCTTCAAAGGTTATCTTACCACAGTCTGTAGTTTGAAGTTATTGACTTTTGATTTATTTCCAGTCATATGTTTTGAACAACCGCTATCAAGATACCATTTACTTTTACTTGGGTTAGCAGGTAGATGTACCTGCACCTAATTTTCACGAATTGGTACCTTTTAATAAGAAGGGTCATTTGGGTAAGTTTTTCATTTTGTACAAGGAATATTTGTGTTTTCCTTTACAAATTGGGTACAGGATAATCAATCTTAGTAGATACAAGCATTTTATGAGTAGCAACAGGTCTATAAAATGCATGATTTACTCTATTTTTATATCCTAATTTTTTTTTACGATTATAAAATTCTTTCCTTGCCTTTTTAATAATGATCGGTGAAGTGTAAGTTCCTTTTGGAACTTAAATCATTTTTTTCCTTTATAATTTTCATTCCTAGCATTGCACATGTGTATGGAATGACCATTTCTGTTATAGTAAAACGAGATGTATGACTTTCTTTTTCTTTACTTTTAACATGATAAAGTCCTTTGTTTTTTGTTTTACTTGTTTCTCCAAAATACCCTAATCCTTCTTTGTTAAATCCATATTTTTTTTGACTAAGCATGACACAATGTTTTCTTTTCCATTTGTGAATTTAAGGACTGTAGTGTGTAAATCGTCACATTTTTCAGTTAAAATTTCAATTTGTTCTTTCAAAGAAGAATATTCACTTTGTTTTTCTACTTTCATTTTTAAAGATGAATTTTCAAGCTTAAGATTTTTAATATCTTCACTTAACCTTGATTTTGTAATTGAGTATCTTTATTGATTAAAGCAAATGTTGACTTTTCAACTTCAAGATTTTCATTAGAAATGATAAGCGTTGAATTTTTTATCTCAAGATCTTTGTTTATTTTTCTTAAATTTCCCCATTCTTCTTTTAGTAATAAATTTTTTGAAAATCATTTTTTAGTTTATCTTTTTCTTTTTAAAATTTTTATTAACTATAATTAAATTTGAATTTTCTATTTCAAGGTTTTTGTTACTTCTAATTAATTTTTTTAATGAAAATTTTAATTTAATAAAATTTTCTTTAATGATTTCATTATCTTCATATAAATAGTTATATGTTTCTTGTAGTTCATAATGTCTTTCACTTAAATTCTCTAAGGTGTGTGTAAATGAAGTACTAGGTAGTTTCAGAATTTACTTCAGATCTTGATAATGATGGATCATTGTTTGCCATTAGACATAGATTTACAATTTCATCATCATCACTTAGATCTCAGCCTTCCTCAGCGACTAGTACTTTGTTGTTGGCTAGTTTTGGATAGTCCTTTTTAAAATGTCCAGGTTGTTTGCATTCAAAACATAAGTTTGAATTTTCATTGGAGCTGACATTTTTGAAATTGTTGCTATTGTTTACTTTGAAATTTCCTCCTTGTGCTTTTGGTTTGAAGACCTGTTTGTCTTTGAAGTTGTTGAAGTTGTTGTTTGTCTCCAAAAAGCATTTTCCATATGTTCTGGCTTTACTTTGATCACTCTCCTGAGTTGTCTTGATAAGATAGCAATTTTGTTATTATCCAAACTCAAGAGTTCTTCATTTAACTCCTCATCATCACTTTCTTGATCTACAAGTAGAGCTTTGAAATCAATTTCTTTTTTTAGATATATATCCGATCCAATTTTTTCAACGAACATATCAACTTCATGAGCATGAAGGTTTTCAATAAGGCTATCTAGAGGATAGGTGGTTAGATCTTGCATTTCCTTGATGGTTGTGACCTTCATTTTCTAGATGGATGGAAGGGCTTTGAGAATTCTTCTATTTTTCTCATTTGTTGTATATGCCTTCTCAAGTTGTTCTAGTTCATCAATGATTTTGAAAAAACGAGTTTCCATATTAATGATTTTTTACACCTTTTTCTAGCTTGAAACTTTCATACTCTTGGAGTAGAGCATCTTTTCTGGTTTCTTTAATATAATTGGTTCCTTCATAGGTTACAATCAATTTTTCCCATATTTCTTTAGCATTTTTGTAATTGCTAACTCTTTTGTACTCTTTTTCAATAAGAGAACTAGTCAGCACCATTTCAGCTCTGGATGCTAAGTTTATAGCATCTTCATCCTCAGTAGTGAACTCATTAGCATCTTTCTTAATGATCTTTTCTTCTACGATTTCTGTAGGAATTTTTACACCTATTTCTATTGCAAGACAAACTTTGATTCAAAATGGTAAAATTTGTGCCATCTAATAGTGGGGGTCTGGACATGAATAATCTTTCTCCGCAACCGGTAGCATTTTTGTAGACCATAGATGGATCTACTATTTGTTATGCCTGTAATTACTCAACAAACAAGTTAAAGATCACTGCTTTAATTCCAATTGAAAGTTTGATAATAATCTAGAAGGGGGGTTGAATAGATTATTACCTATTAAAAATGATCTTAGGCTTTTTTGAATTTTTAATTAATTAATTAATAGTGAATAAATAAATATGCAAGACAGTAAAAATTCAATCAGATAATGCACAGAGATTTAGTTGGTTCACAACATACAGCTCGGGTTTGTTGCTACATCCAATCCTAAGCTCTTCTTCAGGACTTGAGATCCTATTACTATCAGTAATAAATTCTCATTCAATAGGCAAAGAGGCCTTTACAAAATTTTATAGATCAACTTTTAACTATACATACAACTACTTATCTTGGACAGTAGCTCCCCGCTTCTTCAAACGTAGTTTTACCTATTTTTGAGTCTAGCTCTGCATTACAATCTGGTCTAAAAACAAGAAAATCGTTCCTCACCTCAAATGTACACTAGAGACCCAACTACCCGTTGACTTCTCTAAAACTCTGATCTTGGTCAAATGATCACTCTCTTTTTCTCACAAAAATATAAAACCAATAAATCAACATTTTTTAATAAATAATTATTTTTGAAAGTTGCTTCTTACATAAGCAAATATATATTTAAGTCCAGATATAAAAAATTTAAATAACTTTTATAGTGAGTGGTCTGCTTCTGTATAAGCAGATATAATAATTATATTTGAGATATAAAAGTTTAAGTAACTTTTATATTATACAACAAGTATTTTATAAATAAATGAATTTATGTTCAAATACTTGTAATGACAGATATCAAGTATAATGAATGAAATAGTTAAATAATACTTGATATAACAAATAAAGCTGTTTTATTTGACTATAATCCTAAAACAGGATCCATGCGAAAAAATATTAATTCAGAGGTTTAGATTTGTTTTACCGATTATCCGAGCTTGAGGAGACGATAAAACTTCTAGAACAGCTTCGAATCTTCAACGCAATCCAATGGAACTGCGCCTCTACGTATCCACACGAACGCTCCGCGAATCGTCACACGATCTGCAACAAAAGGGAGCTGCGGTACTAGCCACCAAGATCTGGATTTTCTGAATATTTTTCTCTTTAGTCTCTTTCTAAAAGCTGCTAAGATTTAGGTTTTTTTCTTACGTGACTTTCTTTGCTGATATATCATATATATATAGCAGTTAAAAAGAATTAACCAAAACCTAAATAAAAAATCCGAATTTATATATATATTATATCTTAATTAAGTCTTACTTAATTAATATACATATATATACAAGTTATCTTATTAATTTAAATTCGTAATTTAAATACTATCAATCATATTGATATATTTAAATTCTTATAATTTAAATTAATTCCCTTTTAATTACGTTCTAAGTGTGTGACCCTATAGGTTATTATTACGTTGACAATAATTTTAAAATCATATTATAGAATTATAAACAGTGAGTGGCATCTAGTAATGCATCACTACTATCCAAGTAATAATAAGATCGGTGATTCGATGCAACCTTTTCGTGACCAATGTTTCAATGTAATTTAATCCTTTTAACCTTGACATCCTAGATTAAACTCGAGGCATGGAATGTGTCATACTCTTCATAATTTAATCTGAGTCTTCTTGATCAATGAGTAAACTATATGAAACAAATCACTATTTAATCATGACCATGCATTTCATAGTCATACTCAATCAAGAGGCATATGGATATCACCCCTAATATATAAGAGGGTTAAATTCCATCTAGATCACTCATATTGCTCACACAATTCATGATGTAACCATTAATTACCTTTATTGTCCACCCTATAAAAGGTGACCTTTGATGATATCAAAGTACATAAATTCTCGTGTAATAATATAGTGATTTCAGGTTGGAGGATCATTACATCATTGTCACTATGAGAATTTCTTATGACACTTTGCATAATACTCCACGTAAAATTCTCATGGTGGGTCTGCTAGTACATTGTTCTCTAACATGTACCTATGCATTGACTCAATATCTCATATATTTATGACCAATGAGATTTGGTCATCAGTTAATTCACATGCTAGTCTCAATGCATCATTGTTGTCCCATTAACAATGATACTAGACTAGGGACATTTAAGAGCAATGATACTAATCGTAATTATATAATCTCATGTTCAAGTCACATACTTGAAGCTATATAATTTGTATCACTATTATAAGAATTTTTATTATGCTAACATTTATATAACGTAGTAAATAAAATCATAATAAAATAATTCATTTATTCAATCAAATATAATATCAAAAATGTTAAGTAATTACATCAAATAATTGGCCACTAGAGCATGAACTCTCTCTCTCTCTCTCTCTCTCTCTATATATATATATATATATATATATATATATATATATATATATATATATTTGATTTATGATGTGATCACTCTAAATAAGGCCACTTAGGTTTTCAAAAATTGGGTGATTGATTTCCTCGTTTAGGAAAAATATCTTCACCTATCGGTAACTAAGTACTAACCAAACTTAAAGCTTCGCAACTATGATTTATATAAAAATTAATTTATATAATCACACTATATCAATAAAAGGCCATTTAGGTTTTCAAAAATTGGGTGAGTGATTCCCTCGTTTAGGAGAAATATCCTCACCAATCGATACCTAAGTACTGAATTTTTATTTGACATAAATATAAGAAATATAGATATATATAAATGTGTATAACATTTTATATTTGTATATCTATAAATATAAAAAGTATGAGATAAATGCAAATAATATAAATCAATACGTATCTCAAATATTTTGACCAATTTTTCTCTTCAAAAGAAGATAATAACTTTAAGTGAAAGAGAAATTTGAAAGCTATTAGAGAGTATGTAGGCAAGGAGAGTAATCTTTCTTTCTTTGTGAATTGGCAAAAGAAAATGAAAGAGAAGCCTTCTATTTATAGGATTTAGAAGCTTGGGGTAAAATAGTCTTTTCGTCAGTTTAATTAAAATAGATGGATGGGCACATATTTCTTTAGAATCAATGGTCAAGATTGCTCTATTTAATTTTCACACGGATTGGCTAAAGAAGAGTAGCGCCTAGACCGCCCAAGCAAAACAATTCAGCTCACAGTCAATTCGAATAACTCAGGCGGACCAATTAGGTGAGGAGAGATAAATTCATTTTGTTCATACTTATGTTATTAGTAGATAGTAATTGCTTATAGTGAACAACTAGCTTGTTGGTTTTTGTAGCCGATTGTGGTTTAAGTTGTGATATTATGAATTATTATTTTGGAGAACTTGTTTACTGAGTTGTGTGCTTCAGGTGCAAGAAAAGCATTCAATTTTTGTAATTCTAGTTCTGGGTGGAGGATTGTTATTCACGTGCAGCGCCACACTAGAATTTTAGGCTCCTCCTTCTATCTATCAGGTATATAAGTACATTAAGAAGAAGAAATACGTACATAAAAAATAGATAATATAATGGTCAACTTCTAGTTCTGATAATACTCCATATTATAGATGGAAGGTTGTGTTATGCCCGAGGGATTACCCTTTTTTCTTTTGTTTGGTTGTAAAGAATTCAATATATAACTTCTGGAAATATAAAAGGGGAGAAACAAGAAAGGATAACTAGACTCTTTTTGGGATCTTAATCCATAAAGTTCGATTTGCTTCAATTCCTACTCCGTTTTAATTTCTTGTCCCAATTTCCTTTCATCTCTTTTTGGTTATATTGTGCTGATGTTTGTGTGAAACTGAACTATTTACTCTCTTCATTCAAAAATTAGAGATATTTTATTTAAAAAAATTATATGAATTATTACTTTAACATTATAAAATGGTATGATATTCCTTATTTATCATTATTTTTTCACCTTCATTTGTAGAATAATACAACCATTATTAAATTATAATATAGTGTGTATCTCTAATATTGAAACAAATGGTATAAATTATAATTCATCTATTTTACAAAAAAAAATAATTATTTGTTATATATAAGAGTTTCATTTGTTATATATTTTTGTTCTACAAAATGAGTATTATGTTAATTGATTGTAATATAAATTGAAATAATATTTTCATTCTTATTATTACAATTTCATCATTATGCCACTATTATTAAAGCAACACTCACTAGTTTTAGGGATAAATATGAAAGTAGTAGAAAAAAAATTGAATGAGAATTTATTTATTTTTGTGCATGGAATGGGTGGAATATTGTTGATTTGCTGGTCTGAAGCGTTATAATGTCAGTGTTAAGCTTGTAAACACCAGTTGAGGCAGTGCAAATAACAAACATTAACATGTATGTAATTTAGAAGGGACTTCTCTCTTTGGGACGAAAGTGTGTTATTAGGAAATTGATATGTAAAAACACATGGGGAAGAATTTAAATTACAGCTGAAGGATGAAATTGGAGTAGCTAGGCTTAAGAATTAGAGTAGCTAGGGTTAAGGATTCCTTCTATCTATCAGGTATATATTTTTCTCCTAAATATTGATAAAAGGAAGATAAAGTGATTTGCACATGGGTATATTTTATGGGGGTTTTAATACATGACAAGGTTAATAAAATACATGTCATATATATATATATATATATATATATATATTTAAATTACACATCAACAGCCACATCAACAAAATTCTAACCATGGTTTGGACTCTAGTACATTTTTGGTATTCTGAGAGGATTTTTAGGAGTACAATATTTAATCTGTTAAGTAGATTACATGTTGGTTACATTGATAATAAGTATAAAGTTCATTGGTTTTTTTGGTCATTCAGTCTTTTACAAAAAAAAGTCCCATTGTCTATATTAATCTATACTTCGATTACGATTAGTGATCCATTGCAATATCTAATGGTTTAGGGAGGAACCTATCGCATAATTGTTTGTAAAGCATTACCGCACAATAGTTATGTGGTAAATGGCCCACATAAATATTTAGGAACATTGCAAATTTGAAAACAGATATAATATCCCAGTCTTGCAACGAATATAATGAAGTTTCTGTATAAGGCTTGGAAGCTATATATAGCTTAACAAATATTTTGCACAGTATGCATCAATGGGCTGTAATTTAAATTCTTCCCCATATTTTGCATAGTATGCATCCATGAAATATAATTAAGTCTACATAACCTCCGAATACCAAACACTCTTCTGAAAAGCATAAAGTACAATTCGGAATATTCGGGATATTACACTTCTCCTATTCAACAACGGAATCCTTTCCTTTCCATACTTCAAATTATTTATTTCGTGTGGGATTTCAACAGTGCATGAAAGGATTTAATTAAAGAATTCAAGAGCAATTTGGAATAGAAAAATAAATAGGGATTTTTATATTTAATTATTTGTACTGTAAATCCTATTAGGGTTTGAAAATTATGATTCTTATTAGGGTTAAGATGATTATGTAGCCTATAAATAGAGGGCTTGAGATACAATTGAATATACATCTTTTTACTAAAAAACTCTTTCTATTATTATATGGTGTTTTCATAGCTATGTGTGGTTAAAAAAGAAAATCTTGATTTAAGTGATTGAAGCCATCAAGATTAATACACTGTGAGGTCTAATTTATTTTAATCGTTCAATTTATATTTTGAGTATTGAATATTTTTCTGCGTTTAATTTTATGATTGATTTGTTTGATTGCTAGGGTGCACACTAGTTTATTATTCATTGAAATCTATTGCTAAATTAAATATCAAATCCGTAATTATTTGGTCACTTTAATTTGCGAAGCAACTAAGATTAATAATTATTTTGTAGATCAAAAGATTGTTATATCTTAAGTGAAATATTCATCTAAATTAAATGCAAACGCTTGGCTTGTGTAGTTTAGTTCAACGATCTCTCTAATTCTTAAAACTGCTACTAGGTTAAATCTTTAGCTCTTGTCTGAGGTTATTTTGTGACGACCCCAAATCCGGGTTCCTTTAACCCTAGAATTGGTACGTCACGATACATCATCTTCATACACGTTCTATAACTAATGCGGAATATATAAACATAAATTGTTTATTCTACAACATTTCCCAAGGTTTCTAACCTTAACTTACATATATACCTTTAGATTCATAAAAAGGTTTACAAAATTACTTACATCATATAACAATTTTGTTATAATGAATAACACTATAATCTTGTCTTTTGCGTCTGTCTCCGTCTCTCCTCGGACATTTGTATTATTCTGAAATTTGTTATCATGATATAGCAAGAGTGAGCAACGACTTTGCTAAGCAAGTTTAAATACAATAACGATATATCATGATTGAAAGAAAGAATAAGCTTTTGGATTTTCAACAATATAATAATTGTGAAAGAGTACGAATCATAATTTCAGTAATTGAATGACTGAATCAATTAATGTTGAATGTCAATAATGACCATGAACAATTTTAACTGAACCTTATGGTAATGAAGGTGATCAGCCTTTCATACCTGATGAACACGTGCAACAAGCACTATGTGCAAATCAACAATTTAAAGATGTGGAATAATTATACAAAATTAAACCATAGCATGCTTGAAACGTAATAACTTGAATTTGAGTTAGGGACTTGAACAATAAAATAATGTATCCTGCTCGAATATAAATTGAGTAGGGTTTAGGAAACTTGCCTGTCTGCTCAGCTACAATAAATGTCTAGCTTTAACTAACTGACTTTGAAAGACCTAACATTAATAAAGTTGGTCTAATAATTAGTACGGCGTATTTGTACAACTATACGCTCACTAAGTAACTTATCTACCACACATAAGTATTAACACATAATTTACATCAGTCAAAACGATATTATTAACCTTATAAACTCTCAATCAAATTAGGTTAATAATTTAATAATTTAGAAAATAATTTTCTCAAGTGTTAAACACTTATTAAACTATTAAACAATTTATTATAATTGTTTAAACAAAAGAGTTAAAAGACATTTTCTTTATTTCATTTAATTACTATTTAATATTAATTAAATAGTAAGTAATTAACTACTTTTAGTTATTATTTAATAGTAAATAATAACTTACTAGATTTATTTATTATTTAAAGTTAATCAAATAATAAATAATTATATTATATTAAAAATAATCAAATATCTTTAGTTATTATTTAATAATAAATAATAACTAATTAACTAGATTCATTTATTAGTTAAAGTTAATTAAATAATAAATAATAAAATTATATAGTAAATACTCAAATATCATTAGTTATTATTTAATAATAAATAATAACTAACTAAATTTATTTATTATTTAAAGTTAATCAAATAATAAATAATTAAATAATCAATCTTAGTTGTCTTTAATTATTATTTAATAGTAATTAAATAATAATTAATTAATTTATCATCCTTGTTTATTATTTAATATTAATTAAATAATAATTAGTTTAATCATAAATTCAGAAGATATAATATTAACTAGATTAATATTTACAACATTTAAATATTAATCCTAAATTCTTATTATATTTAAAAAAAATATAATATTAAACTAACTAGATTAATATTTACAACATTTAAATATTAATCCTAAATACTTATTATATTTAAAAAATATATATAATATTAAACTAACTAGATTAATATTTACAACATTTAAATATTAATCCTAAATACTTATTATATTTAAAAAAAAAAATATTAAACTAACTAGATTAATATTTACAACATTTAAATATTAATCTTAAATACTTATTATATTTAAAAAAAAATATAATATTAAACTAACTAGATTAATATTTACAACGTTTAAATATTAATCCTAAATACTTATTATATTTGAAAAAAATATAATATTAAACTAACTAGATTAATATTTACAACATTTAAATATTAATCCTAAATACTTATTATATTTAAAAAATATAATATTCAATACGTAAATATCATTTTTGTATTATTAATATTTTTGTTATAATTTTAAATTAATTTTTAAAACATTTAAATTAATTTAAATTATCCAGAATGGCAAAATCGTAAATAAACTGAAAAATCGGACCGATGGCAATTTCGTAATTAAACAGAAAATCGGACGGAGGGGCAGTATCGTAATTTCCGGCAAAAAATCTGTTACCGCGCATTGCGCGCACCGACAAAGTTTGGTCCCAAACGGTGCCGTTTTATGGGCACCGAGCTGGCTTCCGCGCATAGCGCGCGGAAGAAATTTCTTACACGCCAAAACGACGTCGTTTTTCGGTCCGCGGCCGACAGTGAACAGGGTCGCGCGCATTGCGCGGCACCCCCTTTTTCTTTCCCCTTAGCAGATTGTGAATAGTAGTTTTAATACACTACTTTAATAAAAATTATACCTTCAAGTAAGCTTTAAAAATCCGAAAAAATTACCAATCACTTAATATCAATTTATAACATGAAAATTTAATTTTTCATGATTTAATATTAAAAAAATTTACATCACATAAACTACCACAAATCAAAACTTTTTGTGTATAACTCTATTTTGAGTGATTCAAACTTTGTTTTTCTCATGATTTAATGTTCTATAATATTATAACATTAAATCTAAGTTTTATAAAAATATTTTTGGACATAAATTCCAAAACTTATTTACACACTATTAAATACATATTTTTGCATATAAAATATACCAAAATACAAACCAAGCATATTAAATTCAAGCATGGCATAAATATTACCACTACATATTATTAACTATATTAACATGTTTATACTAACATGATAATTTATTTAATTTAAAAACAAACTACATTTAAAATAATTATTACCTCATTTTAATGGCTATCTTCATTTTTCTTCCAAAATGGGTTGTGAATGTCATGAACTAACTTATGCTTTCTTCTTCTTCCTTGAAGCTCCACCCAAAATCTCTCTCAAATATTTATCCTCTCAATATTTTGCTCTCAAGACTTAGAAGATGAAAGATAGAAAATGAATAACAAAACTCCTAAATTGTAAGTATACTTACAATTTGGATAGATATAAATTATATATCTATTAAAATTTACCATCATGAGAGTGGTTGGAGACTTGTGCAAGAATTTTAGCTAAGGACAAAGTGGGTGAAAAGAAGAATGGTGCTCATGTCCTTTGAAAATAAAACAAGCAATCCTTTTAATTAATTAAAAGAAAAATAAAAATCAATTAACAATCAATTTCATCCTCTCTCTCCTCTCCTTGCAGGCAATGCACAAATATTTGTCCCAAAATGTTAGTCACATGCCACTTTTTAATAAATAATAGTTTAATTAAGTATTTTTCAAGTGGGCCAATCATTGAGCTTTAATTTAAAATACCAATTGGGCTCTAATTAACTTGTTTGGGCTACTAAATTGTCAAGTCCATTTAATTTATCATTGGGCTATTTAATTATATCCCAAATGATTAATTATTAATTTTGTTACACATTAATTATCCAATCCATAATTAAATAATAATTGAATTGATTAATTAATTAAATACTCTAACCCATTAATATTAAATTACTAAATGGACTAATAATATTATTAATAATATTTTATATTATTTACATTAATTAATTATCATATTAATTAATTTATAAAAATTTAATTCACTCATTATATTCAATTTAATTGAATATTTAATTAATGACAACTTGTCAATTATTTTGATATTAAAACTTTAGAGTGTGTTTGCTAATAATAATATATATAATCTATATATATTATTTATACACATTACCTTACCTCGAAAACAATTTCACAATAAATTATGAAATTAAAATAAATACAATATATAATTTAATATATATTATTTAGGCCATAAATTAAATTATTTAATATATTTACATTAAATAATTCATTTCTCATCAATTATGGAAATAATTCCATTTACCCGAAAATACATTGAATTAATAATATATTTACTTAATTTCTTATTTAAATAATTTATTTAATTATTTAATTAATATTACACAAATAATTGTATAATTAAATTTCTCACTTTCATAAATCATTTACAATGATTTAATTATAGAATATATTCATTTAATATATTCAATTACTATTTAAAATTACTTAATTAATTTAAACCCTTTATATATATGTACATATATAAGAAATTAAATATTGTACAATATATATAATTACTAATCTCCTTTAATTAATTCAACTACTTTATATAATTATAATTATATAATTTACATAATTATTCCTCACAAATAATTTATCAACAATTTGCATAATTGTTGCTTAATGAATAAATTAATTCCACAATAAACCTTTTAATTCAATTCGGATTAATTTAATATTAATCTATCTATTTATCACAATTTAATTAATCATTAAATTATGTTACAAAATAAGCACGCATATATATTTATATATTCATATAAATACGTATTTAATTTACACGCAACCACGTCGCATAATTACATAACTCCACTAATTAATTCTCTTAATTTAATTAGACTTGTTGTTAGTCAAGTTTATTGAATTATCACTTTACTTGCTAACTTATCAAAAATTTTGATATCACCATATCTAAGTTAGTCCGTTAAATTTAATTTGGACCTCTATTTATCTATCACTACTAGGTTATCAAACTCCAACCTTTATTAAATATTAAATATTTTATTTCTAATTCATTTAAATATCCGGGATATTACATTCACCCCTTCTTCTAAAAATTTCGTCCCCGAAATTATCTCATACACATTTCTATCAATTTTCATCTCTGAGTATAACTCTTTACTCATCAAATTCTATGACCACCCTTTTCTAGGAAGTTCGTACTTCTAAACTCATAATTCCAGAACAATGGAATATCTTGCAGAAGAATAAACTGAAAATCAATATCTTACAGAAGAATAAATTGAAAATCAAAATATTCATTAAAACTTTCATAATATGCTGAGGGGTCATCAAGACTGTGAACATGGAATTAACTGAATTCCGAATAAATAGTATTTATCCCTGTAAATACTTATAAACAGAGTGTTTATCAATCACAAAGACTGAAAACATTCCATAGGTGTACGTTAGGTGATCAGCCTATCGTACTTCTGCGTTGTGCACAACGACTTCTCACGGGGTCGAACTCTTTGGATTTACCAACCCATATCAGCATGCCACCACTGTTGGGCGCCCCCTCGCGGGTTCTTTATTCATGGCTCTGACATATCCCCCATTACGGGGTTGTTCACCTCAGACTTACTACAAAATTCCGCTCCAGCATAAGTTGGATTGGAAAATAAAACTTGAGACATTTCTGACCAAAAGTGTCCAGTCAAAATAAATGACATAGACTCACATCATTGAACTGTTTGTATATTACGATTCAAAAAAAAAATCATTTCAGATTAGTTAAAGTACTAAAATTCATTTATAGGACTTCATGATACCGCACCGTTGCAACAGTGCGTTGAGGATTCCGTCTTTTTCATCTCTGCACCATGGCTTTAATGGCGTGTGATGATTTTATAAATACATTTTGATATTTTCAAATCAATTTGTCTTGCCGAAACAATTAGCATAGACTCTTCTTTAAACGTTTCAAAATACTAAAAATCATTTTGACTTTGTCATATTACATCATACCATAGTGGGCTTAAAAATACATCCAACACTAGGTTACTCTGCATTGATGACTCCATCGGTTATCATCTCTGCACTAAATGCATTAATGATTTCAAAAATACATTTGTCTTTTCAAAAGCACAAAAGTGCGAATTTGGCACGATTTTTAAGAATTTCAAAGTCTAGCATAGATAGAAGATTTGGAATATCCTAAAACCTCAAAACACCTCAAATTTTTCCTCCACATTCTTTTCCAGCTTAATAACTATATCTATTATAGCCTTAACCTGACTACTTAACTCTATCCATACTTACTGTTCATCAAACTTACCACGTATTTGGGCTCAGCAACTTACCACAATCATATGGTTTGAGGAACTTGTCCTAGTCAGGCCAAAGTCGCCCATTCGCTGAGGGGCTCCACCACATGACTATGAGTCACGAACTTACTATGCGTGTCAGTTCTCAGAACACGAACTTATCTTAACATCCTCTACCTATCCGTTATACACATGAGAAAAGAATCACCTTCTCAACATACATATAGTGAATAGCGCGGCACCAAGTTTCAGTTGATTATCATTATAGGAAGTCAAGTGGTCGTCAAACCAAACACAATCTCCTGCCCATACAAGAAATTGGTCAACTCAGCCACTAATCAATATAGGAAGTTAAGCGGTCGTTAAACCAAGAACAAATCCCCTGCCCATACAAAGGACTGTTCAACTCAACCACTGTATCAATATAGAAAGCTAAGCGGTTCTAAAACCAAGCACTAATTCCCCGCCCATACAAGGAATTGTACAACTCAGCCACTAATATGAGTCCTCAATTAAAAACCTACAACCTCTAACTTCTCTTAACTTGATATGAATTTTGTCAATTCATACCTTATCACACTCAACACTTCAAGAGTCCACTTGTTACTATTTCAGTATCTTCATTGTTATAGCACCATGCTATCAACATAACCTCTTAATCATTTAACAGACCATTTGTCATTCCATGATTTTACTATGATCATCGCGATCTTATAACACAATTGATTTCACTGTACTATTTCTCCTTTATTCTAGGATCGTTTAATTCTATCATCTTATCATTCATCTCTGATCATTTTACTGTACGATCCTTCTCTTTTTAAATTCTTGAATCAAGTGTTCCCTGATTCTTATTCCATTTATTTGGATTACACTCATTGAAGATCCTTCTTTGAATCTTTTCATATATCTATGTATCTATATAAATTTATTTCCTCATTTATGAACTGTATATGTTCATTTCTAAACTCTATCTGAGTTTATCCTTTCACTGTCTTCATTATCTTTCCATGATTATAGCCTAAGGTACTGCTACCTAAGAACTATAACCTATCAGCTCTGATACCAACTTGTGACGACCCCAAATCCGGGTTCCTTTAACCCTAGAATTGGTACGTCACGATACATCATCTTCATACACGTTCTATAACTAATGCGGAATATATAAACATAAATTGTTTATTCTACAACATTTCCCAAGGTTTCTAACTTTAACTTACATATATACCTTTAGATTCATAAAAAGGTTTACAAAATTACTTACATCATATAACAATTTTGTTATAATGAATAACACTATAATCTTGTCTTTTGCGTCTGTCTCCGTCTCTCCTCGGACATTTGTATTATTCTGAAATTTGTTATCATGATATAGCAAGAGTGAGCAACGACTTTGCTCAGCAAGTTTAAATACAATAACGATATATCATGATTGAAAGAAAGAATAAGCTTTTGGATTTTCAACAATATAATAATTGTGAAAGAGTACGAATCATAATTTCAGTAATTGAATGACTGAATCAATTAATGTTGAATGTCAATAATGACCATGAACAATTTTAACTGAACCTTATGGTAATGAAGGTGATCAGCCTTTCATACCTGATGAACACGTGCAACAAGCACTATGTGCAAATCAACAATTTAAAGATGTGGAATAATTATACAGAATTAAACCATAGCATGCTTGAAACGTAATAACTTGAATTTGAGTTAGGGACTTGAACAATAAAATAATGTATCCTGCTCGAATATAAATTGAGTAGGGTTTAGGAAACTTGCCTGTCTGCTCAGCTACAATAAATGTCTAGCTTTAACTAACTGACTTTGAAAGACCTAACATTAATAAAGTTGGTCTAATAATTAGTACGGCGTATTTGTACAACTATACGCTCACTAAGTAACTTATCTACCACACATAAGTATTAACACATAATTTACATCAGTCAAAACGATATTATTAACCTTATAAACTCTCAATCAAATTAGGTTAATAATTTAATAATTTAGAAAATAATTTTCTCAAGTGTTAAACACTTATTAAACTATTAAACAATTTATTATAATTGTTTAAACAAAAGAGTTAAAAGACATTTTCTTTATTTCATTTAATTACTATTTAATATTAATTAAATAGTAAGTAATTAACTACTTTTAGTTATTATTTAATAGTAAATAATAACTTACTAGATTTATTTATTATTTAAAGTTAATCAAATAATAAATAATTATATTATATTAAAAATAATCAAATATCTTTAGTTATTATTTAATAATAAATAATAACTAATTAACTAGATTCATTTATTAGTTAAAGTTAATTAAATAATAAATAATAAAATTATATAGTAAATACTCAAATATCATTAGTTATTATTTAATAATAAATAATAACTAACTAAATTTATTTATTATTTAAAGTTAATCAAATAATAAATAATTAAATAATCAATCTTAGTTGTCTTTAATTATTATTTAATAGTAATTAAATAATAATTAATTAATTTATCATCCTTGTTTATTATTTAATATTAATTAAATAATAATTAGTTTAATCATAAATTCAGAAGATATAATATTAACTAGATTAATATTTACAACATTTAAATATTAATCCTAAATTCTTATTATATTTAAAAAAAATATAATATTAAACTAACTAGATTAATATTTACAACATTTAAATATTAATCCTAAATACTTATTATATTTAAAAAAAATATATAATATTAAACTAACTAGATTAATATTTACAACATTTAAATATTAATCCTAAATACTTATTATATTTAAAAAAAAAATAATATTAAACTAACTAGATTAATATTTACAACATTTAAATATTAATCCTAAATACTTATTATATTTAAAAAAAAATATAATATTAAACTAACTAGATTAATATTTACAACGTTTAAATATTAATCCTAAATACTTATTATATTTGAAAAAAATATAATATTAAACTAACTAGATTAATATTTACAACATTTAAATATTAATCTTAAATACTTATTATATTTAAAAAATATAATATTCAATACGTAAATATCATTTTTGTATTATTAATATTTTTGTTATAATTTTAAATTAATTTTTAAAACATTTAAATTAATTTAAATTATCCAGAATGGCAAAATCGTAAATAAACTGAAAAATCGGACCGATGGCAATTTCGTAATTAAACAGAAAATCGGACGGAGGGGCAGTATCGTAATTTCCGGCAAAAAATCTGTTACCGCGCATTGCGCGCACCGACAAAGTTTGGTCCCAAACGGTGCCATTTTATGGGCACCGAGCTGGCTTCCGCGCATAGCGCGCGGAAGAAATTTCTTACACGCCAAAACGACGTCGTTTTTTGGTCCGCGGCCGACAGTGAACAGGGTCGCGCGCATTGCGCGGCACCCCCTTTTTCTTTCCCCTTAGCAGATTGTGAATAGTAGTTTTAATACACTACTTTAATAAAAATTATACCTTCAAGTAAGCTTTAAAAATCCGAAAAAATTACCAATCACTTAATATCAATTTATAACATGAAAATTTAATTTTTCATGATTTAATATTAAAAATTTTTACATCAAATAAACTACCACAAATCAAAACTTTTTGTGTATAACTCCATTTTGAGTGATTCAAACTTTGTTTTTCTCATGATTTAATGTTCTATAATATTATAACATTAAATCTAAGTTTTATAAAAATATTTTTGGACATAAATTCCAAAACTTATTTACACACTATTAAATACATATTTTTGCATATAAAATATACCAAAATACAAACCAAGCATATTAAATTCAAGCATGGCATAAATATTACCACTACACATTATTAACTATATTAACATGTTTATACTAACATGATAATTTATTTAATTTAAAAACAAACTATATTTAAAATAATCATTACCTCATTTTAATGGCTATCTTCATTTTTCTTCCAAAATGGGTTGTGAATGTCATGAACTAACTTATGCTTTCTTCTTCTTCCTTGAAGCTCCACCCAAAATCTCTCTCAAATATTTATCCTCTCAATATTTTGCTCTCAAGACTTAGAAGATGAAAGATAGAAAATGAATAACAAAACTCCTAAATTGTAAGTATACTTACAATTTGGATAGATATAAATTATATATCTATTAAAATTTACCATCATGAGAGTGGTTGGAGACTTGTGCAAGAATTTTAGCTAAGGACAAAGTGGGTGAAAAGAAGAATGGTGCTCATGTCCTTTGAAAATAAAACAAGCAATCCTTTTAATTAATTAAAAGAAAAATAAAAATCAATTAACAATCAATTTCATCCTCTCTCTCCTCTCCTTGCCGGCAATGCACAAATATTTGTCCCAAAATGTTAGTCACATGCCACTTTTTAATAAATAATAGTTTAATTAAGTATTTTTCAAGTGGGCCAATCATTGGGCTTTAATTTAAAATACCAATTGGGCTCTAATTAACTTGTTTGGGCTACTAAATTGTCAAGTCCATTTAATTTATTATTGGGCTATTTAATTATATCCCAAATGATTAATTATTAATTTTGTTACACATTAATTATCCAATCCATAATTAAATAATAATTGAATTGATTAATTAATTAAATACTCTAACCCATTAATATTAAATTACTAAATGGACTAATAATATTATTAATAATATTTTATATTATTTACATTAATTAATTATCATATTAATTAATTTATAAAAATTTAATTCACTCATTATATTCAATTTAATTGAATATTTAATTAATGACAACTTGTCAATTATTTTGATATTAAAACTTTAGAGTGTGTTTGCTAATAATAATATATATAATCTATATATATTATTTATACACATTACCTTACCTCGAAAATAATTTCACAATAAATTATGAAATTAAAATAAATACAATATATAATTTAATATATATTATTTAGGCCATAAATTAAATTATTTAATATATTTACATTAAATAATTCATTTCTCATCAATTATGGAAATAATTTCATTTACCCGAAAATACATTGAATTAATAATATATTTACTTAATTTCTTATTTAAATAATTTATTTAATTATTTAATTAATATTACACAAATAATTGTATAATTAAATTTCTCACTTTCATAAATCATTTACAATGATTTAATTATAGAATATATTCATTTAATATATTCAATTACTATTTAAAATTACTTAATTAATTTAAACCCTTTATATATATGTACATATATAAGAAATTAAATATTGTACAATATATATAATTACTAATCTCCTTTAATTAATTCAACTACTTTATATAATTATAATTATATAATTTACATAATTATTCCTCACAAATAATTTATCAACAATTTGCATAATTGTTGATTAATGAATAAATTAATTCCACAATAAACCTTTTAATTCAATTCGGATTAATTTAATATTAATCTTTCTATTTATCACAATTTAATTAATCATTAAATTATGTTACAAAATATGCACGCATATATATTTATATATTCATATAAATACGTATTTAATTTACACGCAACCACGTCGCATAATTACATAACTCCACTAATTAATTTTCTTAATTTAATTAGACTTGTTGTTAGTCAAGTTTATTGAATTATCACTTTACTTGCTAACTTATCAAAAATTTTGATATCACCATATCTAAGTTAGTCCGTTAAATTTAATTTGGACCTCTATTTATCTATCACTACTAGGTTATCAAACTCCAACATTTATTAAATATTAAATATTTTATTTCTAATTCATTTAAATATCCGGGATATTACATATTTAATAGTAAAGGTTATTTAGATCGTTTGTTTTTACTTAAGTAAAATTAAGGAGAGATAGAAAAATTATTCGAATGGGAGTAATTATTCCACGTTGAATATTTAAAATATGAATTGAGTTATTCTTGCGTTAATGATCAGTTGTAAATTCTTGACGGTGGATGTTAACTTAAACCAAGGTTTTTTTTCTTATTTATTTCATTAAATTATTTGCATATTTGTTTTAGTTAATTTTATTTAAATTATTTTTTTTAATTTAAAACCCCCAAATTTTGGTTTACAAAAATTTAAAATTAAATTAATCATTCTTTGTGGGATCGACTCTTACTTACACTACTAAATTAATATTTTTCTAAAGTAATATTTTATTTTTGGGTGCTTGCGACAGCACACCAAATTTTGGCGCCTCTGTCGGGGACTGATTTTATTTATTTTTGTGATTTTGTAAATTTTATTTTAATTTAGTAATTTATTTTTAGTTTTTTTTTCTTTCTGGTTTTCATATTTTATTTGAATTGTGCAGGTTAAGGATGGAAATCATGGCTAGAAATCGAACTTTGAAAGAGCTTGCAGCCCCTGATTTGAACCATCAACCTTTAAGCATAACTTTTCCTAATTTAGATGCTAACACTTCCTTTGAATTAAAATCAGGTCTAATACATTTATTGCCCAATTTTCATGGCCTTGCAGGTGAAGATCCTGACAAACATTTAAAGGAATTTCATATGGTGTGCACAAGTCTGAAACCTTCTGGGGTGACTGAAGAGCAAATTAATTTAAGAGCTTTTCCATTCTCATTAAAAGATTTGGCTAATGATTGGCTCTACTATCTAACCTCCAGAAGCATCACCACATGGGAAGAGATAAAAAAATTATTCTTGGAGAAATATTTTCCAGCTTCAAGGGCAGCCAACATCAAAAAAGACATTTGTGGTGTGAGACAGAACCATGGAGAATCCCTATATAAGTATTGGAAACGTTTCAGGAAATTATGTGCAAGTTGTTGTTAGAGTTTATGCCCTAGAGGCTAATTATTTGATGTAATTGCTTAACATTTTTGATATTATATTTGATTGAATAAATGGATTATTTTATTATGATTTCATTTACTGCGTTAAATAAATGTTAACGTAATAAAAGCCCTTAGAATAATGATACGAATTATATAGCTTTAAGTATGTGACTTGAACATGAGATTATATAATTATAATTAGTATCATTACTCTTAAATGTCCCTAATCGAGTATCATTGTTAATGGGACAACAATGATGCATTGAGACTAGTATGTGGATTGACTGATGGCCAAATCTCATTGGTTATAAATATATGAGATATTTGAGTCAATGCATAGGTACATGTTAGAGAACAATGTACTGGACTGACCCACCATAAGAATTCTACATGGAGCATTATGCAAAGTGTCATAAGAAATTCTTATAGTGACAATGATGTAATGATCCTCCGACCTGAAGTCACTATATTATTACACGAGAATTTATGTACTTTGATATCATCAAATGTCACCTTTAATAGGGTGGACAATAAAGGTGATCATTGGGTACATCATGAATCGTGTGAGGAATATGAGTGATCTAGATGGAATTTAACCCTCCTATATATTAGGAGTGATATCCATAGGCCTCTTGATTGAGTAGGACTATGAAATGCATGGCCATGCTCAAATATTGATTTGTTTCATATAGTCTACTCATTGATCAAGAAAACTCAGATTAAATTATGAAGAGTATGACACATTCCATGCCTCGAGTTTAATCTAGGATATAAGGTTAAAAGGATTAAATTACATTGAAACATTGGTCACGAAAAGGTTGTATCGAATCACCGATCTTATTATTATTTGGGTAGCAGTGATGCATTGCTAGATGCCGCTCACTGTTTATAATTTTATAATATGATTTTAAAATTATTGCCAACATAATAATAACCTATAGGGTCACACACTTAGAACGTAATTAAAAGGGAATTAATTTAAATTGTAAGTATTTTAAATATGTCAATATGATTGATAGTATTTAGAAATTACGAATTTAAATTAATAGGATAATTTGTATATATGTATATTAATTAAGTAAAACTTAATTAAAATATAATATATATAAATTCGGATTTTATTTTTCTATTTATTTTAGGTTTTAGTTAATTCCTATTAACTACTATATATATGATATATCAGTAGTCTAAAAGTCACGTAAGGAAAAACTAAAACCCTAGCCGCTTTCAGAAAGAGGCTAGAGAGAAAAATAGGTTAGAAATCCTGATCTTGGTGGCTAGTACCGCAGATCCCTTTCGCTGCAGATCGTGTGACGGTTCGCGGATCGTTCGTGTGGATACCGTAGAGACGTAGTCGCTGGATTGCGTTGAAGATTCGAAGCCGTTCCAGAATTCCATCGTCTTCTCAACATCTCAGATAATCGGTAAAATAATCTAAACCTCTGATTAATCTGTTTTCGCATGGATCCTGTCTTAGGGTTTCAAAAAAATTTTAAATTCCGCTGCTTTCACTGTGTCGAAACCCTAACAGTGGTATCAGAGCTACTTGCGAAACGATTAATTCAGATTACGTGATTTAATTGTACTCGATATATATGATATATGATGATGCATGTTTACCGATCTGAGTTTAAATATATGATATTTTACATGTATGCGTATTCTGGAAATCTGAAATATATGCATGTATATGGTTTCTGTTAATCGTATTTTATAAGGTGGAAGAACAATACAACTTCTGTTCTAATTGGATTAGAAGTATGAAGATTCGGTTTAATATGATTAAACGAAACTGGACATATATGATATGTTCTAGGTGTATTGTTCTGGGTATATTGTTTAATATGGCATATTGTATATGATTCTGGAATTGTTTCAGAAATTCATATACAATTTGCATGGCAGATTATATATGATTTTGGAATTGTTTCGCGCACGATGGTCGTGACCCCAAATATTATTTATAATTTTCTTTAAATGATATAAATTGTGTTATGTGCTTATTGTGATATGCATGGTGCACAGTTATGGCCCTTTTGACCCATAGGATTAGTGGTTTTTGGTTTTTTAAAATACGGCTTGCATGTCGTGCCTTTCTATATTCTGATGTAATATTCTCTTCTCATCTAAATCCCCTCGAATGTAACTCGAGGTTTCTTTATAACATGTAATGTACAAGTGTAATCAAGAAGACAAGATGACGATGGAGAGGAGACACACGTGAACGAGGAAGGTCCAACGAAGCTACTATTTTGAAGACCTTTTACCACCATAGACTGACCTTCAATCTTTTCATTAGCTTGAAAGGATTGACATAGGGTTGGGCCATAACTGTGACACGTTTAATTTTTGCACTTTATTTATGCTTGTATACGATATACTATGATAAATAACGTGCATGCTTAATAAGATTAAAATTGGTGAGATCTAAATTAATTAATAAAATCCCTCATAAAATTATTAAGTCTAAATCAGATGCCTTCCAATGAATGACACTCATCAAGACCTTGATCAATGAATGTAGGTTTGCCAAAGCAAAGTACCCCATTTATCTTGGTAAGATGCGATAGGATAATTGTGATATCCAAAATGTTAAAAGCATTGGGCCCGACTTAACTAAGTTATCTCAATAGGATTGTGGACTTAGAGGCATAGAGTTTGGCATGTACCATTAGATGGACTAGAACAAATGTTGTTCACCAAACTATCTAAGAGTTATATATGATATAATTGACAAATGGTTGTCTACCTAAATAATTATGTTTTAAGAGATTAGCCAAAGCTAACTTAAGGCGTAATAAAATATGGATCTTAGCTCACTAGAAAGATTTAATAAAAAATGCTTTCCGAATTAATGGTGAGGGCTATTAATTTGATTAAAATAGTGGGAGGTATATTTGGAATGTACTATTATCAATTACATAATATCAAAACTCTGCAATTTGACTTATTATTTTTGCACTTATAAATTGTAGATATCAATGGCAACCAACAACACAAATAGTCTTTCACTACGATCAGTCCTTGAGAAGGAAAAACTGAGTGGAATTAATTTCCTAGACTGGCATAGGAACTTGAGGATTGTCCTCAAACAAGAGCGCAAGCTTTATGTCCTTGATGGGCCCATTCCTGCAGCACCAGCTAACACTGCACCACGTGCAGAGCATAATGCTTATAAGAAGCATCAAGATGATGCTCTGGACGTGAGTTGTCTCATGCTAGCAACTATGAACTCTGAGCTTCAGAAGCAACATGAGTTAATGGATGCTTATGAGATGATCGAGCATCTCAAGAAATTGTTCGCAGGGCATGCTCGACAGGAAAGGTATGATACAAGCAAGGCGTTGTATCACTGCAAGATGGGTGAACGTGATCCAGTTGGTCCACATGTTCTTAAAATGATTAGGTATATTGAGTACCTTGCTAGGTTGGGTTTTCCGATTACTGCGGAAGCCCTAACTGATCTAGTTTTGCAATCTTTGAACAGCAGCTACTCGCAATTTGTCATGAATTATCTCATGAATGAAATTACAAAACCACTTACTGAGTTGTTGAGCATGTTAAGAACTGCCGAGAACAACATGAAAAAGGCAGGACCCGATCCCATAATGATGGTGCAAAAGGGGAATGCTAAGGGAAAGGGAAAAGGCAAGAAGAAGATAGGATCTAAATCTGGTGCCAAACCCAATTTCAAAAACAAACAGGCTTTAAAACCTAAAGGTGGGGTAGCTAAAGAAGGTGATTGTCACTTCTGTGGAAAACCTGGACACTGGAAGAGGAACTGTCATGCATATCTGGAAGAACTCAAGAAAAAGAAAGGAAGTACGACTTCTGATTCAGGTATATATGTTATAGAAGTCAATTTGTCTACTTCTACATCATGGGTATTAGATACTGGATGTGGTTCTCACATTTGTGTTAATGTGCAGGAACTCCGAAGGAGTAGGACTTTGGCGAAAGGAGAGGTTGACCTACGAGTTGGAAATGGAGCAAAAGTTGCTGCACTAGCCGTAGGAACTTATCATTTATCTTTGCCCACTGGGCTAGTATTAGAATTAGAGGATTGTTATTTTGTGCCTGCTATGAGCAAAAACATTATTTATGTTTCTTGTTTGGACAAGAAAGGTTTTTCGTTTTTAATAAAGAACAACAGTTGTTCGTTTTACTTAAATGAAATATGTTATGGTGTTGCACAATTGTTTAATGGTCTTTATATTCTTGCTTTAGAGATGCCTATCTATAACATAAATACAAAACGATTTAAATCAAATGATTCAAATCCGACATATCTCTGGCACTGTCGTTTAGGCCATATAAATGAGAAACGCATATCCAAACTCCATAAAGATGGGTTTTTGGATTCATTTGATTTTGAATCATATGAGAAATGCGAATCTTGTTTATTAGGTAAGATGACTAAAACCCCTTTCACTGGTCATAGTGAACGGGCTAGTGATGTATTGGGACTTATACATAGTGATGTATGTGGACCCATGAGTTCATTAGCAAGAGGTAGGTTCTATTACTTCATTACATTTACTGATGACTTCAGTAGATATGGATATGTGTATCTTATGAGACACAAATCCGAATCCTTAGAAAAGTTCAAGGAATTCAAGAATGAAGTTCAAAACCAATTTGGCAAAAGCATAAAAGCCCTTCGATCCGATCGAGGTGGTGAATACTTAAGCCAAGATTTTGATGACCTTCTAAAGCAGTGTGGTATTATATCACAACTCACTCCACCTGGAACACCACAATGGAATGGTGTGTCTGAGAGGAGGAATCGCACCTTGTTGGACATGGTACGATCAATGATGAGTCATGCATATCTTCCAATAAGCTTCTGGGGTCATGCCCTAGAGACAGCTGCATTCACACTTAACCGTGTTCCTACAAAGACGGTTCAAAAGACACCATATGAGATGTGGACTGGGAAACGTCCTAGTATGTCGTTCATGAAGATTTGGGGTTGCGAGGCGTTTGTAAAACGTCTGGCTTCTGACAAGCTCGGACCCAAATCTGACAAATGTAATTTTGTGGGATACCCTAAGGAAACAAAAGGGTATTATTTCTACAAACCTTCTGAGAACAAAGTGGTTGTTGCTCGAACTGGTATTTTTCTAGAAAGAGAATTTGTCTCTAAAGGAAATAGTGGGAGGAAAGTAGAACTCGAAGAAATTTGTGAACCACAAAATATCATTGAACCTGAGTTGGAACATGAGCAGGAACCACAAGATATTGTGGAAAGTGAACCTGCTCAAATTACACAAGTCATTCGTAGATCTAGTAGGACACGCCAAGAGCCTGAGAGATATTATGGATTTCTTGTGACTCAAAACGGCGATGTGATGCTCATAGATCAGGATGAGCCTGCTTCCTACCAAGAAGCTATGAATGGACCAGATTCTGAGAGATGGCTTGAAGCCATGAAATCTGAGATGGACTCCATGTATACTAACCAAGTATGGACTTTGGTTGATCCACCCGAAGGGGTAAAACCAATCGGGTGCAAATGGGTTTTCAAGAAGAAAACCGACATGGATGGTAATGTACAAACCTATAAAGGCCGACTGGTAGCAAAAGGTTTCAAACAAGTTCAAGGTGTTGACTATGATGAAACCTTCTCTCCAGTGGCAATGGTTAAATCCATCAGGATCTTACTTGCTATTGCAGCCTTTTATGATTACGAAATCTGGCAGATGGATGTCAAAACTGCTTTCCTTAATGGAAATCTCCTTGAGGATGTGTACATGACACAACCTGAGGGTTTTGTCACTCCAAAGGATGCTAGAAAGGTATGTAAGCTGCAGCGATCCATTTATGGATTGAAGCAAGCCTCTCGGAGTTGGAATCTTCGATTTGATGAAGCAGTCAAAGAGTTTGGCTTTATAAAAAATGAAGATGAACCTTGTGTATATAAGAAGGTTAGTGGGAGTCAGATTGTATTCCTGGTATTATATGTAGACGACATATTAATTATTGGGAATGACATTCCTTCCTTACAGGCTGTAAAAACATGGTTAGGAAAATGTTTCTCCATGAAAGATTTGGGCGATGCAACCTACATTTTAGGTATCAAGATCTATCGAGATAGATCGAGAAAAATGCTCGGCCTAAGTCAAAGTACATATATTGATAAAGTGTTGAAACGGTTCAGCATGCAAGAGGCAAAAAGAGGACACTTACCCATGACTCATGGTGTAAAGATCTCTAAGGCCCAATGTCCTAAATCACAAGATGATGAGGAGCGTATGAGAAAGATCCCTTATGCTTCGGCAATTGGATCTATCATGTACGCAATGATATGTACTCGTCCGGATGTTTCGTATGCTTTGAGCATGACGAGCAGATACCAGTCGAATCCAGGTGAAGGTCACTGGACAGCAGTCAAGAATATCCTCAAGTACCTGAAAAGGACTAAGGATTCATTCTTGGTATATGGAGGTGAAGAAAAACTGGCAGTAAAGGGTTACACAGATGCTAGTTTCCAGACTGACAGTGATGACTATAAGTCTCAGTCAGGTTTTGTGTTTTGCGTTAATGGTGGTGCTGTTAGCTGGAAAAGTTCGAAGCAAGAGACAGTAGCCGATTCTACAACAGAGGCTGAGTATATTGCTGCTTCTAGTGCAGCCAAGGAGGCTGTATGGATTAAAAAGTTCGTCACTGAACTTGGTGTTGTTCCAACCATTGTTGATCCAGTTGAGTTATACTGTGATAATGATGGAGCCATTGCACAGGCTAAGGAACCCAGATCTCACCAACGATCCAAGCATATACTTAGGCGGTACCATCTCATCCGTGAAATCATTAATAGAGGAGATGTACATATATGCAGAGTGCCAACAGATAATAATGTTGCAGATCCACTGACCAAGGCTTTGTCGCAGCAGAAGCACGAAGGTCACACTAATTCCATGGGTATTAGATACATGAGTGATTGGCTCTAGTGCAAGTGGGAGATTGTTAGAGTTTATGCCCTAGAGGCTAATTATTTGATGTAATTGCTTAACATTTTTGATATTATATTTGATTGAATAAATGGATTATTTTATTATGATTTCATTTACTGCGTTAAATAAATGTTAACGTAATAAAAGCCCTTAGAATAATGATACGAATTATATAGCTTTAAGTATGTGACTTGAACATGAGATTATATAATTATAATTAGTATCATTACTCTTAAATGTCCCTAGTCGAGTATCATTGTTAATGGGACAACAATGATGCATTGAGACTAGTATGTGGATTGACTGATGGCCAAATCTCATTGGTTATAAATATATGAGATATTTGAGTCAATGCATAGGTACATGTTAGAGAACAATGTACTGGACTGACCCACCATAAGAATTCTACATGGAGCATTATGCAAAGTGTCATAAGAAATTCTTATAGTGACAATGATGTAATGATCCTCCGACCTGAAGTCACTATATTATTACACGAGAATTTATGTACTTTGATATCATCAAATGTCACCTTTAATAGGGTGGACAATAAAGGTGATCATTGGGTACATCATGAATCGTGTGAGGAATATGAGTGATCTAGATGGAATTTAACCCTCCTATATATTAGGAGTGATATCCATAGGCCTCTTGATTGAGTAGGACTATGAAATGCATGGCCATGCTCAAATATTGATTTGTTTCATATAGTCTACTCATTGATCAAGAAAACTCAGATTAAATTATGAAGAGTATGACACATTCCATGCCTCGAGTTTAATCTAGGATATAAGGTTAAAAGGATTAAATTACATTGAAACATTGGTCACGAAAAGGTTGTATCGAATCACCGATCTTATTATTATTTGGGTAGCAGTGATGCATTGCTAGATGCCGCTCACTGTTTATAATTTTATAATATGATTTTAAAATTATTGCCAACATAATAATAACCTATAGGGTCACACACTTAGAACGTAATTAAAAGGGAATTAATTTAAATTGTAAGTATTTTAAATATGTCAATATGATTGATAGTATTTAGAAATTACGAATTTAAATTAATAGGATAATTTGTATATATGTATATTAATTAAGTAAGACTTAATTAAAATATAATATATATAAATTCGGATTTTATTTTTCTATTTATTTTAGGTTTTAGTTAATTCCTATTAACTACTATATATATGATATATCAGTAGTCTAAAAGTCACGTAAGGAAAAACTAAAACCCTAGCCGCTTTCAGAAAGAGGCTAGAGAGAAAAATAGGTTAGAAATCCTGATCTTGGTGGCTAGTACCGCAGATCCCTTTCGCTGCAGATCGTGTGACGGTTCGCGGATCGTTCGTGTGGATACCGTAGAGACGTAGTCGCTGGATTGCGTTGAAGATTCGAAGCCGTTCCAGAATTCCATCGTCTTCTCAACATCTCAGATAATCGGTAAAATAATCTAAACCTCTGATTAATCTGTTTTCGCATGGATCCTGTCTTAGGGTTTCAAAAAAATTTTAAATTCCGCTGCTTTCACTGTGTCGAAACCCTAACAGTTGTCCCTACCATCAAATCAGTAATCAGCTCTTTATCCAATATTTTTATGAAGTACCCATGTCTATCGATAGAAGCATAATCGATGCTGCTAGCAGAGGAGCTTTGGTGGATAAGACTCCTAAAGCTGCAAGGAGCTTGATTACAAATATGGCGGCTAATTCCCAACAATTTGGCACCAGGCTTGATTTCTCATCTAAAAATGTCAATAAGGTAGAAATTTATTTATTTAAACAATAAATGGCTAGTCTAACTTCTCTTGTTCGTCAAATGGTTGTAGGTAATACACAACAAGTGAAAGCTTGTGAAATTTGTGCGGCAGTAGGACATCCAACAGATATGTGCCCCATTCTTCAAGATGAGTCCTATGAATAAGTGAATGCAACAGATAATTTTCCTGGTCAACCACAAAAGAGATATGATTCCTATTCAAACACATACAACTCAGGATGGAGGGATCATCCCAATTTCAGTTATGGGAATCCACAAATGAATCAGCCCACAAATCAGAACTTTGCAAGTTACCAACAATACAAGCAATCATATCCCAACAAACAACAGGGACAATCATCTAATTATAATATGTCTTTAGAGGATATGATTCAACAACTCACCGCTAACACTTTGCAATTGTAACAGGAAACAAGTGCAAATATTCGAGAAACAAGGGCAAGTACTCAAGAAATGAGGGCAAGTATTCAGAATTTGGAGACACAAATGGGACAAATGGCTACTGCAATCAGTCGACTAGAGGTGCAAGATTCTAGAAAATTATCCTCTCAAACGGTGATGAATCCAAAAGAGAATGTCAGTGCAATCACTTTGAGAAGCGGTAAAGAGATAAAAACTCCAAAAAAGACAAAGTTTGCACCAAAAGAACAAAGTAAAGTAGAAGCGGACAATATAGAAGTAGACGACAGTAAGGAGGACGACAATAATCTAGGTGAAAATGGTACCCCTAAGCGTAAATTTTCACCTCTTTCTGACCATAAACCGGTACCCCCCTTTTTCTCTTACTTTAACAGAAAAAAGAAAATATGAGAAAAATTCAGATTTATATGAAACTTTTCATAAATGCGAGATAAATATTCCATTGTTAGATGTTATTAAACAAGTACCTCGTTTTGCTAGATTTATGAAAGAGTTGTGTACACACAAGAGGAAGCAAACACTTAAAAGATATGAAAAGGTACAAGTAGGAAAGAATGTATGGGTAATAATTCAAAGAAAACTCCTTACTAAGTGCCAAGATCCAGGAATGTTTATTATCCCTTGCAACATAGGTGACACTAGATTTGAAAAGACCATGTTAGACTTAGGAGCAACCAGTAATGTCATGTCATGTTCTATATATTCTTCTTTAAAACTTGAACCTTTGAATAGAACTGATACTGTGATTTAGTTAACTGATAAATCTAATGCTTATCCTAAGGGTATAGTAGAGAATGTTCTTGCGCAAGTAAATAATTTAATTTTTTCTGCTGATTTTTATGTGCTTGATATGTAGAATGGTGATCAAAATTGCTCCTATTTTGTTAGGAAAACCTTTCTTAAAGACATCCAAGACTAAGATCAATGTTCATAGTGGTACACTGACAATAAAATTTTATTGCAAAATTGCTAAATTTAATATTTTTTATGCCATGAAATATCCTAATAATGATAATCATGTTTACTCTGTTGAAGTGATTGATTCTTTAACACAGAAAGTTTCTGATGGAAAGGATGAATTAGAAGCAACACTTGGTCAGAATCTTGGAAAAGAGAATGAGGAGTTAGTCTTGAGTATTGATTTGAAGAAAACTGTTGCGGCTTTAAATGGTTTTACAAAGACAAGTAATGATCCATATTTTGTCTTACCAGTTCCTAATGAGAAGTCTTTACCTTCTGTTTTGCATAATTCCATTTCAGATTTGAAGTTTCTCCATAATCATCTCAAATGTCTGTTCATTGAAAAGGGAGTAAAACCTACATATCAACTGCAATGAAGTTTGAACATGTCCATGATAAATGAAGTAAAAATGGATGAGATTTTCAAAACGTATAAAATCGGAGTGACGTGATGTTTAAGCCTACTGTCGAGCCAATGATAATAAACAAAGACGCTGCTTGGGAGGTAACCCAATGGGGGTATAGTTTTTTTTCTTTTTATTTTTGCATTTATAGTTTAGTTAGTTGTGCCTTTTTCTTTGCATTTTACTTTACATTGGGGATAATGTCAATTTTAAGTGTGGGGAAAAGGGATTTAGGATTTTTGTTATTTTTTTAGGAAATTTTAAAAATTTTAATTTTGTGGGTATATTCACTGCAAACCCTCACGAGACAAAACTCGTCCACTTGGGGTAACCTTGGGTTTTAAAGGCTTGTTACACATGCTAAGTGTAACCGTGTTTTCTACGAAAATGAGGTAGTTTTTTATTTTTAAAATGAGTCACTTGAGCAATGAGTTAATTGGATTTTAAAATTTTAGCCAATGATAAAAATTTTTATTTTTATTTAATAACTCTTGAAAAATAATAAATTTTTACTTAGTCTGAATTTTTGACCTATTGTTAGTATTTACTGTATTTAAGACTTTTTAAATTTTTATGCACATATCCATATATGTTGAACTACTTTTAATTTGGAGGAAGTTTATGTGATTAATTACTTGTGAAAGATGTGAATTTTCTCTATACCTTATTTTTATAATATTTTAAAGTCTGATATTGAAAATATATGATTGAAGGATTGAAAGGAAAAAATAGTAAGTAAAAAATAATTTGACAAGTTTAATTTTGTGGCATTTGTTACTTGAGTTAATAGATTCTTAGAGGTGTCTCTACACTTAGTGCCCTAAAGTCAACTGGTTTGGGAGTCATTAGTCAAAAGCTCCCTACATGGATAACTCTAAAAAGTTTAAGAAAATTAGACATTACACAGTCAAATATGAAAAATAAAAGTGAGATGGAGCATAAAATGCACTCATTGAGAAAAAAAATGGGTGAAATATGAAAAGAAAATATATATGAAGAAAAATATTATTAAGAAAAAAGAGAAAAAAAACTTTTGATCCTTTAATTTTTATTTTGTCTATATTAGCTTTGAGATATGTTAAAATTAAATATATAGAGTGTTGAATATCTCTCATTTGGCATTTGATTAGATAAATTTATTTAAGTTCTAATTGATTTGATGTATTTGGATTCACACATACACAAAAGGTCTTGATTAGAGTAAGATTAATAAATATGTTGAAATTCTAAATTTTATAGAATTTTAAAATTTTTCTTTGAGTTATCATTTAAAAAATCTTTGAGGCTAATGTTGAATTTATATTCATTTGTTTCTCAGGTAAGTTAGTCGGGTTAATTGATTTATTTAGTAGAATTTTATTTTTATAATTTTTTTATTCATGTTTTGCTTGAGAACAAGTAAAGAGTTAAGTGTGGGGTATTTAATAAGTCGATTTTATATCTATTTATTACGTATTTTTTGGGCTTCATTATTTGTGAGTTTTAAAGTATTTTAAGTGTTTTAGGTAATTTATTTAATTTTATGCATTTTTATTATTTTCAGTAATTTTATATTATTTTTATTTATTTTTAATTTTATTTTTTAGGAAAAGTGAAGCTGATGGCATTTATGTAAATAATCTCACCACACATGGTCCGCGCCATGCGCGCATGGGTTCAAATTAGCCACACAACCGAGCGATGTTGTTGGTAATTCTAGGAGAAGAGGAGAGCAGCTCACGCATTGCCCGGGCGTCAGTGAAAAGAAAGAAAAGGTGCAGGGTCAGTTGTGTCACCAGTAAGGCTTTGTTTGGTGCGGGCGGTTGATTTGGCGTGTGGAGTGGCTGGCAGTTGGCTTGTTTCCTTCTTTCTTTTTACTTTACGCGTGGGTCCCAGGCATCTTTAACGTGGGCTCCACCATTCTTCTCTTATTTATCAGTAGAATCATTTCCGTTCCATACTTTAAATTATTTATTTCGTGTGGGATTTTAATAGTGCATGAAAGGATTTAATTAAAGAATTCAAGAGCAATTTAGAATAGGAAAATAAATAGGGATTTTTATATTTAATTATTTGTATTGTAAATCTTATTAGGGTTTGAAAATTATGATTTCTGTTAGGGTTAGGAGGATTATGTAGCCTATAAATAGAGGGCTTGAGATACAATTGAATATACATCTTTTTACTAAAAAATTCTCTCTATTATTCTTTGGTGTTTTCATAGCTATGTGTAGTTAATTATTTTTTTCTTGGTTT